>BJBW01001176.1:4323-154180 GCA_004320125.1 Scolopax mira
CCCCCCCCCCTCCCCTCCCCTCCCCTCCCTCCTTCCCCTTCCCCACACAACACCCACGGACGCGCACACGCACCCACCTACCTACATGCACGCGCGCGCGCGCCCGCCGCCGCCGCCGCACGCTCTCGCGCACACGCCCCGGGGGGAAGGAAGGAGCCGCGGCCGGACGCCCCGCCGCCCTCAGGAGCCCCCGTTGCTGCCGCCACTGCTACCACTGCCACCGCCGGCTTTTGTCTGCCGCTCCCCCCGCGCCGCCGCCGGCAGCCCACCCTCCTCCGCTCGGCCGGCCCGCCCGCCCGGCAGCATGGACCCGGCGCTCTGAGGGGGAACCCGCCGGGGGCGGATTTGGAAGTTTGAATAAGGATTTTGGTCGCTTCCCTTCTCTCTCCCTCCCCTTTCCCCCTCTCTCCCTTCCCTCTGTTCCCCTCGCCGGTGCCGTTCAGTCCCTTCCCCCATCTTCCCTGACAGGTTTTTAGGTTTTTTTTTTTTTCCCCTCCTCTTTTCAGCGTTTATTTGTTTTGTTTTTAAGCGGTTGGATTTTAATTTTTTTTTTCAATTATTATTATTTTATTTTATTTGGTATACCCGTCTCTACCGCCCCTAGAGACCGGTTCTCCCCGGGCGGCCCAATCCCTCCCCACCCCCCCCCCCCCCCCCCTCCCTTGGACCCGCGGGGGCTGCCATGGATCGCACCGGCGGCTCCGGCGGGGGCAGCGACCGCCGGCAGACGGAGGAGAGCAAGCCGCTGCTGGGCGGCGAGATGTCCGCTCCCGAGGGGAATAAAATGGGTGCCGCTCCGTGCCGGAGAGCCCTGCTCCACTGCAACGGCATGAGGTACAAGCTGCTGCAGGAGGGGGACATCCAGGTGTGTGTCATCCGGCACCCCCGGACGTTTCTCAGCAAGATCCTCACCTCCAAGTTCCTGCGGCGCTGGGAGCCCCACCACTTGACCCTGGCGGACAACAGCCTCGCCTCGGCCACGGTAAGAACCCGGCACCGCCGTGGGGGGCCCCCCGACGCCTTCCCGCCCCCCCCCCCCTTCCAGCCCCGCCGGGCATCTGCGGGAACGGAGCCGCCGCCGCCGCTGCGGGGATGCGGGGGAAGGGGACACGGGCGGGACCTGCGCCGCGCTGCCGGCCCCGGCGGGGTCGGTACCTCCCGCACCGCCGAGGGGGTCGGGGGGGGGATGCGTGTGTGTGTGTGTGTATGATCTGGAGCGGGTCCCGGAATGCCTGCGGGGAATTTTTTTCCCCCGTCTTTGTAATCCTAGGGATATTTAATTTTGCAGTTTCGATAGGTTGGTTGGTTTTTTTTTTCTGAGCAAGCCTAGTTTTCTTCATTTTCTTCCATTATTACTGTTATTCCTTTTTTTTTTTTTTTCCTTTTTTTTTCCTCCCTGTTTTTTCCCCTGCTTTATTTTCTTTTTTTTTTCTTTAATTCCTCCCATCTCAACACGACACTGACATGAAATTGCCACTCTGAGCCGTTTCTATCCGAAACCCAAGCCGGCAGATATCTGCTGGCACGTTGGCCAAGTTGGAGGTGAAGGAGGTGGAGGATGCTTTTAATGCGAGAGCAAAAGCTTTTTCTTTTTTTGTGTGTGTGTGGGGTGTTGGTGGGGGTTTGCACCGGTTTTGCTCTGCTTTGTTTCAGGCCTGGTTTCGGGGCTCGGGTTTGGCGGTCGCATCCCCTGCCCAGACTCTGGCGATGTGGCTGTAAAATATGGAGATTCCTCCAGGGTTTTTCTTCCTAATGGAAAACGATGCAGGAGAAAAATGCGAGGTGGTGATATATCGACAGGACAAACGTTGTAGAATAGACGGATACAGTCTTTAAGAACATGATTTATATTTACACTTACAACTTAAAAATTTCATAGCCGGTGTTATTTGAGCAGTTGTATAGTATGTGATGTGACTACACCCAAATTTTGTCTAATAGCAAATAACACAGCTCACAAAACATGCTTTACACTGATTTTTAATCATTCAGTACTTCGATCCTGTCCTTTTTCGATTTATATGTAAACGTCTCATTTTTCTCAATGGCTTCATTCTGGCCTTCCTATAGGATACTCTGAGAGGAGAGAGTGGATTGGCTTTTGTGTAGATTTCTCTTAATGGTGTGTTTAACGGGGTTTCATCCAGGCTGGGCTGTGCTCGGAGGTTGGATTTTTTCACACTTTGGTACGCAGACCTGTAGTGTGTGTGTGTGTGTGAATCTGTGTAAAAATCATGCTCTGCTGTGGAGTGTTCAGAGCAGGTTTTCGGTGGGAGCTGCTTTAACCTTCAGGTAGGCCAGCTGCCTGTTCTCACGGAGCTCTCTTTCTGTGCCACAATGACATCTCTGCTCACCCTTTCCACCGGGCTGTTGAGGATGTTTCCAAGGGAATATTTTTCTTTCTTTGATAGAACTACTGTGTAAAAGGAGAAGGAAGACTTGGTTGATTGTTGCTGGAGAAAAGAAAAAAGCCCCAAGAGACCCGAGCAGGAGGTTGTGGTGGTTGGTTTTTTTTTTTTTTTTTTTTTTTCAGTTCTTCATTTCATTAAGATACCATCAGCATAGAAGGGGAAGTTGAGTACTGGTGGAGATGAGGCATTTTCCTGGCAGTGTCCACTGCTGATTATTTGGGAGCAGAGGAGAAGGATGCCGGCAGAGAGAGGCAGGATCGTGCCTCAGACGTTAATCTCTGCAGTGTGGCAGTACTAGGCATGAAGTTGTATTTGTACAGGAGACGTCAAACTCCCCTTGCTGGCAAAGAGGTGGCCAAAGATAGCTGTCCCTGAAAAAAATTTCTCAAGTCCTATGGGGTTGTGCTTTAATTAACGCTGAGATGTTCTCATTCCTAATTATTTGATGTATATAAATAGCAAGAAGATACTAAACCGGCGTACGTACCATTGCAGGCTCCATTTTGTTAAGCAGGGCTCTTCGTGCTTGGTCTTGCGCCTTACCATTTTTTTCTAGCTCTAACTCACCAAGTAAATACCGTTGTTCGCAGAAATATCTGTGCTTTATTATTTCAAGTAGTGTCTTTGGTTTCCAGGGAGTAATTAGGGCACTGGGATAAGATCGACGTTCACTTGTTGCCTGAATGTACCTTAACAGGTATTGTGCAGATGTTGGTTCTATGATATCCAGATTTTACTCTTCTTTTTTTTTTTTTTTTTTTTGAGCTGAAAAGGCGTGATTTAAGCAAAAATATTTGGTAGTGCAGACTCTACCCCCTATGGAAATGGGGTACAGGCAAAAGGCCAAAACCTCCTGAAACTGTAGGTAGATCTTTAAACGCGACTCATTTGTTTTTCAAGAGCCGTAGAAAAAAACGTCCATAGTGTCCATTGAAAGTGAGCATTGGGAGCACTCAGCAACTTTGATAACAAGGTCATTTTTACACATAGGGCTTTCCACAGGCCTTTATGAGCAGCCACTAATTAATCTTCAC
Source organism: Scolopax mira (assembly GCA_004320125.1). NCBI lineage: Eukaryota > Metazoa > Chordata > Aves > Charadriiformes > Scolopacidae > Scolopax > Scolopax mira. Next base: position 7,769 of record BJBW01001176.1, read on the forward strand.
ATCATCCCTTTGCAGATCCTCTGGCATGACGAGTTTTACTGCATTCTGTGTAACATGAATGAAATTGACCAGGAAAATAACATCACTTTGTTTTGCATTTGAAAGCAAAAGTTGTAATGACAGCTAAATCTAGATCTGCCAAATTATATCCCTGAGTGCAGTGGGTAACTTACTTGTTGATTCTAGGCACTTTCTATCCTTTTTATTGTCACTTGAGACTTACATTAGAATTAGAGTCTTTTCCCCACAAGCTCTTACTTGTCAGTGACGGGGCTGCATTATAGGAGCAAGCATTAGTTTGTGTAAGGATTATTCATCTGCAGTTTTTTCCACGGGTAAACCCTGTACATGCCCACATCGAACTCTGAATAATGAGACTTTACCTACAGTTTTTTTGCACGAAGGAACTACTTCCGTTGTTTAATTAGGCAGTTACGTGTTCTGTGCTGACAAGATAGCTTTCCGTAGCAGAAATGCTACTCAAGAATGCAATGGAACAAGTGTTCCATCTTATTTTAACAAAATTTAGGGAGGAAACAAGTAATGTTCTCTACAGAAGGCTTTTTCTGACCTTATCAGAAATGACTGTTTCAATTAAAATAAGTGCATGTAAACAAAAAATAATAACAACAGTATTCTGAGTTGGTATATGCACTCAGCTAACAAATGAAAAGGTATTAGCTTGTGGAGTGGAAGAGACCCATAACTGTAGGTGTTAGGACTTTATTATCTGATTTATGTGTTGTTTCCATTGGTTGCTTCACGTTTCTCATTTCTCAAAGAATGGGTTCCACAATGACACTTTCACTTGCGTCTTGTCCAGGCTTTCATTCTGGTTAATGCTTTTTTTGGTGAAAGTAAATATAGATATGTAACTTTTCTTTTTCTTTCTTAAATGTAAATGGTAAAGTCCCAGTAGGAAATTTTGATACTTGCAAACTTTGTTTGCCAGACAACAGCTTGCCTGGGGGATGAATCTGACTTTTTCCCCCATGTGAAGAATAATGTTTATTTTATAAACACCTACCAAACTCAAATGTAGCGCCCTGACTAACTTTTTTTTCCAGTGAGATCTGTCCTTGCACAGCTTGAAGGGCAGTGATAGTAAAAACAAAGATAGAAATAAAATCTAATTTAATATTTCTTGTGTGATTTTTTTTTTTTTTTTTGGTGTGAGAAGAATAAACCTATGGCTATCTTCAGCAGAAATGTTAAAAATTAATTTTCAGTAGTTTAAAGATAGCTGTCATAACAGAACTTCCGTGTGTTTAGTATCCTTCTGCCTTGTCCCTTTCATGTCTCTGCCCTGCTTTTCTCCTTCATGCTTTTTCTTGCAGCCGTTGGGAGTAGATGTTTACGACGTGAGTTCTAAAGCACTGGGTTGCAAGAAAGACTTGTGATACATCTGTATGTGCAGCAGACGAGGAAGGAATAAATAAGTGATTAATTTTTTTCTGGCTAGGGATGACCTCTCTAATTCCCATCTGGGAAGATAAGATATAATTGAAGCCATGAAGTTACTCATTAATATCCCTCAAGGAGATGGAAACTTTGGCTTTTCATGCCCTTTTCACATTTCTTGGGTTTGCCTTGGCAGGTAAGTTGAGTGTAATGTGTTACATTTAAATCTGGTGACAATCCTGAAAAACCCATGTTTTTTGAACTTTTTTCCTGTACAAAGGTGAGGTATGAGGACAATAGTTTATCGACAAGCTAGCTAATCATAAATATATTTGAAATAAGAATGTAAGTGGATTAGGGAACTGCCTTTATATTTTCTTCTAGAGACAAGAACGTACCCAATTAATATTCAATGAGGCAGGGCAGAATGATCTGTTTCAAATAGGAGAAGCGGAGTAGAAAATTGTCTTCTAATTGTTTTTTTAAATTCAACAATTCTGCTACTGCGTGTGTTTCAGCATGCTATTACATGTCTTTCCTTCCTTCTTTTGGTAAAGATAGAGCAAAAATTCCTATCAAGCTGGACTCATTGTTTATTTTAGCACAGGTTCCCATTAGTTAGAAAAACACACTTTAAAAAATTAAATTTCCCTTGAAAAACAATTAGCTCAAGTGGGAAGTATTATACAATGCTCAGAAGTTTCAAAACAATCTTATAAGTAGAATTTTTTGAAAACTTTCCTGGAAAAGGAATATTATAGTATTACCCAGATTCCAAATAGAATTATTATGAATTAGCTATAATAATAAAAAGTAAAATAAACAGTCTGTTCAGTAAACCAAGTGCTGTCCTTAAGTCTTGTGCTATTGATGGGGCTCTACAAATGCAACTTCAAACTAACTTGGTGGGCCTACCATTGCTACCAGTACAAATAAGGGTAAATGCATAAATGGCAGAGCAATTTAACATAATTTCTTGGATCCGTTATAACAATATAATGTTACATATACAATACAATAACAAATTACTATTTAAAAATAATATCTCTCATTGTTTACAACAAAGGGTTGTTTTTGTTTGACAAAAAGCGGTACCTATGGGTTTTGGGTGTATATTTTTTTGCCAAATCTGGGTTACCCTGTGGCTATCTATCAGGTATTTTCTTCAGGCATATTAGAAGGAACATTGATCTCATAATTTGCATACAACCCATGATAATTTAGAATTCTCTGCAAATCAAGGACAAATTGCTCCATGTTATCTGTACTGTTGAAATTGAGATTCTATTTCAGAAGTGAAGGCAGCATGTTGCCTGCATTAATGAAATCCAAATTTTTCTGAAGACTGGGTGATTTAATGGAATATTACTCTGTTGTGACAAACTTATTTTATTGCCATATTAGTTTGTAGCTCGACGTGGGAAAACCTAAAATGGTATTTCTTTGAAGTTGTTTAATGCCTATCAAACATACCTTTGAATATATAGTTCCTGCAGTGGTTAAAAAGCATATTTATAACTCAGTAGTGTTAAGGTACGTGTTTATATGTCGCAGAGTTTATATAAAATATGAAAACAGAAGCTATATTCATTGATAGAGTGAGAGCTCTTAAGGCTATTAGTGTTAACACCCAGCCAGTAAATGTTACGTGTTTAGGAGCATAAATAAGAAGGATACTCAGAAATACTTTCGCCTCATTTTTCGTTTTGGCTGGGGACTAAAGATGTGGTGCGAGCCACTACCTGATGGTAATAGTTCCCTGGAGGAAGCTTGTAAATTGCCTCTGGTCCTCAATGGGGACCTGATCCTGCATCAGATCAAGGACTGGAGGAGCTCAGCGTCATCCCTCATGACACTGGGCCTTTGTGGAGCTGTGAGATCATCGTTATTTTTTTGGTAGTGGAACATCTGAACTAGTGTAACTAGTGATGGGAAGAGTCTGCACCATCCTTAAAGTTGGGGTCTGGTCCTTCTAGGATAGGAAGTGCTGCCCAGAGAAGTTGTAGACTTCCACTATTGGAAACGTTTGAGGTCAGGTTGGATGGGACTTTGGGCAACCTTATTTAGCGGAAGGTGGGTTGAATTAGATGATCCTTAAAGCCCCCTTCTGACCCAAACCATTTTATGATTCTGTGAAACATGGAAAGGACGCTTATTTTTTCAGTTGTGAAGGGCTAGGTTTAGAGTCCCATCTGCATCACTGTTCTGGTTTGCAAGCTTAAGTTGTTAGCAAGAGTGTGAGAACAGAGACTCAAGCCTTGGTCCCACCAAAATCATTGGCAGAGCTATGTTTAGTCCATAGAGAAGAGTGGTTTTTTGGAACCATTTAATTTATTGCAGATAATTTGTTCACACTTTTTCAGTTCCGAAGTAACAGATGAGTTTTAATGTGATAGAATAAAATGGCTTCTCTTGTTTCCTTCTATGTTAGTGAGCATGGCTGGGCCAATAGGGTTTTGCTTATCTCCCTGCGTAGGATTTATGAAAGAAGAGACCTACCTCAAATAGTTCAAGCCTTTTGGAGTCTTTATGAGTAATTAGATTGTGGGTTGCATGGGTAGATTGTGGCTTGTTTATTTGTGTTTTGAGCAGTGCTAGTTGCATCAGTTCTGTTTTGTGTCTGCATATGTTTATAGAAATGTAGCGCTTAATTCCGTAAACAATCATGTATTTGAAGATGATTGAGCCTTTAGCATGTATAACCCAAATAGAGCACTTGTGCATGTATGTGAACTCAGTAAAATCACTTTTTTGTACAGTCTGATGGTGAGGTGTTACTGGCAATAATGTTAAGGTAGTCCTGGCAGGTGCCATTCATTTCTGTATCTGTACCATAACATGCCAATCTGGTTTTTGTATGTGCTTAACAGTTTGCAGGGTCAAGTTGAGAAAAATCTGCATGAAGTGGCTGGTGAACACACTTTCTCTGTTGTAACCTTTTGCAGATTTGTTGTCTTTTAACCGGTTCAGGGAATGGATCTGTTTCAGCGTATAGTCCACTAGGCTGTTGAGGAAGAAGAGAGAGGGAAACATGGTAGGCTGGAATTGCTGCCAAAAACAATGTATTATTAAATCATTGCGTAAAATTTTCCTGTTTTGCACAATATTTAAGAATGCAGGGGCAATACCAGGAAAGGGAAAAGACAATTGAAAAGCATACATTATAACTGAACACGTCAATGGTGAGTGAAGCTTTAGCTCATGTGGTGTGGAGGAAAACATGAAGTCAGAACCAGCTGCTAAATTTAAAAGAACTTCACTTCATAGGCTTGAAAATTAGGATATTTAATAATGCTCTTTAGATTTGGAGGGAGGGGGTCTTATTTCAGGGTTTGTGGACATTTGATATAACCAGTACTGGCATTTCCAGTATTTAAAGTGATTTCTTGACTTTGTCTCTTGGGCTGTCGCATGACTGATGGGACAGTGTCAATAGGGTGGGAAACACAAAAGCAGGTAACATGTTGGACTGTGGTGTCCACAGCATGAGTTTATGGTGAAGGCTTTTTTCTTCTACTTTAATCTGAGTTTTCAGTAGGGTTTTAAAATAATTTTTAGTAGAGACTTTAGCATAAAAGTAACCTGTATTTTTGGGGATTTGAGCATGCTGGATGGGTGCCTGCTACTGATTGAGCTCAAGAAACTCGTTGCAGTGACTAAAATCTGAACTGGAAGTACACTCGGTCACGTACATTCTTGGTCTCGCTCTGCTGAAATCAGTAGAGTAATTTGAGGAGGGGGATTACCATTCATTGCTTGGAACATGAATGGCAGGATGTGCTGTTTGGAAAGCCAGAAAGGTTCAGCAAAAGATCATTGTGCAGCTTTCAGGTTGGCTGCTGGTTGTGGGAAGAGATGTCCGACCCTACCATTAGGCTTCTACAGCTCTCCACAAAATAGAGCCCCACTTGTTGTCTTGGGTTGGCAGATCCTGAGATGTTGAGCAGCGGGAGTGGATCTTTTATGGGTGAGAGGCATGTTGGAAACGTCCCAGTTAGACAGAAGCAGTGTAGAGGTTGTTGCTATTTCACCTGTTTTATGCCAGCATTTCGACAGTGTTGTCCTGGTGGAAGGTTTGTTTGTGACATTACTATCTTCTATGGGGAAAACCATAGGAGGACAGAGAAACTAGAGAAATCAGTGAGGACTGCTCAGCACAGTCTGAAAGTCCTGTCAAGGACAGCAACAAACATCTTCAAGATGTGGCGGACCATAGAACCAAGTGCTTCTTCTGCACCTTCATATCCTGCAAAGCTGGGGAAATTGCATGCCATCTGCTGCAGTGTATTAATGTTTGGTTATTTGGTGGAGTTGTGGTGGATGTGTGGTTTTCTGTTGGTTTTTTTTTCTGTTTGTTTGTTTGTTTGTTTTTAAATTCACATCCCCATGGTTGAAAAGTTCAAGATACTGTGGGAGGAGAAGTGAGCCCATGTCAGTGGTGCAGGGAAACATGATTTAGCTTGCTCAGCAGCCCTGGGTCAAGGCTGCACTGGGGTTGATGCTCTTCTCATTCAGGATTCCTGGAAAGGTCCTGCCAGCCACCGCTCCTCCTCCGTGGGGCATGCGACAGCTCCCTCCTGCCTCTCTCCCCTGAACAATAGAAGCTTATTAAGAAAAAAATGCCACTCACTGCAAATTGATCACTTTCTCTTATTTGTTCTTGAAATTTGCTGGGATGCTGCTTTGTGTGCAGAAGTCTATCTGTATTTTGTGGGTGAGATTTCTGGTGGTGGTAACTCAAAGGTAAGGCGAGAATTTTGTAACCAAAAAAATCACCTCATTCTTTATTTGTGTGTAGACAATTAACATCTAACCGAGCAAAATTAAGTAATTGCATGTGAAAGTAGACAGTTTGGATAAGTTTTAAAAGAAAACTATTTTTTCTTCCCCCTAAACCTCCTGCAGATACCCATGGTGTGTTCTCAACAGGATGCATCAAATGATACGGAGCAGATATTTCTCAATGATAAAGCCATGATATTGCTATTTTTTACATGGCAGTGGTCCTTTTTTCCCAGTCTTTGTCTGTTTTGACTATTTGAATATAAGCTTTTGGGATCTTGGGGTTCTGTTGTACCATAGGCTTTTTTTTGTTACTGTAATGCAATTAGTGCGTATTGTGATCAGGCGGTGGTTTTGCTCTATCTGTGCAAGCACCTAAAATAAGATTGAATGACTTTGTTATCCATTTTCAGGGATGGGCATTATTAATAGTAAAGTAGACACTGCTTTTTAAAAAAAGTCTCTGAAACTTACCAAGTGGAATCCAACATTTTAATCAAAATACTAAGGGTATGTTTTTTTCCATAAATATGAATGTCTGTTTGACCTTCTGTGAATAAAAAAAAAAAAGGATTATTTTTGGCCTTTGAAACAATCAGGAAAAAAACCCAATTTTTGGATGACCATTTAATGACTTCATTCTACAAATCCTTGGGTTTCAACTTTACTGTGCCTCGGCTGTCTCAGAGAGCTTTATGTTTTTATACATAGGAAAACCAAAGAGACGAGTAAGTACAGGTCACATATTTCAGACATCTCTGCTACTGTTGGTTCCTGCTTAATCTGCAGTTCCTTCTCAGCTGGTGTATGCATCTGAGGTTCATTCTGGGGTGTCTTTGGTTGGACACCAAGAATTAGTTGCGTGTCCTCATAGTATTAACTGAAGTGCCTTTGCCCTAATGTTCATGATAAATCACTGGTAGGAGTTGGAGCAGAAATGAATTGTCTTTGCTTTGGCTGCCAGTCTGCATCTTTCCTCCTGATTTTGATGGCTATTCGTTTTCTTAAGTAAGTCTCATTAAAAATCGGCGAAAGTGTGGGAGAGTGACTGACAGCAGAACGTGGAGCAGGGTGTTGTGCTCTTCTTATTACCCTTCAATCTTCCTGCAAAGAAAATATCTGTAGGGGAACCAGGTGCCAATCAGTTCAAGTCTCTTGCTTTCTGCGGCGTGCATGCTTTGTATATTCTCCTAATAGTCCCTCCTGACAAACTACCACTTCGCTTTTGCTTTAGAGGCTGTTACGATTGATTTCAGAAGTAGAGAGTAAGTCGGGGAAACCTTGACTGCACTGAAATGTTCAGGATGAGAGCGATCTTTCAAAATTACTATAGAAGCAGGGGATTGTGATTTGTTTTTGAAAAAAAGATCAGCAGTTTTCTCCCTTCTCACACCTTGGATTTAATATACAGGTTTTTTGATGTTGAACTCCTAAACTTAGGAATCACTTGAGAAGAACATGATTGCAGAGGCATCTCAAAACGTCTCGTTTTTCTGTAGTACAATGTAATCTGGAAGAAGATAGGAAACCAAAAGTTGAAAGTTATGTGGACTCTTCAATAGTGGATGTATGAACCATTGGACTGTGCTGAGTAAGATCCGTCCGTGCCCTTGTCTTACTGCTCAGTAGTGCAATGCCCATAGTTTGAGGACCTGCTGGTTCCTTGTGGAAGATGAATCATATTCGATGAAGCAATTTTGTTCTTTATCCAACAGTAACATAGAACAGAGAGCTTTATTTGGATGTCTGGAGAAAGAGAAAACAATGTCATGTTATAGATGTTGTTCAGTCATTGTTTAAATCAGAAGAAAATATATGTAATTGCTGTAATCTTCTACTAACCTTTAGTAAACAGGTTATAGCAGCACAATTATGGAATTGGAAGAGAAGCTTTAACTTATTCTTTCAGTGCAGGAATATTGATACATCTTTACATATTCCTTAAAAAAGGAATAGCAACTCCAGCAGTGTAGAAAGGCCTCAAAGTAGTATTCCTGATTGCATTGATGAAAGATGATGCAAGTGCAAATTATTAGTCATTACTTTCTTTAATTTTTCTTTCAACTCTTCATGGTTCTTTTCAGATCCTTTGGGGGGGTGTGTGGTGGTTTGTGTGTGTTTTTTCTTTTTTTGTCACTGCTATTATGGTGACTTCTGGGGAAAGTTTTTAAATTTTTCACTAAAAAGCAGCAGAGGCACAGAACAGGCTCTTTCTCCTCTCCCAGAGGAGCCAAGCGGCTTGAGTGGAGTCCTGGCACTGAATATCCCATCTACTTTGCAACCAAATAATGTAGACATTGAAGAAAACACAAAACTTGTGTTGGCACAGAACTTTGCTGCTGAAGGTGAAAGTACGGACACGGTCAACATTTCTCATCTGAGTGAAAACACGTTTTCTAAGGTTAGATAATTCATCTTTTGTGATTACTGTGAATGAAACAGGAAATAAGACTGGGAAAGCTTGAAATTGAATGAAATGTGCAGGACCAGACGTACTTTGGTGTTAAATATTGACATATTCCTTCTAGGTAACCACTTTGCCTTTGGAGCCCAGCATTTGCTTGAAGACTGTAATGTCTTCTTGCTCTCATGTTTATGTCTTATGCTCTCATGGTGAAAAAATTATTGTCATTGAGAAATATTGCTAATTGCTTTTCTCTGAGCACTAACTTATGTTTCTTTCGTTGCTACGTCACTGCCAGAAATTAATCTTCTCTGATTTATTGTAAGTTATTTCAAATGTCCCCAGTGACTTGGATTGACTAATGTACTTTAAATCTAGTGAAATCAATCTGTCGTGGGAGTTGACCATGTATAAAGCTGCTCCCTCGTGGAGACACATGACATGGGAAAGTCCTGAGCCCTCCTTGGTGGACTTGCCCCAATACAGAGGACCCGTCCTCTGTTGTGTTAAACCTGTGGACTTGGGTGTGGGTTGGTTGGTTGGTTGGTTTTGAACCTAGGGTGAGCTGGCATTGAGGCAGCGCTGACTATGCATTATCTATATGTTGTGCAGGCTCTATGCATTTATGGTACTACAGCATAGCCCGAAGGGGGAAGGGGAAGAAAGGAAGTGATGATATGAAAAATTTAAACAAAGCAGCTTCGAGTCGGAGGATCTGTGTGCTCCATCTGAAAAGGGAAGTCTCTGAGTTAGTGACTGCAATGAGCTTGTGATGGGAGCTTTTTGACTCATTTTGAAGTAGTTCACAGTGCAGCTTCTTAATATGGGGGGAAGATGGTCTTCTGGGGCAGCCCACGGCATGTGAGACCTATGTCATTGTATCTTCCCTTTTGAATGCAATTTAAAAATAATGGAAATGTTTAAATATGGTGGATTATATGTTTCCTAATGCCTCTTCATTTATCATACCTGCTTCAACTGAGATAAAGATGCAGTGTTACACTATCTAGCTTTAATGTCAAGGGTTTGGGAAGTTGTGTCTCTTTACTTGTCAGATTTTCTTAGCAGAAATAGGAGGAAAAAAATCCCTACCCTGTAGATCTTCTTGCCTGTACAGTCTGTACCTGGAGGTCTTTTGAGAACTGCTGTCTTGAGACCCTTGTGTCTGATCTAAGACTCTTGCTGTTCTTGGATTTCACATTACCCATTTTTTTCCCCCTCTTACATTTGTAAGAAAAGCCTGTACAAACAATGCTCTGCTGTTTCCAAACACTGTGAAGTTTTCCCCTTTGCTTCCTGTTTTTGTAGCCTGTTTGTGAAAAGACCTTGTCTTCTTTGCGCTGGAGGTAGTGTTAATGTAAATGCGTTCAGCATTAGCTACTGTGTTTTCCAGCACGTAGGGACCCAAGTTTCTCTTCGGCAAGGGTTATTACTCTTTATTTATGGTAAGACTAAATTAAAAAAGACTTGTGCATGTAGAAGTGAAAGCCCAGGCAATGTTAAATTATGCAGTCATGAGCTTGTTATTTCCCCTCCCCCAAGTATGCAAGCCAGTTAGTAACCTAGTGATCTATACACGAGGCTTTAATTGGATATATGCCCAGAGTGCAGATTAATATGGAAAAGCTATAAAGGCATGGGTTCACAAACTTTATTTGACCACATGAGGACCGTCTGCATGATCCCATGTGGAATGTGTGAGGGATTCTCAAAACAAAGAAATACCTTCATGTATTTGGGCAGATCTGCATGTAAATCACAGGATGCAAAGGTGATGTCTCTGTGTTAAAGTCCATGGGCTGTTGATTAAATAGGACTTTCTCAGCCTAGTGTACACTTCATGTTTCTTAGGAATGCTTTAGGTGGGGCAGAGGTGCATCTGTGGCCTCTGTAATTTACCTGACTTCTTGAGTTTTAGTTGTGAAACTGTTGAAGTCTTTTTACGATTTGATATAATCTTGGCTGCCATTGGGAGGTAAGGGGGGGCCGGCAAATCTCCCTGTAGTGAAATGAAAGCAAGCAGATGTCTTGACTGCAGCTGGCTAGAGATGAATCATTTTGTATAAACTTGCCTGGAGAACATGATCTTATTCCTCTCTAAACCTATACTCCAGAGGGAAGGGAGAATCCCCATTAGTCAATGACACCCTCCTGGCCTAAAATTCCAGTGTTTCTAGTTTGCAAATCACATGAAGCACATACAGAGTGCTTGCTCTATTCAGCAAAGGCTTTCTCAAGTTGTAAACACTTGTAACACAGATATTTTGTTGTTGTTGTTGTTGTCTCTTCTGGGATATTTTTTTCTAAATGAAAATTACAGTCATCCTAAATGTGTAAAAACAGCCACAGTCACACCCCTACGTCCTCCAAACAGATAAAATCTCTTTTAAATTGGTGTAGTATTGCAATAAAGAGTTTGAGAGCGTAGGAGAGCCCTGTTGCAGGCATAGCTGACCTTCCTGACCCTTCATATGATGGAGAGCAGTAAGCCATACCACCTGTATCAAAACTCTCTTCTTCCCCCTTCAGCTTCCCCATGACTTTCTGGAAAGGGCTGACATCTTCAGATGGTGTGGTGGCCCTGGATCTCACTGTGGAATGGTGCTGAGCTTGGTTGTACATGTGGGCTCCGCTGTGATCTACCGATACTGGCTTCTTCAGCCTTTGCTGTCCTATTTCCTCTCACAACTTAGGGTCCTGTGCTGGGACAGCTTTGCAGTTGACTTGTAATCTAGCTCAGCAGTGAGGATGGGCTGCTTGCAAGCCTTCTGCAGTCCAGGCTGTCTTGGTACTGTATTTTATTCTCTTTGCCATGCTCTACATAGTTGTGTGACACACTCTTTTGTTGTTTCCTGAAGGTGGTGAGATAGAAATGCTACCTCACGTAGCATAAGCCCTAACCAACAGGAAGAGTTGTTGAATTGTTGCAGAAAATAAGGTAATCCTAATTAAAGTTTTGTGCAAGTAGTTTCAGCCTTGATTCCAACCATTTGCCTGACTAATGAAGACAGGGAATAGTCCTCAGCTCTCTGCCTGCAGCAAGAATATGGGAATTGAAGTGACTCATTCTCAGGGACATGGCGGTGGGAATGAGGCACTGCTGTGGTTGCAGATAATTCCCTGGAAGTCTCCATTGTGCAGAATGCATTAATTGAAGAGATTCATGAGCTGCTTAATGTCACATCACATCATTTCCTCATCAGGGAACTGGAAGTTTCATCTGTATGGCAAAAAACAAGCTTTGTGGTTTTGAGTAAATCTTAACCCTTGCAAAAAGAAGTTGTATGTGTTTCCCAGCATGTTGTCCTATATAGAACCTGATGCCACGTAGCCTGAATTTTTTCTTGCCATCCTATCAGCTGTGGGGAGAGGGACAGCAGTGTAAAGATGTGCATTTCTAAGTGCACAGAAGTGAGCAGTGGAGGCGAGGAGGGAACTGTTTGCTGCCCATTCCTTCGGTGGAGTGCAGCAGAAGGATGGGTGCTTCCTGTTTGTAACTGATCGCCATCTGCGACGACTGTGTTGGTCTCAGAAGAAGTGGCATATCTTTATATTTGAGAGACAGGACATGGCATAGGATACCGCTGCAGAAAGCTGGAAATACGACATGATACTGTGTGGTCTTTGCCTGTTCTGGTGTGGATGGGAACTTGCGTGTCTCTGGGGAACATCTTCCTGCAGAGAGTAGCGTGTTCCTAGTAGGCAGATCTGATGCATTGTGTAGGCAGCAGAAAATAAACAGTGCAGCCCACCTTTTGCAGATTTAAACTGGAGAAGGGAATGTGCTGCACTTATGGAAATCAGCCTTGTCGTGTGTAATATCTCAGTTTTCAGAATCAGATCTATCCTAACTCCTGTTTTCCCTAAGTGCCTGTGTTTCTGACTGCCTTGCCTGTTGCTGATCCAGGTGAGAGCTAGTACAGAATGAACCCCGTGGCACTTCCCGTGGTTTATCACATGGGTTCTGAAGACACTGCTTTTTAAATCCCTGTGTTAGTTTTATGACATGGGAAACATTGCACAGAAGAAGACAGTTTAACACTTAAATTGCTGCTTGTTTAAAAAAAAGTGTGTGTGTGCTCTCATATTTTTTGACTAGAAATTAGTCAAAATCAAGATTCTTGCATCTTGATTGAATTTTGAAGTGTAAAGTGTTTCTGAAAGAGATTGTATGTTAGAGCTTTGGATCTGATCCTTGCCCAAGGAGAGCTGGTCAGTGAGAGGACATGTCATTTCCTATGGCTTTATGTGCCACTGCTATCCTGAGTTTTGGGAGAATGAATGAGACCATAGGGCTGGACTTGGACACCTTTTTTCTTTCTAGCATCTAATTCCACCAGGAGGTCACAGTTGTTTCAGTTACATGACTCCAGCTCGTATCTACCACAAACAGCCCTAATGTGCTAGCTACACTCTTTGTCTGTGGCAAGCTGGTTAAGTAATAAGAAGTACCTTTTAGATGCACTAATAACTGAGTTTTCCTTCATCTATGCCTTTGGGAACATTTCAGTACTTTGCCTGGCAGTGTATCACTGCTCTGAAGCGTGTGTGGAAAAATGTCTGAAGCAAATTAAACAAAATGACTTGTGAGTAAAAAGATCAAGTCAAAACACTGTCGAGATGAAAATTATTGAGTTGATGGGTGCAGTCTATATGTGACTGGGAAATCTTTAATGATGCTGGGAGCAAAAATTGACCATTGTAGAAAAATTGCACTTGAGGTTTCTGTGACTTAAAAAAATAATCTCTTTATTTCTGGGATTTGTTATTTCTGTGGTCACATGGCACGAGCTGCTGTGAACACATTGAGTCTTGGTGGATGATCCAACAGGTTGCCTATTACATCAGAGTCTGGCCTGAGGCTAAATATCAAAAAAATTAAGGTGGAGAGAGTGGGAGTGAAAAAAAAATAAAATTATTCTTCTGGCATTATATTTGTGGCTTGGCACGTCTAGATCCTGGGAGTCCATTCCATTGTTTTTACTCATAGCATCTTTCACTCTTGTTGGGAATCACTAAGAGTGATTTGGCATCTGTACCATACTAGTAAAAACAATCTTAACTACTTATAATTAATGCATTGTGTAAGCTGGCAGTCACTGATTTGAGGGGATGGAATAACAAACATAAGGACAATGTGAATTCTGCATTGACTGGCAACGTATGTCAGAGAAAGAGCTGCTTTATTTATCTGTTAGCTGAATTGCTTGAGTGTGGGCTTTTAAATAAGCAGCGCTTTAAGAAAGCGTATTGGTTGCTTGAACTGAGGCCTATGTCTTGGCTGAAAAAAAATGGTATAACTGTGTATCATCATGTGCAGCGTGACATGAAATTCTTAAGAAGAGAAAATGCTGTCGTATTTCCCTTGTTGTATCTATCTGGCCTTTGACCTAAACTGGTCACACTGAAATAACCTTCCTTTGCTCTGTTGCCTTTTTTTTTTTTTTTTGAATTAGGATGTCTTAGTGTAAAACTATAAAAGCCAGATTGAGGTCCAACAAATAAAAGAATGATGGTTTTTAAATGGTGACACTTGTTTTTGAATTTCATTCATTTCTTATTATGAGTTAATTCACAGCAAGAAATTTAAACGAAACAAGCTACTTGGACTCATTTTTAAAGAGGGGATTTTTTGGTAACACTTTATTGGTTCAGACTTCTATGGTCCCTCTTTGGGCTGTTTCTTTAGATTGTATATGTGTGTCTAATTCAGTTGAGAACTAGATAGCACAGTACTCCATTTGCTTTGATTCTTTTATTTCTTGAGCGTTCCATCCCACATTGAAATCTTACAAAATGCCTCTGTTTCCCTATGGAAAGATGACCATTTTAGGCAGTGCTGATGTTCTGGGCAGTATATCCGAGATAACTATAGATGCTAGAGGAAGAGAAAGCAGCCTCAGGAACAATAGGGAGACTTTAAAAAGCTGTTTAATTTGTGCCAAGCTGCTACTTTTTTTTGGTTGTCATAGAAATGTGCCAGTCTGTGTCTCTCACAGATGAGCTCACCAAGTGAATGGCTGTGCAGGATGAGTCTGGTTTCAATGAAGATGTTTATACTTGAAGAACACAGATGGACTTAAACCGCAGCCCAGAATCTAAACACCCCTGAGCTCCTGGGGGAGGGGAGTGATAGGAAATGAAATCTGGATTTTATAGCTCAGGCCTGCATCTGTCCTCCTTGATTTGGCTTTTGGAGTTATTATGGGAAACTAGGAGAGGAATATTATCTGCAGCAAAGAGGGTTTGTTTGTTGTTGGACTTGGGGGGGGGGGGGGGGGGGGGGGGGGGGGGAGGAGGACGATTTTATATTTGGCCCAGCTCCATTGGGTTGGAAGAACTTTCTTGCCTAGATGGCTTTGCAGGACTATCACGGCTGAGGTTAATTGGTTGCAGAGATTTTATGCTAATGTGCAGTCTTTAGCAGGTAATTATTCTGTCATTTCTGTACTTCTGTTACTCTACCTTTTGAAATAAAATATTTTGAATGAGAGCTGACAAACCTTATCTCCTGCGCTGCACGTGAAATAGTGTGATATAGGTTTGGTAGAAGTTTACACTTAAATTTTGCTGGTGCGAGTGACTGCAGATGGTAGAAGCAGCATCAGGCCTATGAAACACTGAAGAATTTGCAGACGACACAACTAATAATCTTCAATGAGGTGTGTCATTGAGCGTTGAACAAACGTAGTGCTGTCAACAAACACAATGTACTGTGTTCAACGGGGCGGCGTTCGGTGCCGGAGAAAATGCCCTTTGCAGGATTTAGTCTCTGGATTGTTTGCTTAGGAGCATAATTCTGTGAATTTTTTTTTTGTACTTCCAAGAAGCCCATTAATTCTTTATTTTCATCTATGTTTGGCACTGTCAGGATGCCTCAAAGGAGCTTAGGTGTAAAATGACAATAGCTACAGTATCTCCTGGGTTTTCAGGTATCCGAATGATTTGTTTATCTGGCTGTCTTGCTTTCCTTGGTTTTCTATTCCTGGAGCTGGACTGGCGGAAATGATGCATGTTGCTGAATGCAGAATAGTCCTTGCTGTGCCAGAGCATGTACTTGGAAGAATGTGATGCTCTGTCCTATTAATTGGTATAAAAAATCAAGAATATGGAATAAATGGAAAAAACTGCCTGGCTTTGTTTCGGTGGTTTGTTTTCAAATTGTTTTATTTTTTATTAGATATTCCCAACAAGTGGAATGATGGAAGGTAGCATCTTTTAATATGAAATCCAATCTTGCAAGAAGTTTTCACTGTTGGAGAATACTTTAAGGACTTTCTGCTCAAACCTGTTTGGGTATATTTGAGCCTCGACTTTGGCCATAGCATTGAATTCAGCTGTGCAGACTCTTCTCTTGATACTCTGTTTTCACATGTTATTCACTGTCCCGCTTGAAGCTGTGTTGGTAGAAGGGTTGGGCTAGAATTGCCTTTCCATTTAATGAAAAATATTTATTTTAAGGTAAGATGAATTCTTCCCATTCGGCAGGCTTCAGGAAATGCACTTTCAATGCAGAGAAATTTCTCTCCTGCTAACCTGGGCCTGTGTTTTGTGGAATCTGAAAAAGTCCCAGCGCTGTTAGAGACTTTGCTCTGTCAACTGACCTCGTCCTCGGAAGGGGAAGAGGGCCTTGTTCGTTACGATTGATCGAGGTGCAGTCTCAGGCAGGTGAGGACACTACCTGTGTGTCATGTGTGGTGGATCTTAAGCACTTTCCTGTGATGTGAAAAAAGTAAAAAGGCAGATTTAGGGTGTCCGTTTCCTGCTTTTCACCAAGGGGGGGTGGTCAGCTCAGCAGGGACTGAGGGACCAGGAGCTCCTGTGCTTCTCCAGCTCTGCTACTGACTGAGCCTTGCCTGCTTTCCCACTATAGACATGGTCTTAATTGGCTTTCTTACTTAGGTATTCTTTTTAAGGGTTAATTAATCAAGCATCATCAATTGGAATTTTTGAGATAAATTCATTTCTAAAACTATACAGTTTTTCTACTAGAGGTCTCTGAATAATTTGTCCTGTATTCCTTCTAGTTTTGTAATAAATAACAAAAATGAATGTTGGCTTTCTCTTTTCCAAAATCCATCTCCTTCCCGGAAAGGGAGCACACAACTGATTACATCGTATTTAAAGAGCTATAAAGTGATTGGAATGACTGCTGCCAAATGCATGGAATTAAGATGGAAACAATTAAATGACAATTTTAAATTTATTTTTTTCAGTTATATTCTAGAACTCAGACCACGATATTTTAGACAGAAGGAAGGTTTTTTGGTAATGCTGCTGTTTTTAGTATGTCCTGGATAAGTTGAAACAGTGTGTCAAAGCAGGAATATTAAATGATCAGAGGGGCCATGTTTTTATAGGACACGTTTGCTGTCCTGCTTCTGTGAGAAGTTTGCAGTGATGCCATAATATTGAAAATTACCACTTTCACTGTGGGAGCATTGATGCAGTGCTATCAGAAGTTACCACTTTCACTGTAGGAGCGTTCACTTTTCATCTGAGGTCATTGAAATCATCTTGTTTTTACTTTTGTAATTGGCTTAAGCTGCCCTTCTTGGGGGAGAGGAGGCTTTGGGTTTTTGTTGGTTTTGCTTTTTTTTTTTTTTTTACTTTTAATTTGAAACACAGTTTTAACATTTGGATTGTTTGAAACAAAAACAAGAGAAGTCCCAACATGAGCAGAGAATATTTTTAAAGGACTTTATGGCTCTAAGTTCCTAACACAGTCCAGATGTCTCCTATCTCTGCTCTTTCTGTAGCATTTTCTGGCGCACTGTTGTTGGATTTTGAACTTGGTCCAAGCTGTGTGCCAAGTCCTGAAATAAAGTAAATCAGTGAGTTGTTCTTGGACGTTTCTCCTTAATCCAAACCAACCCAAATCAAACTTTAGCTCTGACCTCAGGACTGCACATTCAAATATTTTCCTTTGCCTCCTCAGTTTCAAAGTAGCAAAAGCAGGAGATTACCACTTTGCAGTATTTAAACAGAGGCTTGTGCGACAGAGGCGCGCAGCTGAAAACACCAGCGATGTTTGACAGCGCCGTGATTCCTCGTCGTGATTCCTATTGTTGGGACCACACTGGAAAGAGATTTAGTTGGAGGCGTGCATCGTGTCAACGATGAGATAACAACCAAAGGAAATATTCTGTAGTGCTCTTTTGCAAATGTTTCTGCCTAGAGGTCTTAGAAATTGTCGATAGAAAAAACCCAGTAACCCCCAAAACATCAGAACTAAATTCTAGGATAAACTGACTGTAGTTTATCTTTCCTTAAGCAAGCACTTGTCTCCATTGTATTTAAGTACTTTGTTGAACTTGGCCTAGCATGCAAATAAACTGTGACTGAATGGACCACCTTTTTTTGTTTAAAATTCTAGTGACAGCACAGCAGCCAATGTGGGGAAAAGGTATTGGGAAGGTAGTATTATTTTTAGCAACAGTTCATTTGCTGGACCGAAGGAGACTTAACAGTGTGTGACACAAATCCTTTGCAGGATATCAGCAGGATTGAGATATAGTTTAATTCTTAGCTGTTATCTCCTGATTGACGAGCTTTGCATAGGTTTAATTAAACTGGGTCTTTGTTAGACCCAGCTTCCACTGAAATTGGTGTGAAGCTTTCCTTTGGCTTAGCAGGCACCGAGACCTCAAATGTGTGTTCTACTGGGTGTTTTGCTATAGCTGATCATCCTTGGTACAGATAGTGATCAAAATGTGTAGAATGCAGGAGTCTGTCTGTGTTTCCGACAGTGCTGTCCTGCAGTGGGGAACAAGAGTTTCCATCATGCTTCATATTGGCCTCAGTTCATGTTTTTGGGATTCCTACTAAAATTGTATATGCTTATTTGGCTGCTCAGGGAATACTAATACAAAGCTTTTCTTGTAGAGTAAAAGAAAGTTCCTTTTTTAACAAGGGAGTAGCAATGACCCTATTTGGTAGAAATACAGCTGGGAAGATTTACTTGCCTAACTGTATTACATATTAGCTCGACCAGTAAGATTACTTTATTAATCATTTTAGTTCCCTCTGGTCTTCAAGCCAGTATGTGTCTTTCTGACTGGATTCTGTATAAACATGATATGGGTAACTAACAGATCCTGCTTTGGGGTGAGAGAGCACAAAATTTACCTTTCAGAAGCAGCCAGAACAGACATGTGCAAAATAATAATAATAAAAAAAAATTCATGATGAATTCTCTTACTTGAACATGCTGGTGAACACTTGGCTCTCCTGCTACGTGGTAGTAGTTGGACATGTGATTACGAAGCTGTTGCGCAACCATGAATACCAGGGACAGCAGTAACAGCCCTTTTACAGAGAAATGCTATAAAAAAAGGAAAGATTTCAGCCCTGGTGTATCCTGTAATTCTTTCATCACTTAACGGAGCTTTTGTATACGCATGACTTTGTTTCCGGTGAGATGCCTTGTTTGGTGCTCATCTCTTGGTCACTCAGGATTGTTTTGTTTTCGATGTGGAACACCAGGCATGGACTGACCACTCATCCTGAGCTTCCCTTACTTCTGCACTCCACAGGAATTTTTCCCCTGAGCATGGACCTCCTCTGAACTCCATGTCAGAGCCTCTCTGCTCTGTCCTTAGGCTCCTTGCACAGGGGCTGGACCTGCTTGTTTTGAAGAGTGACCTTTCCATCGGGCTGACCCGCTGAGCTCGCTGGCATGGGATCTGGAAACCGATTCCTGACTCGGTTGGGTCTTCTCCTGCTGGTAAACTGTTGTAGCACCCTCAGCCTAAACACCGTGATCTGCGTGATATATCCCACATCAGAAATTACCTGAATATGTGAAACTAGGCTCCTGTCTTTGTCACAGCATAAAGGATGTAAAGGTAAAGGTGGATTTTGTGCTCTGCCCTGGAGGAACTGGGAATCAGCTTGCCGGAGCAGGAGGTACATATTAGAGTTGTGGGAGGTTTTCGATCTGCTGCTCAGAGCTTCTGGCTAGAAACAGCTTAGCTGAGATGCTGGGAGAAAGGCTGCAGCGGGCACAATCTTCATATGTGTGTTTGCAGAAAGATTAAAAACTGCTCAGGAGATCTTATGGCCTTCGAAAAAGGGATGGTTGGAGATAAAGTTCTGTCAGGGGACAATGATAAAAGAACTGAGGCTGAAAATGAAAGAGCTGCTGGGTGATAAGAGGAAGCTCCTGTGTTTTGAGAGCTGGACTTCAGCTAGATAAAAATCTTAAAAGCCCTGTGCAGATTAGCAGAATAATGGCCTTGCCTAGGTTTCGCTTAATTTTCCTTCTGCCACCCAGGCTGTAGGAAGCAGTTTTCATGCTTCCCTGGCAGCAAGATTTTTGAATGTGGGAAACCTGATAGTGTGTCTGCTTAACTACCAGACTTTGGCCTGGTGCCCTTTCTGGTTTCCTTATGGAGTAAGTGCAGTGATGGGAAGAATGTGCTTCTTACACATGTAGTCATCTTGGTGATAGTAAACTGTAACACTGATACCCTGTTTAGCCTACCTCTGCCTGCAGAGCCATTGCCACTGTACGTGGGGGTCACTGACAGGATAACAAGAAGTCTGCTTTAGGTTTTGAATGCAAAAGAAAAACTAGAAGTGATATTGATTTATCTTTTTGGTCTGATTTTTTTTTTTTTTGAAACTGTAGATGATTGTTTTAAACTGTCAACCTAGTGCACGTTAATCTAATTTGCTCTGTTGAGACTTCTGCAGTGACTGTTAGTGTGCAAACAGAAATCCCCCACTATATGCCAGTAGCAGTTTTTGCAAATCAGCTCATTTTATCTGAGCTTAATGTGACCAGTTTGCCTGCAAAGTACAAAGAGAATTTGCTTGGGTGTTTAAAAACCTCTGCTACAACCATTTGGATGATTTGCAGTAGTTGTATTGGAAGAAAAAAACCCATGAATTTTGGAGGGTTCCCCTTACAATTTTCTGTTGTAAAATTTCTTCAGTATCATTTTGCATGATGTTCAGGTCAATGGAAGGGAATTTCAATAACGCAAGTAAAGATAGCTACTCACTGGGAAACCCCGGTCTGTATATGCGACTGACTGATGGCTTACTGAATTGAATTTGTAAAGCCTGCCAAACAAAAGCAAAATGTTTTGAATTATAGAAATGTAAACTGAAAATATTAATACAGTGTTTGCACTGGAGACAAAAGGCTCTCTGAAATGAAGAGAGAATGTTTTTATTTTATTTGAATTTTAATGTTTGTATTGTATTTGTTTTCATCTGGGATATGTGTTTAGGAAATCAGCTTGCTGGACATGTGCTAATTTCAGACTTTGCTTTCCAGCAGTTCCAAGTGGAAATGAAATGGTAGGTGTCAAGCATGCTAAAAACGATTTTAAGATCCTGAGGCATCAACAGCTAGGACTCGTAGGTCTTGAGACCGCAAAATACTGCGTACTCTGAAATCCTGTTGGAAATGGAGTGCTCTGCAATGTGCAGAATTGGAGCCAAGAAGCTATCAAGCCAGGTAGATGTGTACTAGGAAGTGATTTGGCAAACCTTTATTTCATCATGACAGAGCTATTTGCGATGGTAAAAGCTCACAGGATCCTTATGCCTTGGTCCTAAGCTACTGCCACACAAAACTGCAATGTAGAAGCCTGATGCAAAACCTAATTAAATTGGGGGATGTTTGAATTGGCTACTCTCGCTTTTGGATTGAATCTTGAGACTTGAGTTTTGAAGAAGACTTTTACTTAGTGTGTAAGTAATATAGACACAAAAGAGCGTATTTTCTGATAGTTGTTACTATTGGAGAGTGCTTTTTTTTCTGCTGGGAAATGTAATTTGTAAGGAAAATATTTCTAAAATATTTTAGAAGTTTTGTAGATAGCACATGTCAAGTGTCAAACTACTTATAGGTGTGGTATCATACAAAAGGGCATTTATTAGTACTAATTGTCTGGTGTATTTCTGCCGCTTCTTAAGATACCCATTGTGGACTGTTACCCCAGTGGGTCTGATAAATCACGATGTGGTTTCTCATGATACACTTTATAATTGGGCAGTATTACTTGCCTATCTTTGGTGGGAAGTGGAGCCATATACTCTTGTCCAAAAACAAATCCAAAGACTGTGGCAGAGCAAGAAGAGGAAGAAAAGCTTTAGAAGTCTGAGCTGAACGGTGGAACTGAATGAATATTGGAAAAAAATAAATAAAAATTGTCTTGGATTCAGGTATTTCTAACCCTGAAACAACGTTCTCTTAATGTAGCAAGCCTGTTGCTGTTACAGACCCCTTTGGTGATTAAGGTTTTTCAAGTCAAATTGTGTTCAAGTTGTACAAAGATAATAATTACTAAAAAAGAAGCTGATGAGCTGTTCTTAAAAGAATATTCCCTTCTGGAAATGCTTAAGAAATTTTACAGAATTGTTCCAACCCACTCTCCTTCCACCCCCATCGTGAAGGTTTTTTGAGAAATGATGTTTCTAATACTTGGTGACAGGTTTATATCTTCAAATCCTGGTACAAATATGAAATAAAGCATTTAACTATGTGCTACTGGAAAATAAGGTTCAATGTTCAACAGTAGTGCCTCGTTCAGCCTTTTTCCAGTTTCATTCATGGAAGAGCTTATAATAAAAGGATATTTCTTAGTTATGAGTTACTTGTTGTGACCACAAGTGTAGTGGTGAAGGTGTTTTCTGATCCTTTGTCTGTGTCTTATGTGGCATTATTGATCTGTTCTCCCAGTCATATGTATGAATACATAATAAAGGCCAGGAAAATAGGCCAGCACCAGTCAGTGCTGTATCTCTATCTCCAATATTGCTTAAGCCCCTCACTTTTCATTTCCTACATTTTATAACTTTCTTGTTGCAGCTTGTTCATTATTTCTTTATCTCTGGAGGTCAGAGATGAATTTTAGAAAGCAGGTTTTCAGCTTGCCTTATGAATGTGTTATTATTAATTTCTGTATGGTACCAGACAAACATTTCTTCCATTTTATTTCTAAAGAGTGGTAAATCTGTGTTTCTATCCCTCGGGGAATGAATTAGAAACTCGCTAGCAACAGCTAAGGGGAAGTTAATGTTATTTATCCCATTATCCCAAATCCCAAGGTTGAAGGGAGTGTAAGAAAGTGTTGTAGATTTACCTGAAATTGGCTAGTTAGGAGGGACAGCTGCAAGGAATGAAAATAAGGAGACTCATTCTGGCTGGAAAAGTCGCTGTAACTCACAGGATGAACGTGATGTCAGGCGTGATATTTTCTCCATTTCAGTGAGTCAGATTTTTGTTCTGTTTGTCTGGGTCTTTTAAACGGCAGCGGAGGAATGATAAACACTGGGGACTGGAACCTTCTGAAACCGAAGCCATTTTTTCCTTAAGAAGAGTTTTGCTGCATGTGGGAAACTTGCTCTGACCAAAATTGTGGACATCCAACAGCAGAGTATTATTGCAAGAATTGAGGGCATTCATTCTTTTCCACCCTGAACAGGGTTTTGCTGTACTTGTGGTCATCCCGAGCAAATCCTTGTGTCTTTATTGGTGTGTTTTTTACTGCATTAGGCCAGTAGCATTCAATAAACAACGATAACTTTCTGTAGCTGTTAAATACACTGACCTTTAGTATCGGTTTGCACAAGCCATGCACAATGTGAGCACCATTGAAATACCATGGCTGATTTAAGCAAGTTGCTGTGCTGCAATCAAAATATGACATTTATTTCTATTACTGAACAGAGGCTTCATCAGCGAGAGCACTACTATTTCCCAGAACTAATTCTCTCTTTTCTGTTTTTTTTCTGTGCTTTGGCATGGTACTGTTTCTCTTTTGGTCTTAGTTTCCACACCTGAAGAATAGAAATAGAAATTGTGTGTCCTCAGGAATAAGCAGGTTAATATTTGCTGAGTGCTTTGAAGCTGTATGGTCCCATGATACGCTGTACGGGGTCAATGTGACTATTGCTAAATCACACTCTAGTCAGAATTACAGTCATTAATAGCTCTGAGTCTGGGGAAAGAGTCACTGCAAATACTGTAACAGCTACTTTAACTGTTTCCTTTTGAGCAAACAAAACCTCTTGACGTTTCTGCTGAGCAAGTTATAATGGCTTAACTTATTAAAATGCTGCAGAGTGTATTGTGCCTTACTGGCCACAGTAGCCTTTTTTCTTTTCGTTGAACCAACTGATTAGTGAAATTCCGCCAAAAATGATGGCAGTTCTTCAGCTCAGTGGATTTGGAGAATGGCTTTCTTGCTGTTACTCAAGTTTGTGCCCTGAGAACACGCAGGGTACAGTAATTCAGCAACAGGAGAAAAGGGGAACCTGGAATCAGTGACGCACGTTCAGTAATTCTACTTCTCATTCCCAGTGACTTGGCTTTGGGTTTTCAGCACATTAATCAGCTTTATGGAGGGAAATGTCCTCTTTTAACAAAAGTTAACGCTGTATTTCCCAGTAGGTTGACGCTGCTGTCCCAGGTATCCCTGGAGAGGTCAGGAACAGGGAGAGATGGATTTCTGGGGAGATGCATTCAAACAGCTTCATTTCACCATGAAAAATACTGTAGAAGTATTTTTGACTTCAGGGCCTCCCTGTGCACGTTGTTTCTTCTTGAGAAGAATGAGAGTGCATGTTCATTAGCATTCTGCAGGGTGAATGGGAAAACCTGAAATATTCTCATTTAGTTAAAATCTGCCTGAAAGTGTGGGAATATGTTCTCCTCCGTGGACAACTAAGAAAACAAGACTGGTTGCCCAGTTGAACGTATGTTTGGGTAAGTGTATGCTTGCAAGTGAGAGATATCAGGAGAGGAAGTGGTAAGTCCTTTCATATCATTCTCATTTTGTAGGTCTCAGCTTTCTGCTTTGTGAACTGTTGTGAGAGAAGTGCAAGGTGAAAGGTTTATTAGTCAAAGGATTCAGGAAGTAGATTCAAATTGAGAGACTAAGTCTAACCTTACAGCCGTCTCTTTTTTTCTAGATTAAAAAAAAAAAAAAAGAACAAACCCCACTAAACCAACCCCTCTCTGTAGTCTTAGCTAGAATGAACTGCAGTTTGCTGCTCCATTTTGTTTTGCTTTTTTTCTCAATTGGAGCTCTGATGTTCCTCGGGTCTTTAATTAGGAGGACGACTCCTCCCAGATTCACATTGGGACTATGATAAACTTGGGGATAGAAGGGTGAATTTTACCTCATTTATTGTTTTAGTAGTTGATCATAACCAGACCCAAATACATTGTTCCTAGCATCAGTGCTGCCTTTTTTTTTTTCCCCCAATCTTTTTTTAATCTTAGTTTGTCCTGTTGTGATGGTTCTGATTCAACAGGCATATAGAAACAGATTTACTGTTTCTGGTGCTGAGCTGAATGTTTACAGCTAAGGCTCCTGTCGATGCTGGGTTTCTCTCACACATTCTCTGGGCTCAAGAACGATGAAAGTTCCTAAGGATGCTGTTTCATGGTTTGGTTTAAGCCTGACTTAATCCGTACTGGAAACAACAGGTTTTATCTCCCCAGAACTGCCACAGGTCTCATCCCTTTTACACCTGTTTGCCTTGTACAGCTGCATAGTTAGATTAAGGATCAACCTGTATTTTTTTAAAATTATATTATTTACTGTAGTGTTAAATTTTAGCTCTCTGTTCTTGGTTTAAAACTGCAAAATTATGTCTTTCAGATTCTCTTGTGAGTGGGTAGGAGTTGAGGGTACTCAGCCCTTACGGGAAGCCCTTGGTGTTTTGCAGGATTAGACCACAAAATGCTGTGGTGATTTGCACAGTGTATATTTAGATCAGCCTGAGATATTTTGGGTAGAAGATTATTTGGGGAAAAGTGGGGGAGTTCCTGCTTTTCTGGTACAGAAAGAATTCAAGTAATTTCTCATAACTTGATGCAGGGAAGGTTTTGTTTTAGCAGTTTGCATGTGATGGGCGTATCCTCAGAGGAAAGAAATGGTGTTTATCTAAGATGCACAGCAGTGAATGACAGGACAAAGGTTAGGTGTGTGTTGAAAAGGCTGGGCATTGATTTCCTAAAGGTGTTTTTTGAAAGGTATAGCTATCAGGGAGCAGAGACCTCCATTTACTCAACTAGTCATATTTTGATCAAAAGTCACTGAAAAAGATATGTCTCACTCTTAATCTTGTGCTCAGAGATGATAATACTGTCAGCTTTCTCATACTTTACTGAAATAAAATGGTATGTTAAAGCCTGGCTCAGTGATTTTTGTGTGGACTTCACCCCATATTTAAGATAATTGCTGCAATACATTTCTTCCTGAGAATAAATTGATTTCTGAATGGCATAATTATTTCTTCCCTGCTTATCAGACTGGTCTCTCCAGGCAGTTTGTTTAAAGATCAGATCCTTTATGCTCTTGGGGGCACCACGGGAAGGTTTGTTGATGGATTGGTAAACAATCGAAAAAGCCAAAATCGGAAGACACCAAGCTTCATGAAATAGAGCCTGGTAGGTGTTTATTTTGACTGCCAGGTTTGATTAAGTTTTGTGTTCTCTCAATTTTTAGGAATCATGCACAGTCTTAAAAGTGGTAATTTAAGAGCATTTAACATACCTTTAGCATTTCTGTCCTCAGCACCTGCATGAGTGAGTCACTGTGACAAAAACCTGATGTTTCATTTCTCCTAAAAAGCCCCAGTATCCCTCTGCTTTGTCTGTGCATGTTTCCTCCCTGGCTTACTGAGCTGCTTTGGCTAAAAACAAAAGCAAGGGAGAAGCAAGAAGAGGATCTGTTGACAGCTATGACAGAGATCAAATTCCAAGCCAGGCCATGGTATTCCTGAGAAAGGGCTACTTAAACAGGACTCTCCTTTGATTAATTGGAGATAGGGTGACACCTTGGACGTCACAACTGTATTTGAGCTTGGAATCAGATGCAGAGGGTCAAAGAGATGAGATGCTTAAGGGCTGAAATGTGATCACTGCTGCTTCCCTCCCTCCCTTCTCGCCTTTCTGGCTGCTGTACAGACCTGCAGGTCCTGCTCATGTGGCTTCGTTTTACCTTCAGCACTAGCTCTGCTAATCATGACTGCAGAAACTTGCAGCAGAATTGGTTGCTTTTCTCCACTAGCTGGTATTCTAGGGCATTGCCACCCTAGAAATCAAACTGCTTTATAGCCTCGCAGCCCCCTTGGTTCAGGCTTTGGAAACTTCCACCCATTGCCTAACTATCCTTTGAAGACTTGCTTATTTTGCCCCAAGCAAGTTTCTCATCAAAGACAATGTTTTCTGAGTGGTTAATCACTTTTGCTTATGTTCCTTGATAGCAACTCTTGTACATGTTTTGTTATGTTTGTTGGTTAGTTTTTTTTTTTTTTCCCCAAGTGCAGATTGCCAGTATGAAAAAAGAAGGGAAGGTCTGTGGAAATCGAGGATTTACTACTTCAGTGCCTGGTTAGTGAACGCTGTGGAGAAATGCAAGGAAATAGCTTACGGTGTAAATGTAAACTTAGTTTAAAAAGTAAAAATTTCTGAGTTTTCTTGGCATCTCCACTAGAAGAGTATTTGATCTCATCTCCTTCCCTTCACTTTCTTCTCAGACTGTGGACAGGTTTACTTTAGCCAGACTGCTGACCCAAGGTGAAAGACTCGGTATGGAATTCAGCTTACTTGGCTTTAACAGTATAAAGCTTGTTGTAAAGGTGCCTAACTAAACCAGCCTGCAAAAATCCTTTTGTTGTCAACTGAATTCAGTGGCTGCTGAGAGTAATTCATCCTCTGCAGGTTTAGTCATTTAATGTCCAGAGGGCAATCATGTAGTTGGGACTTAAATCAGGTGTTCATGGAGCATGGATAGTCTCAGCAGTGCAGGTCACAGCAAGACTACCTTTCTGTAGCCGTTGTGTAGGGTCTTGGTGGTTGTCCTAAGTGTGAGTCACCTATAGATTTAGATACTACAGGGCTTTTTTAATTGGACCTGCATGTTGAGTTCTCAGTGCAGGCACATCAGGTGTGTGGTTACAGGTTAGAAATTGCTTCAGTGTCTATAAATGTGTGGGGGCAGCACCTTCATCTGGTTTGCTTGGTGGTCGCTTGCATCCCACACTGAACTCCAAGCATCTCAGGGAAAGTGACAGAACTAGGGTTTGTAAGGCAAGTATACTTTAAAAGTGTTTAAAGAGGCAGTTTGAAACTATATGAAAACCTCCAGAGATGAGGAAATTACTAATTAACAGTGCTTTTAAACTGTATCCCATTTTGAGTCTGGCCTACTTTGATAGTGACCAGAAGCTTTCAGTATGCGAAGACTATTCAGCTCTTGCCAACACTGTTGTTGGCAAGTGTTTTTCCAATTTTTGGTATTTTAATTATAGAGATGTCCCAAAAGTATTGCCTTTCACTGGGCACCTCAGCAGGCTGGTAGCTAGCCCAATGAATTTTCTCCTGGGCAGATCTGAGAAATAGTAGCAGCGACACTGTGAGATGATGACAGTCCTTTGGCAGGTGTTTCTCCCCATAAGCTGCTGGTTGGACTCCTTTTTGAGTGTTGTTTTTCTGAGTTCAAATTAATAACTAAAACATCCTATAGAATTTCTCTTAAGCAAACACTTTAAAGCAAACTTGGGGGGATGATAAATTATTATGTGTTGCTCTTTTGAAGCAGTATCTTGGGAGTCTTGACTATGTTTTTGTTAACAGAATAATTATAAATCCCGTTCTATGCTAAACTTAGTCAAAAGGTTGGGAGGTGATTTAGTATAGTGAATAGTGCTGCTCCCTTAGCTTAGTACCATTAAACGAAGGGTGCTTTCAATAAATTTGACCGACCTTGTTTTTAAAGAATACTTCTTATTTGAGGTGATCCTGCATTGAAAACTGTCAAAGACGAAACACCTCTTTGGAAAAATTGTGGCAAGCAGTGTTTGTGTTACGGCCAGAAGGGCTCTCTGTGGTAGTGTAGTCTTTACAAAAGAAATAATTACGCAAAAACACATGCTAAGAACAACATGGTTGAGGAATTTGATTCATTACCTGAGCATAATGACCAAAGTTTGAACCCAGCAATCAACCAAGAGGCGTTTAAATCAATTATGTATTTTAAATGGAGAGACATAAAAGGGCAGCAGAAGCGTAACTTTTCTTGTAGTTTACCTACAGCTAAAGTTTTCACCTTTCTATGTGCCATAAATGAGGTATCGTGGAGACTGCACAGGGTTCTCCCAGTTGCTATCAATCTTTAAAAGCTCATTTTAAACCCCTAGAATTTATCAGCTGGTTTCCAGCCTTCATTAAGGGTAGGGTTTGAATCTGACCAGCGAAGGGATGTCTTGACTGTTATGTGAGATGACTATGCTGTTCTTGGATGTATGGCAGATGACCAAGGACCTTAGGAGGAGACTGTAGTTGTGTGTATTGACCACAGGAAGAGACATCAGCCCTGTAAGCTTGTTTGTTCTGTTCTGAAGGAGCCTTGCAGTTTTCACTGATCATGCTGAACAGTATAAAGTTGTCTGGACTCTGGTTTTCTTCTTTTCCCTTTCTTTTCTTTTATGGCTTTTGAGACTGGCCTTAGAATAAGCCTCGAGTGGCTGCTCTTTTTGTGGCTGGATCATTATTTGTAAAAATGAGCAGTACTGCAGAGTTACCATGGAAGCCATGCAAATGGGATTGCTGGAGCACAAGTTGCAATGACAGTGAGACAGGACATTTTAAAATAAAAACCTCTTTTTAGCTGCTCTTCCTTGTTTGTGAATGCCACATGTTTTTGTTCACATCAATGCTCTACATACATAATCCACTTATGTGTGTGTACGTTGAGCAATCTGTTTTACAGACAGTTAAAAATCTAACTTATTAAATGTTTTTTTTGGACTGTAGGGAAGATCTCAAAACTGGAGTTGTTTCATAATCCCTCTGCCTCCCACAAAATGATTTTGCAAAAACTTTGGCTTTCTCTAATGTATGGTATCCAGGTTTGGCAGCACAGTTAGTGCTTTTGTTGTTCAACTTGTACAACAATAGATTGATGTGAGGCAGACCCGTGTGGTAGAAATAACTAAGTTAGTTGTCTCTGGAGCCTTTGAGATTTTCATGCGCTCTGAGATAGGGTCACTTGTCTCTGGTGTAAATTACAGTCTCTACTGTAAATGAGACTGTGTCATCAGTTTCTATCTGTATTCTCTAAATCCCAGTATGTCTGTGAGCCCTGGGCTTGGGGCTGGATGCTGGTGGCATCTGCAGGGCAGAGGGACAGCCTCTGTCAGGAGCTTTGTGGTCAGAGGGGTAAGTGATACCTTGGTCACTTCAGGCCAAGGGTCACAGGGAAGTTTTTTCCCTAATCCCTTGTAGTGGATCAGTCTGATACAATGGCCTTATAGTATTTTCACTATCATTTCAGTCTTCTCCTTCTCATGACATTTTTTGATGCCACTGAATACAGCTTTTTTTCAGCTGCTCACGCTCACTTCCAGGGTCTAGTCTGAATTCTCAGCATTTGTTTCAGGTGTTATATTTATGGTAAGACATGAAAATACCTTGAAGATGGTTGTGCAGTTGGAAGAATATGCTTGCCTTTTTCTTCCCTTCATCTTGGAACAGCAATAGACCTTGGGTAGGCGTCTTCCCATTTTTAGGTGAGGTATTGTGGTAATTACACAATTTAGGTGTATCCTAGATGAAAATAATGTCTTACCTAATATAGAACATTTTGAGAAACAGTATGATGCTGACACTGCATTTTTTCCACTTGTGTTTTGAAGTTAGATTTTTCCTTCTAGAAGAATACGTGTCCTTGGATAAGGTTTGTGTCACATAAATAACCAAGTATTTAATTTTTTTTTGGTAATTCTCTGATCAGAACAGAAGATAGTCCAGATTATTCCTATTTTACTGGAAAAGCCACACCATCTTACATCACTGTAGGATGCAGTTATAGTTAGTAAACCATCCTGTGAAATAAAAACAGAGTAATTTTTCTGCATGACGATTAAATACAATTGCCTGATCTTTTCAGGCATACCATATTCCTGTATTGTATTGATTACTAACCAGCTTTTACCTGATATCTCAGAATGTGATTCATAGATATTGACCTGCATGGGAACTTGGTGGGCAGTTGAAGAACAAACAACATTTCCTGGACCCCCCCACCCTCTATCCTCTCACATTTGTCCCTCCGCCATCCAAACCCTGACTTCTTGGGGCTGGTGCTCACTGAGCTGGTCTCCTTAAGTTGGCCTTTTGGATACACAGTGCGGAATGGGATCCCAGAAAGTGCCAGCCTTGGTGATTACCTTTAACTCTAGCTCATACTCTTCAGGAGCTGAATGGTTCATTACAGACACACATGTTCATTATTTCCTGTTTGATTTAATTTTAGATGAACCAGAAATGGGGTATGATTTCAGTGAAAAACAAGGCCAGAGGGGCGAAGGAAGACTTGTTGAGATGCATAATGAAAAACAATGTTACATCAAGTCCTCTATACATAAAAAGAATTAGTCATGGTTCCTTGAAAATAGGCAGTGACTCCGTTCACTTTTCTAATTAATCAATTTTAGGTTAATCAGTTAGTAATTCTGCTTGAACATGAAACCTTTGAGTGGGTGTTTTCTTTTGGTCACGTGCAGTTGATTTCTCAGGACATATATGCAAATGTTATTTCTTATAAACAACTTAGTGTGTTTAGCTGAGTGATACACTAGGGATTTTTGATTTGCAGCTGACCCGGTACGTAGTCTTCAGAATGGCATTTGTTTTCTCTTTCCACCTTAGTTTCTTGCCCTGTAAAACAGCATTAATCTTTAACTCTTTGCACAATAATAGATTGTAAAAGTATTAATCACCCAGTGGGCTTGTCTTCGGTGCAACAGTCACTGAAATGCGTAGACTGATGTCGTAGCTCTGGGATGGCGAGAGGAGTGACTGCGGTGTGAGACATCGGGAGCCCTGCGAGGGAGCTGGCCCAGCAGAGGGGCTGGCTCAGCAGGAAGTGGTTGATGAGTTACCGGCGTTACTGGGTGAAGATGAAACTTGAGTTGCAGTTTGAGCTTGTGAATATGGTAAAGAAAAGTCTTTACAGGTAGAGCTGTAGAAATTATTTATTTTTACTCCACGGAACTTGGGTTGTCCCTGTTTTCAAAACCAGAGTCCTCACCTGAAATGTAATAACTCAGTCAGCTGTTCCCTAAGTCAATTTCAAGAAGGAAAAGGCAATTGAAGTAAAAAACCAACAAAAAAAGCAACCAGCGATTAATAATAACTTGTATTAAAAACAGCTTCTCTGGTCAATATTGACATATCCATTTGAAACCTGCCACTCCAAACAAGAAGCCCCATGCTGGGAGTAGAAATACAAAAGCAAACCAGTCACTTTCCATGTGCTGTCTAAACTCTTTCAATAGCCATGACCTGGTCCTTTGACTGTGTGGTACACAATTTCCAGGCTGTCCCAGCGTTATTGTAGTTCTGTCCTTAAAGATGGTTTTACTGTGGGAGGAGGAATAAGGACCTTACAACTGGAGAATGATAAAAGTCTCTTCAAACCTGGAAGCTTACTTTTTGGGACCTTGATTTATATTCTCTACCTTTTTTTTTTTTTTTTTTTTAATTACTTGAATGTAGTCTAAGGGATTTCATAGTGGAACTGCTCTATGTAGTATTCCTTTTTCTCCAGAGGAGCCATGAGTTGCTGGAGGCTGGAAAAGTATTACAGGGGAAATCACTGTTTCCCTATTTTTAGATTCTCCAGTAGAGATCCTTTGATGGACAGTGCTGGAGGAAGATGACAAGATGGATGTTTGAGCTCATTAGTAGGGCTTTCTGATGTTCTCTCTCTGCCAGAGAATATCTACGTAGATAAGTTATTGCCAGGTAAGCAGCAGTGAAAAGTACAGTTAATTAGCTCCTCCTGCATGATCTCATTTATGCCCTAATAAGAACTTTATAAAAGGCAGTAAATCGGACAGAACAAAGCTTGAACCTGAATCTCCCTGTTTTCACTTAAAAAGCCTGTCTTTACAGCTCAGCAGGGCTCACCCCTGTTCTTTTTATTAGGGTCTGAGAGAGAGAAACCTAGATTGCATGTTTGTTTGCTCTTCCTTTTATCTTATTTTATTCATATTTGTTGGGAACACAAAAAGGTTGCCACAGAATAGTTTTAAAATGAAAAGTGGGATTGTTTGCGGAGCAAATAATGCTGCTTGTACCTCTGAAGTAAAATTTCTTGGGTGAATCAAAATTCTGCTGCAGGATAAGAACAAGAAACAGCAACAAAAAAATCCTTAGATAAGTGCTGTGGTTCTACAGGGAGGAGAAGGGAGAATTACAGGGAGGTACTGGCTCATAACCCAAAATTTTAACTTGGAGATTGTTCTGCTAGTAAAACAGTCGCCAAACTTTTGATCCAGATGGAGTCCTGACAGTAATTGTTTGTTCGTATGGTACAATCATTGCTACTACTCTCACAAAAGCTACTCTCACAGCTATTCTTGAAGAGAGTTGGGTGGTTTTGTGTTAGATATCTATTACTGCTCCCTCTGCTTTCTAGGCATAGCATAACACTATTTTGTGGGAGTATTGATCTCTACTGGCATTGATACTGCCTGTCTGGCTTCTACTGCATCTCAGGATCCAGCAAAGTTGGTTGTTATTTTTAACAGCTGAATTACAGCTTTTGGATTATTTTTTTTCTTTTATTTATACTCTCTCTTTGTAACCACCTAGAAGATGCTAAGGCATCAAGAATGTAAGTAAATTAACTGATTTCACAGGAGGACTACCGGCATGTTCTTGCATCTCTGCACCTCAGGTCACATCTGATGCAGGTTTTGTTTTCTCTGTGAATGCTCTTCTGCACACAGGTGGCTTTTGTCAAGAGGTGACTGTGCTATGACCAGGCAATGAAGTCCTGGATTGGTGCTGTGTGTGTTGTGCGTCCCTTTGTGAATCTGACCCCAAGTATTTGTGCCATCTGAAAATTCATATGACTCATCAGATAACAGTGGCTCCACAGCAACTATCAATATTCTTGTTGGAGGACTTAGGTCATAGGCCAAAGAGCAAACTAGCAATGGAGGTTCAAATATCTCTGCTTCTTGGGTGCAAGACTCAGCCCAGACGTGCCTGAAGGACGTGAGTGGTATTGCTGCATGTGTAGGGGCTGCTCTGTGGTGAAATAGGGTGGTGACTTCATCGTGACGCCTTTCATCTGCTTGTATCTGTTGTTCAAGTTCACCTTTGAAACCAAGTCACTCGTCTAAATTCTGTTGTGACAACTGGAGTGCAAACAGGGTTTGTTAATTTGTGTTCACTGGGGATGCCGGACGGCTCTTTGATGTCCATAGTGATTGTTTAACAGTTTCTTATTTTTCCAAAGTGTGGCACAAGTCGAACACGTCAGGGTTTGTAGGTAGTCAGCAGCTGAGGAGGCCAGAAGAAGAGCCTATGTGACAAGTGTTATAGGTACCATCCCTGTCCCGTGTTACAGGTAGAGTTTATCCCATGGAGAGAGTACCAATATTTTGCCTTGGACTGCATGGGTGACCAGTTGGGCCAAGAGCTGCTAATGCTCTGGGACTGTCCGGAAGGTGGGATCACAATGGTGGAAGCCAAAGAAAGTGAATGAAAAGCAGTAGTGAGGAAAAAAATTATTCCAGAAATTGAGCTGGGACGAGAGCTCTCTCCTTTCCTCCCCCCTCTCTGCCCTTGTAGAAGAAATGTAGAAGGGTTTTATACAACCTTAGGGCAAAATAGTTGCATGAAAAGATAAAAAAAACATGTCAGTAATTTTAAACCTATTTAATTAAATGCTGTGCTCAGTAATGTGCTGAAATTGAGACTCTTTGAGTAGAAACACAGAATACCACAATCATACCTGGACCCATAAAAAGCTCTTTTGTGTGGTAGATATTCAGGTGATGCCAAAATGTGGCAGTCTGTTACTTGTACCTGCCATTGGAACTGATTGCAAAAGTTCCTTTAAATTTCATTGAACGTCCCAAGACATAAAGTTTTATGAGGATTGAGCTACCAAAACTATTACACTCCATGCTGTTAGTCATATTCTGCTTGTTATGTTCTTCCTTCCAGTAACTTACCCTGGTAGCTTGTGGACTATAAGGCCTTCTACCACATTGAACTCAAAGCATTGTATTTGAGCTAATTTTACAGCTCAGGCTAAAATACACAGAACTCTGCATCCACTGCCAGTTTATCTTGATGATCATAAACAGTAAAACGCATGTGAACTGTGTCCTCTGACAACCCTTTTATGTATGTGACCAAAGTTTATGCATCTAAGCGCTGCCGCTGAAGTCAAGAATATCCTTTTTAATATCCTTGTAGGCTTGCAGTGTATATCAGAGTTCTAATATTTGAGCATCATTGTGGAGATACAGTTTTCTTCTGTTACAATGTATTTAATCTTCTGTTGTTTGATATAAAAACGCAAAGCTGATGTTTGCAGTAGCAATTGATCTTATAGTTCAGATTTAAAATAATAGATCTTAAAATACTGCTAGCCTCCCCTCTGCCCCGTTTATCTATCTTTTGCAAAAATACTTCTAAGTATTAGTATCTGATTTATGCAGTGGAGAGGTTACTTGTTTTAAATCCAAACACTAAAATGAGTTTATAGAGTTATGTGCCAGCAGAAATTGAAAGACTGGTTTGCTGCTGGTGTGGTATTTACAACTAATTGAATTGTGGATAGTAAGAAATGAGTCGCTCAGCTTGAGTTCTTGGCACTGCAGAATTTTTACCCTGGTTAGTAATTTTGAAGACTTGCTTGCAAACAATGGTTCAATGGGCGCAGTCACAAAATTGTGTGGGTAGTGATGTCAGAAAAATTTACCAACTGTGTGTTCAGGCAGAAACCTAAATCTTCTGCCTCAGAAATGTAGGCAGAATGGGAATGAGAACTGAAGTGATCTGTGGGGCTTGTAAGAATGCCAGATAGGAGAAACTGAAGGAGATACTAATTTGATTTTTTGTTAGCAGAAAGCTAATAGTAGGAAATGAAGTGATCGAATGTATTTTTAATAGTTCTCTAAATCTTGACCAGTACATTATATTCTGTGAAGGGGACATTTGGCTTGCTGTTATGTTCTATAAATTTGAGTAAGTACACTAGCAGTTAGCTAACACAAATAAAACAGATAGTACAGGAGTATAGGCTAGTAAAAGCATTGACAAAGAGAAAAAGGAAGAACTGGAAGTATCTTTTAAGGGAGCTATTGTCTTCAAACCTCATTAACTGCTTTCCTTTTCCCCCTGTTTAGAAGTGTCTTACCTCAAAGGTAATTTGTTTCATGCTCATCCAACATTTATGGTATTCATTTTTAATTAATTTAACAATAGCACTGTCCATCTGTCAGTGCAAACATAATCTGTTAAACAGATAAAATCAACATGTCTACAAGTTCATTGTAGGTCGGCAGGCAACAGTTGTGTATGTGCATTCAGGGTTCTCTATTAAATAATGCAAAGGCTTTTCTACAAATACACAAGTGCAGAGACTTTAGTAACTGAATGATGAGCTAATACAGAAAGGCAGGTGAAATGTCCCAGCTGGTGGTTCGAGCATACCCAAAGCTGGTCATCTCCTTGGACAAACTCTGAATCAGTCTCTTATACAAATGTACAGTCTTTCAGTAGAGTGGAGCTCTTTCGAGATGCTGATGAAGAACACTACAGAATGTTCAATATTTGTCAAATTTGGCCTCTAGTTGAATATCCTTATTTGGAAGCCTCATCTCCTCCATGTACGCGCACACACACACACCACTCCCCCCCCACCCCCCCCAGTTGGGATCACAAAAGGCATTTTGAATGGAAACAATTGCTGGATGTGCTTTGCTTTTGCACTTTAGAAAGTTGGCCGTGTCCTTGTGAATAGAGGAGCGTGTATATGTATCTGCGAGAACACCCAGCTTTTAATTAAAACATTACTTGTGTTACTAGAGGTTGGGAACTGCTCTCCGCTGAAATAGTTTGAAGTAGGACAAGTGTTTTAAAACTATTCCGGTTTCCTATTTGGGTGCTGAAATGTGCTTTTGAGCAACAGTTAAATTTAACACCGTGTTTTTGGTTTGGACAGAGATAAGCATCGTCAGCATAAGGAGAGCAGTTTCCTTTGCTACACTTGAAACAGCATCTGAATGGTCATTATGAAATACCAGGTAGCGTGTCTGTTTTGTACACAGGTACCTGACTGGTGGGAGCCAGAACAACGCCGTCCCTCAGAAGTGGGCAGATATGGGCTTAGATTCCTCAGGAAGTTTCACTTTTGCAATAATGTGCTCCAACAGCAGTTCAAAGCGGGCTCTTGCATCGCACCACAGTGCTCCAGGTTTGAACTGTGTTGATTTAACCCAGTGGTACTTGGGTAGAGAGTTCACTCATCTTTATCCCTTGAGTAGCACAGGTGTTGTGTTCTCAGCTGTTGTTGGGCTTGGAAGGGATAAAACTCTGAAGTAGGTCATTGCTGCTTGAAATTCTTTCACAGTCAGGGCTGACCATGGAGGAAAACAACTGCTTTTCCACATTTTGTATGGAGTCTGTGCTCTTTTTTCAGCCTTGACTTGCCTTTCATCATTTACCTAAGGAAAGTTCCTTGCAGCTGTAAGAAGTATCAGGCTCCCAGTGTTGAATGGCCTGGGACACCCTAATTCCTGTTTCTGCTTTGTGTGAATCTGAGCTTGGCGTGTTTGCATTTACCCCCAGTCTTTGAATTGAGATTCTTCAAAAAAGGCAAAATACTGTAGAATTGGGGAGTTATTAAATATTTTGAGTAGTGTGAATGTGAAGCTGAAATTACTCATTGATCTCGCTGCATCGGATTGTTCAATTTGGGTAAGCAGTGAAAAATTTTAGCTAACTTTCAGTCAACTTTCAATGGAAGTTGTAATAAATGTTGCACAAAGTACTTGTTTTAATTTGTGTCTTGTCAGAGTTGCTGAGCAATTAGTGGAAACCATTGCATGCATCTATCTGAACTAGGTGGCTGCTTTTCCAGTAGGGTCTGCAATACTGACAGTAGCATTGGTGTCGTCAGGAGCTGGTGCCCACTGAGCAGTTTTTGTTATCTGGTCCTGCACACGGAGAAATCCAGCATATATGTATTTTACTCTTCATTCTTCTCTACATCTGTGCTCAGGGGAAAATATCCCTCTTCATGTTTAGCACAGTTTAAGGATGGGTGCTGCAGTTCCCAGCCCTTTCTTGGCTAACCAGTTGAGTATGTCTTGTGAAGCCAGATCAAAGGCTTGAAAATCAAGTGTTTTATAAAAATATATGAGACTGTAAACTAAAACGAATCCTCTATAGTATAAATATGTGCAAAGAAATGAGATTGTATTTAAAAGCAAAGCAGGATCAAGTGTTGGAAAAGGAAATGAGTGAATCTAGGGGGTCTCCTCATCTCTAGAGGAGGGTGCCATGAAAGGAATGAGGTGTTGCTGCACTGGCAAAGGCTGTCAGCTGAAAAATTGTCTCTGGGTAAGTGCTGGCTGAAGCTCCTCAGGCCTCCTGTCTGGTCATTCGCGCCCCCGCGCCATCCTTTGCTTGGGTGGTCCAGCTGTTTACAGGCAGCCTGGTGAGTGAAGTCAAGAAATTCATCAGCACTGAAAAAAAGGAGGAGAGGGGGATTATTTTTGGCCTGGATCAGTTCCCTGATCCCATTTACCTTCCAGGCCTGTAAGTGGCTGAATTAGCCCAGTTGAGAGGGCAATGGTAAAACAGAAATGGGATGCAGAAGGAGGGAAAGGGTTAGATCGTGAGTCTGCCTGAGAGGAATGGTCCACTTTCATTGACTGTAGGTTAAATAAAGAATTTCAAGGTTGGCTTCTCAGCCAGAGATGTATTTTATGTTGTGCTGGCTTATGTAAGCTGTGGAAGTGGCTCCATTGCATTCGTTTCCCAAGCACCAAGTTCTCTTTGAAAATAAAACTAATTTGATCAGCCCAGTGAATTTCAGTGCTAAGCTTTTAGGCACGGATAGGGCTCTGGCTGCCTTGCGTTTATTCAGTTTTGGCTGCGTTAGGACACGTTCAACTTTATGAACTTCAGTATAGGTATATGTTCTTGCCACGCTGTTCCTGTAAAGATTATAGATTAAGTAGAGGTATCTAGAAGTATGTGATAACTGCAGTTTTATTATTGAGAATTTTTAGAACTAAAACTTTGCTTGAATTCTCCCTTAAAAAAAAAGAACAAGAAGTCTAACCAGGGATGACTGAAAACTGAAGCAGGAGGTTTTTGCTGTGTGCTCTTTTGCTATTGGGACCCAGATAATGATGAAAGAGGTGGAACTGGCAAGGCACCTACCAGTCTGCTCCAGAAAGGCATGACTCTTCAACTGCATGCTGAAACACCAGGTACATTAAAATACATGTCTCCTCCCAGCACCATACTGCTGGGAAAGGTGTGGTGCAATCTGTGTGCGTGTGAGAAGGGCTTTTTTTTTTCCTCTCTTCGTCAGGTAATATATTAAATTTTAGAGGCAACACTGCAATTACAGAGGATTAGCTTGTTGATGTCAGATCAACATTCAGGGTTGCTGTTCTGTCAAGCCTTGAGTTATGAAAGTAAAATGTAAAGGTGGGTCGATGACCTTGTATCCCAGGGAACATCTCTCTGAGCTCATGTCAGGCTAAGGATTCCTCCTGGACTGCAGAGGAGAAAAGCAAATTCTACCGGCCTCTGTAGCTATAAATCGTATTGTCAGTTGTAGATTCACCCTAAAATACCCTACACAATGCCTGAGGCCAGCTGGCATGTTGTACTAGCCTTTTAGCTAAAAAGCTAAAATTTGAATTTTAAAATCTTTGATTTTTCTTAGCAGTGTCTGGCAATGCCCTTGGTTAACTAGCTCTACTTCTTTTTCAAAAGAGGAATATACATCCAGTTTCTGGAGTGGTGTTACTGCTCTAGAGCTAACTTCATCCAGAGGAGTTGCTTTCCACTGTTCATTGTTTGGAAACTGATTGCTCATTGTTGCAAACTCCACTGAGGTTACCTACACTGAGACCAGCAAAATTTCAATAATATGCAGGTCTGACACAAAGAATATCATATTTGAGCTTAGTGACTTGCTAACACAGATGCCGTGTTGTCTTTCCAAGCCTGGTGCCATGTACCACACAATGGTTTGGAAGTTTTCACTGTAAATAGTTGGCCAATAACAGCACGTTGAGAAGGGAGGTTTATTTCTTATTGCCTTTCTCCAACCGTCTGTTCTGAGCCAGTTAGGAAGGGTCTGCAGATATTTATAAGTTTGGGCCCCAAACTCACTGATTTTAGTTATTTTTCAAAAGTACTCTGCTAAGGTGGTTTGCCTGGTGGCAGTAGACCTGTGCTGGGAAGAGACCTCACACAGGAACCTTCAGAGAAAGACAGCTCAATTTATCTGGCTTTACTCTCACCGTCTTTTCGCTGAGCTGAGAAATTGGCATCTGTATTTTTTGCTTTCAGTGCCAGCACTGGCTGCCAGGAACTGCTGCCTTGCTGGGTAGGGCTCTCTGATGAGTGGAAAACCAAAGGAGCACAGAAGAGCTGTTAATTACTGCAGATAGACAAATCAGCTTCTGAAGGACCACCCATGGCCTAAGCATGCTAGTAAAGATATGCTTGGGCAGGGATTATTTTACTGTGTCTTTGACCCTATCTAGGCACGTGAGCAAATTTTTCAGGCTTTTTTGACAAACTAACACACGTCTGATTCATCTTGTGGGAACTCTGGAGAACCTTTTCCTTGAAATATGAACAGAAAATTTGTCTTCTATATTCCAGTATCTGCTGGACTGTAGGTCTATTCACCATCTTTTCAGCACTGTATGAAGCTTTCGGTTTTCAAGAGAGGCAAAGGGAGTGGACTTGATGTGAATGCTGCAATGTGGCGTGGCATTCTGACATTCTCATAAAATGGCTTTTGATAAAAGTCTGGGCTGATGAAGGTCACAACCTGCGTAATAGATCTCCCAGCAAACTCGCATACCAGGACTAATAAACTCCTCCATCAGCTTCGTTAAGGATATCACTGCATCGCTTTCAATCCCGTCCCTTCCTCCTCCTGTGCTTTCTTCATGTCACCCACCGTTAACCAGTTGAGGGCAGGTGGAGATGCAGATGAATTCAGCCATTGCACTGTGGGTCTGCCCATCTTTAGGGAAG
The DNA here is from genome assembly GCA_004320125.1 of Scolopax mira. Taxonomy (NCBI): domain Eukaryota; kingdom Metazoa; phylum Chordata; class Aves; order Charadriiformes; family Scolopacidae; genus Scolopax; species Scolopax mira. The sequence goes on from BJBW01001176.1 coordinate 48,433, forward strand.
GTTCTTGAATTTGCACAAAGATTGCACAAGTTACACTTTTTTTTTTCAGGAACGGTACTTCTGTTTTAGCGTACAGATTGTGTTCAACTCCAGCTAATACTCATGTGAACAATCTGCAAGGTACCAGGTGAAGAGTAGAGAAGATTGAAAAGTGTGGACAGAAATGCATGGTGTTCTCTGTTCTCTCCCTTGCCAGAGTTTGTCAGGAAATTTGGTGATTGTAATTTTTTGTTTGTCGTTAAAAGGAAGTTAACGTTAGTGTTTCAGAAGTAGGCATGTTTTCCAGCAAATACAATGGTAAAGTACATTTACTGTGGGAGAAAAAAGTACTTTTATGATAGTTGGGAACATACTGAATTCAGTCCTTTGAAGTACAACAAATTATCACGAGGTGTGTTTTACAAAATTAAACTTATTTAATATTTTATTTTTATATAACTGTCCACTGGTGATTTTTTGGTAAATCTTACTTCTGATTCAAAAGAATGTCCATATTTTTACCATTCCCACTAACTTCTATCTGGTTCCCAGTCAGATGGGACTATGGATGAAGTACATTAGAAATAAATTTGGGAAGAATTATCCCCCATTTCACACACACCTGGGGGGTGTAGCCTTTATTGTGATGTGTGTCACCAACACAGGAGCTGGGTGGCAACTAGCATTATTTAATGTTTAGTGTATAAATAACAATTACAAATAGAACTTCAACATCTAGCAATTTCTAACAGAAAGACAAAGGATGATCTGTGCTTTTATGATTGTAAGGATGCAAGTTGTGCTGAAGATCCTCTCTTCTTCCAGAATCCTTTGTGCATACGTGTCTCTATACATGTGCACAAGTACTTGGCCTGTGTAAGTAGGAGAGAAAATTGCTTGCAGAGATCTAATCTTATATTCTTGGTGTAAATATTCTTGTACTCTCGCTTCCTTCATTGTTTTGCTAGCAGCTGCCATCCTCTGAAAAGGGAGCACTGGAGCATGAAGGGAGATGGGAGGAGGGGGAATCTCCCATGCTGTGTGCAAATGTACCATAATTATTTACGTTCATTTTTGGTTCGCTTGTGAGTGCAAATCTTGTAACTCTTCACATCTGTTTTGGGCATTTTCATCCAAGGATGTGACAAAACTTTAATGAATAGCTCCTTTTACAGTTAAGTTTTAATAGCCTGGTTTAATTGAGGGGAAACTGATACGCTGACAGATAAGCTCTGAAAGCGACTGGCTGGTTGGGTGACTTCGGTTCTGGGTGATAGGGTTAAGATACTTATGAGCCATTTTCAGAGGAGCTACATAAGCCTGATTGAGATGGGGATTTCAGGAGACTGTAACCTAGATGGCTAGGTCCTGTTGTCTGAAATGAGCACAAATGTGTTTAGTCACCAAGAATTAATGGGAAATTCCAAAAATACTTGAATGTAAGGTACTTGGTCGTATCTCAAGTGTTTGATAGATCAGAGAGTGGAACACAACTCTGTGCATTAAATACAAATGAATCTTTCTGCTTACTGTTTGAGGTTTTCAATTTTTGTTTTAGACGATTGAATGAACGAGGTAATCAATTTAACTAGTTGTTTACCCTAAGGTATTTACTTTATTTTTCATATGCATACATGCTCTACTCTCTACTTCCCTTTTACCCCCCTTTTCTTCTTTTACAGGCTAATGGTATTATTTTTGACCAGAGTTAATATAGAAGCTGTGATGAGGTTTTGGTTAATTGCAGATCTAGAAACCTGATGTCGTGAGATGTCTAATCTGTCTCTTGTTGCTCATTTGATTGCTCTCCGTCAACACCTTGCAGTTCCTACTGGGATTTTTGACGTGTGGAATTTGAACTCGTTTATCTTTTTGCGCAGAAAACTTAGTTAACATTTTGCTGGAGGCTGACAGCAAGGACAACAACAGAAATAATCTCCAATCAACAACTTTTACAAGGAGTTGGACAGGAAGCAACACCCATGCTGTGCGTTTACCGGCTAGCCCTCAGCCGGCAGAGAGCTGTTTCCAATCACCCAGCAATTGATTCTTGTTAGAGGCAGCAGCTATGTACAAGAGGGAACCCTGGCCCGTGCTTTGCCTCCCGATGCGGGTCTCTCTTCCTCTGTTTACTTAAGGGCAGCGCTGACCTTCTCTGCTCTTGACCCCTTAGGACGACAGTGATTCATAATACAAGCATCCCAAAAATGTAGAGCTAGATGTAAAAGTGCATCACCCATCTTTCAGGCCTGAATCTTTTCTGGGGGGAAAGGGTCATTTCTTAGGATGATCAGTGGGATTCGACTGTTGACCTGTGGACCTCTGCTCCATGCACACTGCGGTGCCTGTTTTCATAGGTGAGGTGGTGAGGACTCCTTCTTGGCAAGCCTTTCTTTGGGTTTCTATTTATTTATTTAATGTATCTTCGCTGTGGTGCTCCTGCCTGTGGGTACTTTGTACTTTTAAAAACCGAAGCAAACACATCGTATTAGCTACAGTAGATAAAGCAACTGTGCAAATACACAGTGATCACACTTTTGAGGCCCTTTGTTGGAACAGCCGCGTTTATGAATGATTCCCGTGTTCCTCAGCAACCAGCCCTGGCATGGGAGGTCCGCCTTTTGGTTCTGCTTGCAGGCCCAGCTCTGCCTTTCTGGCTCGGGCTTCCTGGCTATGGATAGTGGCAGAGGAGAGATCTCTGCCCTCAGTTTTTTTAACTACTCTCTTTTCTCAGATAAAAAGATTTCCCTGGGATACCCTATCGGTGGCCAATCTTTGTAGATCAGAATTGGATAGCGAGGAAACGCCTCATCCTTGTGTGAACCATGGAATCTGCTAGTTCAGGTGTGAATGAAGATGGTCTGAGTTGGTTTCTCACTGTACCTGTAGGCTCAGGTGCTGGCCCTTTCCAATTTTATAGTTTTGCTTTTCAGACTTGTCTTTCTGGCAGAGAAGTAAAAGGTCTAGCAGAGACAGGAGCCCTGGGTGTAGTCTCTGCTGCGAGAATTTGCATGAATGCAAGAAGCCTTTTTTGATGTACCCTTTCCCTTCAGGTAAAAGCAATGTCCATGACATCAGGTAGCTTTCTTGGGTAATTAATCAGGGTGTGACCGCAGTCTTCCTGCAAACTTCCCAGATGTTGTGCTGGTGCCTCCATCTGAGCCAGCCGGTCACTGGTGAAAATAGCAGCAGGTCAACGTGTCCCTCTCCTTGTCCTGCCCGAAGTCAGGAGGAGACATTAAGAGCGAGCACTCCTTTGGCTGCCGAGGAAGCAGAGCACCACCTCCATGGCCTGCTGGCTCCTGGGACCAAGCCACAGTGGGCTGCACCACAGGCTCCAGCACACAGAGGGAACCTGCTGAGCTCCCATGGGACAGCGGGGACTCCTTGATGTTTGAGCCCTTTGGAGCATCTGGTCTTGCGTGGTGCTTTCGGATTGCAGCCTGGTGCCTTTTCATCTCCTCCACAAGGAATGTATAAGTGCACCACAGTCACACACAGGATAATGTGTTGGTTACCCATGTTTGCAAGAGCTGCAAGTTTTTTGTTGTTGTTTCTTGTATAAATACTAGCAGATGTAACCAGTGGACTCCATGAAAGATCCATGAGGAAGAGAGCATTTGCATTTAAAACCTATCTAAATATATCAATACAAATAAACATTTAACAAGAGGGAGGCCATAAACAGTGCAGGGAGAATGCTCCATCCTTTAAAGACTCTGCTTTTTTATTTTCCCTATTTTGTTCTCTGACAGATGCCAAATGTACAAAAGGAGGATTTCAATGGTGGTTTGTGCAGCTGGTGTATACAACTGCATCTCCGTCAGGTTATTTCTCATTTCCCCAGAGCCAGCCCTTTGAGGAAAGCCTTGTTCTGTCACCTTCATTTTAGTTTAATGTTCTTTAGATTTTAATGGTGTTGAAACGGGGAGGAGAAAAGAGGGAGTGCAGCCTTGCCCAGTTATACAACTTTTTGTTGAATAGTAGTTACAAAGGATGTGGTTCGGTTTTCAGTATGTAAGAGCCAGGGGCCATTTATATTCTTAAAGATATCTAGGGCATACACAGGATGGTAGATGCGACAACCTGCAGTAGACCTGAGCCCTTCTGCAGAGACAGTTGGATCCTGCTGTGTCCCAAATGGCACGAGACATCCGGTCTGTTGGGGAAAAAAGACTTGGGAAAAGTTCTTTGAGCATCTCAGGCACCTGTGGGCAAACTATCCTTATAACCTCCTTATTCATTTGCTGTGTAAGAGGAGATGACTGTTTTATGCCTTAGCTTTCCTGTCAAAAAAGCAGGATTGATACCATAACTCATCAGAGTTGCTACTAGGAAAGTTCATGAGGATCAAAAGTGAGACAGACCTTTTTCTGTTTGTTCTGGCTTTATATGCTCTCTGTCCTTCCAGTGAGGGGAAATTAGGTTTGTTCTGATTGTTTAAAGTGGTTGGCAGGATTTGCACCTCGTTGCAAATCATAAAGTAAATTCCCTTGTGGTTATGTTGCTGCTTTTTACTTAAATGGTCTTCTGCTGCCATTTAACCAATAAATTCCGGTAACAGCTGACATATTTGAGATAGAGGAGAAAAAAACCCTTGACATTTAGGGCTCTAACAGAGACTTCTTTTCATTTTAAGTATATCATCTTGATGCAATTGGAGATCGTCCAGACTAGCATTAACCCTTTGGGTAGTAGGAAAGATTAGGCAATTATCTGTGTTCATTTTTCTATATTTTCACCATATCGCTAGCCTGTAAAATGTCTTTTATTATGGTTTTGTCTGTATAACACCCAAGAAAAAAAGCTCTGGGTGAGCACTGCTTCACAGTTCGGTGTGTCCCCCCTAAGTTAATTCAGCCCACTGAAATGAATAACCTCTGGGAGGAATCACTACCATTTACTTTGTGTTTTACTTTGTTGTCTAGAAACATAGTTTGTACCATTCCTCCAGTGCTAAGGCCAGCTTTAAAAAAAGAAAGATAGTAACATCAGTCTCTACTCTAGTTTTTGTGCCTTGTCCTTCTGCAGTTTGGGGAGCTCTGGGGAGGGAGGAAGAGATGGGGGTGACCAATCTCTTCTGCAGAAGTGTGGGTGAAGCCACAGTTGTCTCTGCGAGCGGCTACCCTTCTTGGTCACCTCCTGAGCAGAAGCTGCCAGTCCCCATCACACCTCCAGCGAGCAGCCCTTTGTAAACACACTGTCTCTCTCTGCCCAAAGGTATGTGGGTAGAGGAGACCCAGCACCATGGGGAACGAGACGTCAGACCTGTCTGGTCACGCACTGCTTCCCTTGCTCCTGTCTCCCCTTCCAGGAAAAAAAGGCTGCCTCTGTTTATCCGCACCCTCCTCGCACAGTGAAAAAGCCCTGGGCTTTGGTTTCCACTTCAAAGGCGGTGTTGGCTGCCGCCTTGGAGATGGAGCCTGATAATTTTGGTTATGAGTGGCTGGTATGTTCCTACGGCTGGAATTCCTGCTGGTGGAGGCAGCCGTGCCGGGTGAGGTCATCTGCGTGTAGCGAGGGCAGAGGGCTGGGGAAAAAAAAGCTTTCCTTGCAGAGCTCTGCCCTGTGGTGAGACCACCTCTAAGAGGTCCCGTGCCAGTCGCTGCTGGGCTTCTCCACAGATGCTCTTTGAAAAGGTGCCAGCTGCTCCCAACCGTGATGGTGGTTTTTGTGCTGTGTCTACTTGTAATGGAAATCGGGGAAACCTGTGGGATTTGGTTCTATAAGAAGAGAAAGGAAGAAATGTGCACAGTACATTATCACTGCATGCCACTGTAAAGCCAATAGCTCACGTACGTCTTTCAAGAGAAACCATTTGGCCCAGTCTAACTGGAATGTGCAACCATATTTTTAGATTTACGGTGAGGTAGTGCTGGAAGAAACCGACAGCTCGGGATTTGGGTTTTGGGTGTTGTATGCAGCGGCTTGTGCAATAGTACAGCTGCTCAGAGGATCTCTTGAAGTGTAACTGTGCCTGCTCATTCAGTGGTTAGAGTACAGGAAGTTTGTGTCGGTGTGTGTGGGGTGTATTTTTTTTTTTTTAAAGGTTTTGGTAAAGTAATAGATAGGTCATAGGAAATGACGAAGCTGCTAGTTAATCCCTAGATTTGTCCTCTGCTTTCTTCTAAACTGCAGCATTTACTTTAAAAAGTTGTTATGCAACTGTACAAGCCGAAGTGCAAATGTATGTCTTACATTTTGGAATCACAACCACCCTGTCTTATTTTGAACCTTTGAGAAAAGTGATCTAGAGTTTTAATTACACTTTCCAGCCATGTAAATTTCAGAGATAATTGTATACATCAGTGTTGTCTGACCTAGTTCTGCTGCTTTGCCTTTCATCTGTGGATCTCTGAGTGCCTTACAAAGAAAATTCCTTCATGTTAGAAGATGGGGGAACCTGGGGCACAGAGAAGCAAAGCGAATATCCAGCCTGACAGTGATTGAACCCCAAGGGGGAGCAAGGTCTTCTGAGTCCCAGAGGACTAAGTGGTACTTAGGCTTTGTCCAAGTGCCTGCTGATACTGACTACTTACCCTCCTGCAGCTCCCTGCTGTGTATTTGCAAACCCATCTTTTTCTAGATTTGTCTTGCGTTTCTTCTCCGAACTGAATGAAGGTCATATGTAATTTCATTCTAAACCTCTCAGATTTTGCTATCGTTTGTGGTTCTGGAGATTGCTGTTGCGTGTAAATTAGGTGGGTATTTTCTGTTGGATTTTGATGCCTCCCATTCTCTTTAGAGCTGGCAGTAGGATAGTAGAAGAGTAAAGAGCTGTGTTGCATTTAATTTTCTGACGCCTTTTTTTTCAGAAAGCGGCGGTTTTGCTGACATACAGATATGTGACGTAGGTAAATAATCCCACATATGGTTAGCCAAGGCTTTGCTTGTCTTAAGTGGAGAGTGGTTTTTAGCTGCAATGCTGTTTTACAGTGTGTAAGCTGATCTTTTTCTGAAATTGAAATCAAAAGGGGAGAGTTTCTGATAGGGATCAGTGGCAGTTGTACAGTGCTCTGAAATGTTTTAGTCCCGATGAAAGATGTTTGTTTATCCAGAATCAAATCTTTCTGTTTATCTGCAGAGCTGGAGTATCCAACAGTGCAGTCTCCCGCTACTACACATCCACACGTCCCATCCCCTGCTCACAGCTTTGTGAGATCAGAGGTGCTTCAATGCTCCTGACTCATATTTTCCTTTGGTCTTCACTCTGACTTTGCTCATCACCAACGGTCCAAGCCAGTCGTGCTGGATAGGGGCTATGGCCAGCCTCTTTCCTCTGGAGGCAAATACCTAGTGGCTTTGCATTTGCTGTGTTCCAAGATTTTAGCACAAAGAAATTAAGTGGGATAGACAAAGAGATTTCGAGGCTGAATGACGTTGCTTTCCTTCTGTTCATTGATAGCCAGCTGTCACTTTGCAAAGCCCCAGCGTCACGTTCCTAACGAGAGCTTTCGGATCAAAAGCAGGAATGAAAATGTTGTCCCCTGTCCTAGGGGTTGTGTTTCTCCCTTATTTCTCCACCACTTCATGTAGTTCACAGTGAAACATCCTTTGTGCTCTCTCTGAAGCACCTGCTGTCAGTATTGCTGTGCCTGTGTTGGTGGTTGGGATATGCATCTCCTATGGTCCAAGGATGCAGGAGCCTGTGCTTCATCAAAAGCTGGCACCAGTGCCATTTATGGACTGATTGCCATTGAATTAAATGAACTATTAACGGTGTTTGAACTCATTTGCACTTAAGTCTATTGACTATTTGGTCAAAACAAGAGGTTCTGTTTGCAGGCATAAGGTTGTAAGTGACCTACAGGAGTATTAGTTGTGGCACATGAGTTGGGTGCCCTACATTCAGGACATTGCTGGTGCCTGAGCTTTAATACCCTGACTGTGCTCTGACAGTGTTCTACTTTCTTATGGAGAGCTGATCCCAGCAGCCCTTGTGATTTTTTTTTTTTTTTTTTTTTTTTTTTAAGGAAATGTTCCCTTTGCTGTTGAGTGGACAATGTTAGTTGAGGATGTTGGGTTTAGCTGTGCCTGTAAGGACGTGGAACTTGCAGGCTGGATGGCTGCTTTGTAAAAATGGCACGTGGTGTAAGCTTGTACCATATCACGTTATGAGTGGTGCTGTCCTCACTTTTGCCAAGTGAATTTAGGCAGTTTAAGAAAACAAACGGAGCTCAACTGTTGAGTGCTACTTTGTGATAAGGCATCTTATGTGTGAAATGGTTTTATTTTGACACATTCTTCAAGTTTGGGGCTGTGCCTCTTTAACTATTTTATACAAAATAAAGACAAAGCGGCTATCTCTCTGACAGCAAATGGGTTTGGGTAGTTAATTTTTTTTTTTTTTTTTAATATTTGATGTACTCTGTTTCCTTGGCTGAGAATTAAAGTAACTCTCTGGATAGAGGAGACAGATTGTGTGTGTGAGACATTTCAAAACGAGCTGAGCAAGAAAGTCTGTGGGTAACTGGTGATACAGTCTAAGGCATGGCCTAAAGGAAGGCGTATGAAACCTAGAAACCCTCAAGAGCCTTAAAGGTCAAAGCAACCTGTTAAAGTCAGCAGTGTTGATTGCTGGAGGCTGGGGCAAAGCTGCCAGAAATCCAGTAACATGCAGGTCAAACTTAGCAGCTGATCGGCTCCTCTCCCTCATCGTGCAATTAAGAGGCTTCTGATTTTTCAGGTTTGGTTGTTTGAAAGGTCTACCTCTCCCCCCGGGGACGTGTTTAGCTGCAGATGTCCGTGAGATTACAGCAGCAGCCCTGGTACATTCCCTGACATTACGCTTGCTGGAGTAACCCTTGCTGAGCCCCGGTCAGGCAGCATGGCTTGCTGCAGGCAAGGTCAGCCTTTATCTTATTTGCGTGGCTGGCCAAAGATCAGGCTGCTTTTAACACTAAACCTGAAATTGGGGGCTCGCTCTCAGCAGATTTTTCTCCGCTTTCTCAGGGAATGAGGAACAGAGAGTCGAGTTGCTGACGTCTTTCAGCTTCTGCTGAAGCAATTAGGGAGCGCTCGCTGCAGGGTTCAGCTCTCCCTTTGCCGGTCCTGGAAGGCTGTGTGAGGGAGGGAAGAAGGGAGGGAGGAAGCTCTCGGGTTGGGAGTGGTTTCATAATCTTCATTGGGAAGGCAGACCACGTCACTGCAGAGAAACATCTTCAGAAGTCGCGCATCACAACGCTGATACGGAGCAGTAAAGTCTCCCTCCACCCTTGGCTGCTTTGTCGGTGGAGGAACTGATATTGCTGGAATGTGGAGGCTCAGTGGGCAGAACCTAGGGGACTGCTCCCCAGAGGAGGACTTGCCTCTGGAACCAGGCACTGGATGGAGTCCCCCGCATGTCACCGAGGTTGGTGGTACCTGGTGGCCGGTGGCTCACTGTGCCTGAGCTTGCTAAGAAAGTCAACAGCTGAATGCCCAGAGCCAGCTGCTGTTAACACCCCAAAGGAGACACGAGGGGTCTCTTGGCCTGAACCACATTGTCAACCACACAAACTTTGTCTGACATTAAGTGGATAATGAAAAAAAATAATCTCCTGTGCCTTCAGGAGGAGATGGATTGCAGCCACGTATAGAAACCACCCAACTAATTTTTTCCCCTCAACACAAACATTTGTGAAAAAGTTGGGTTTTTTGTTACATGTTTTTAACCTAAGCTTTTTTCTCTGCAGTTCAAAGTCTTAAAACCAAAATATATGTGTCATCAGAGCTTACTGTCTGAAAATCAACATTATGCTACCTGCTGTCATTGCTTTTGTGGAACAAAGCACAGAAAGTTGAGGAATAGAATGAATGAGAATTAGTGAATCAAAGCGATGAAGACAAAATACTACTCCTGAGAATGATTGGTGTCAGTTGTAAAAGAAACATTTTCCTCTCATGTTGAAAAAGAGAAATAATGTCAGAATTCAGAAAAAAGCACTTTTATTTAACAAAAATAAAGCTACTGTTTAAGTGTTAGTTTTAAATGGGAAGCAAAGCATGAAACCACAGGCCATTTGTGTGTGCGCAGTGTTGCAAGAGACACAAAAGTGACTGCCAAGCACAGCAAACCCGAGCTTCAGAAGGGAGCATTCAGGAAGACTGTCCAAAAACGTACACTGAAATCTGAAAGGCATGCTCTGCTTTCTTCCCCTATTCTTCTTAAGCGTGTAGAGTGTGGATGTTAAACTCCTCTCGTGTGCATTTAAGGTCAGTCTCTGATACTCACACCCTGGTGGACGGACACATTCTGGTGAGAAGTGGAAGCGTTTACTGGGATACCTTCAGAGAGCCCAGATCCTGACTGGGTATCACTGAAATTTTCCTTGCTGATTTTTAAACAGTTGATCATCTGCACAAATTAGGTTCTGTAGTTACTATTCTTTTGACATTGTAGACATCAAACTTCAAAGGCTTGCTTGACTGCCAGATAAAATATTGGCATGCTTTTATTTCTAGTAGTCCCTAAAATGAAAGAGTGGTACAGGATCTGAGCTGGAAGGAGTAAGTCTTGATCATGTTGCAATACAACTGGAATGAGAAATCTAATTTGTTCTTTGAGAATAATTTATAAAGAAGTTGAGTGGAGCAGGAAAGATGACTCTGGTTTTCTGATTTGCAGTGTTGAAATAATTAGCTCATAATTGAAAAGGGAGCCTGATTCTGCAGACACATAATTTGTTATTTAGCATAATACAAACACACAGTTTTAACAGAAGAGGATTAAAACATCTAGCAAGGGACTGTTTTCCGTTCTGCTCCTTGTCACCATATGGTTTTACTCTTTAGTTTTCTGTGAACATGAGATATGTGTGGGTATTGAAGTGTGCCATTGTAAAACGAGAACACAAAAGACCTGCCGTTGCGTTTGCCACATCAGTGGTTTCAGTTTTTCGGTGTTCTTGTCCTGTTTGGGAATTTAAGGCTTATATTTGAATAGTGGCTGTAGAAAGTTGTCCTAGATTACTTTCTTCTGATAGAAGAGAAGGCATAATTTCTGATCAGTCCCACTCTATGTTGATAGAAATAAAGAATGACACGGTAATTTTTTTATTTGATTGGGGGTTTTGCGCTTTTTTCAATCTCTGCTTTTACCATTTCTGATGGCTGGTGCTAAGCTCATCTCTAAATATTGTTTCAGATAAATGTAGTGAAAGAAGAGACTTGTAAAAGCTGACGAGTTTGCTTGGTAAGGTTTTGTATTTTGTGAACTGCAGAATCTTGGTTAGAGCAGCAGAGTGACTGACTGCTGGAGGGTCTGAAAGGTCTGTGTGTCCTCAGCTGTGATTGCCATTAGCTTTGGGTCTCCAGTGTGTTATACAGCATTAATTAACATTAAAAAACAAACCAAAAGAAACACAAGAAAAAACTGGCAGTATTTCATAGGGTACTTCTAAGAATTTCATGAAGTCTAGACTTCTTTAGCATGGAGTTAATTTTGTCTCAAACACTCCAGTGACTCTGAGTTCTAGGGAGAGGGCAGGAGTTTTTAAGATCCTACATTCTATAAGATTTTTTTGCTAGGATCAAAGCATGAGCATGCAGGAATCCCTCCCTGGGTAGCACTGGATGTCAGCAGAATGTGCACGAGCCTGGCCAGCTGAGCAAGTTAGATCAGAAGTGTAGCTTTCACCACGTGAATGTCTGTTTTCTGGGCAGTGATCTGACTGGGCTTGGTCCTGGCGACACAGTGCAATGCCAGGACTGGAGCACAGTACAGAAACCAGGGCACCTGATTCACTGAGGGCTGGATTTTCCAGGCGTTGGTTTGATTGCTCATGGGAATTGGGGAAACAAAGACTCGTGTCATCTTACTAAACTCTCAGGTTTCACGTATGGTTTATGTGATGTGCCCAGAGCATTTTGGGGCCATTCAGGAGAAAAAGGAAGATGCAGGAGTGTGTACGACTTATTTTCCATAATGCAGTTGCATGTGGCTATACTAGATTTACTCTACTTTTGTATTTACATGACTCAGAGTGATGTCTTTTAGCCTCTTGAATTCTGTCTGTAGCTTGGATTCACACCTTTGATGCTTTCCTTTGTGGAAAGCATTAGACTTGGTTACAGTTCAAGACTAAAGTGTCAGCCTCTGATGAGTCACATAGAGCATCACCTGTGTCATCTCCATCCTCAGCCTGGTTCAGTCTTGGCCTTCTCAAAGCTGTGCTAATGGTTGAGGTGCTGTTTTCTGTCTCCAGTTAATGTAGGTGCATATTATTGAATGTCATTAATTGATTAAAATGGTTCACGAGACAACTAAGATCTCAAGGAGTCCAAACGTCAAGTATAATGGCATAGAAACTGCTGATCATCTCTGTCTGACTTGGGTAGCAGCTGGAGTCATCTCTGGGAATGATAACTTGTGCCCAAGATTCTTGTGGAATTGTCATTTCAAAGGCATTTTAATTAGGTTTTGTGGAGAGCAATTGTGTGATGTAGATTATTAGGGGAAAACACTTCCATAAAGCTTCAGTTACTGCGGGTTTTCTTTTTTCCCCCTAGACCTTCACCAACTGGGAACTGAATCAGGATACTTGGAACAGGTTTGAACCAAGAAAGTCAAGGGTAGCATTCATCCTGCAGAGACTAGTGAAATATATGACTTTTTTGTGTGTGTGTGTATGCTGTAAACACTGGTTTTTGGCAGTAAAAGTGTCATCTGCAGCTCTTCCAACATTTTAATGGTCTGACATGGTTATTTATCCTTTTGTGTCCGGTAAGGCTGATGGACAGTTCTCATAACGTGCCTTGTCAATAGCTCTGTGTATTTGTCGTGGCAATGTTGAGAGCCTGTGGTACTTAGTTCTCAGGAAGGACAATGCAGTTGCCATTCTGTTTTGTTCTGGTATGATTTTTTTCCTGCTAGGAAAACAGAATGGGCCCAGCATTAGTCAAGCACCGTAGTTTTTCACGCGTGAGAAGAAACATTGTGATTGTCGAGTCTGACGTCTTTAAAACCTCATCCAGTGAGTTTTGCATTGACTCGCAGTTCACTCGCTTTTCATTCTGTTTATGAAAGTGTGAGGGAATGGATGACGAGTTTAGGGGCTGAATCTCAGTTCTTGACTCATATGATGTCGGTTGTTGCAACCACTGGTTGCTTGTCTCAAAATGTGTCTGCAGGATCTGGACTTGTAAACGAAGTACACCGACAATTTTCTTAATGACTGGTGCAAACTGTTCTTAGTTACTGAAGGACAGAGTTATGTCTCACTTTATTCACATGAATAAAGATTAGTGCGGCCACTAAAATAACCAATTTGGTGCTTCATGATGCAGCCTTGGTTCTTGAAAAGCACCAAGGCTTGTCTTCATCCTCAAGACTCTCTACACAATGTTGTTAAATCTTGTGCGTGCTCTATGTATAGAGTCAGTTATAATATTCCAGACTGACAACAATATATTTAACGTGAGGCTAGATTACTGTCGGGATTACACGTGCGGGCCGTGTTTTAAGAAGCTCTGTTAGAACTTGGTGACATCTACAAGTACATCTGCTGCATCGCTGCCTCTTGGAAGGGTCACAGCAGCAGGCTGGAACTCTGGTTTCCAGCTCTGTGTAATAACCTCCTGAATGAACAATATGCTGGAAAGTAACTGAAAATATTGATGAAAATATTAATAAAAATAAAGGAATAGAGGGGGCTGATGACTAGGTATATCTTCCTTGTAACTGGGCATGTAGAGACAGTGTCTTAGATGAGATAAAAAAGAAAATAGGAGGCAAGGCAAGAATTTCAGAGGTGTGGTTTGTCTGGCACTGGTGTGTTTGGCTGAGCTCGTGATGCTCTGATATGCACAAGATACACTTATAATCAGTTGCACCTTTGAAAATATGACGCTCTTTCTTCATGCTTAGTCCTTGCTCACAGGAATGGCTCTGAATGTCCAGCAAAGCCTTTGATCTGTGCCTTGAGAGAATGGCAGAAAATTATTAAGATTGGCTGCGGAGGTGTTAGGATGTGGGTCTAACCGAAACTTTATATCGGTGCCTTGGATCGCAGTCTGACTTTTATTTTGCGAAGAACTGGATTTGAGGTTAAGGTTCTGAACTTAAATCTGAAGCAGAGAAACCTATTCCTTGGTTGTTCTCTAGACTTTTGAGTTGGGTATATGTTGGAATATTTGAAATAATCTGCTACAGTGTTTACAGTGTTGAATTTGGTTTTGGTTTCTGTTTATTCATTTCCAGTAAGAGCTGGTAATTTGTTGCAAAGAAGCAAGAACATAGCCTGATTTAGAATTCAAAGATACATATTTTTGAATTACATATTTTCCGGAAACAGTAAAAAGGTCTTTCTCAGCAGGATGCAGGCTAGAGAGAAAGGCAGAGGTTACTTTATTATGCAAGCTTTGTATTTCATTTCCAATAATAATACTTCCCTAAAATGCTTTGATAATGCCTAGTTGAAGCTTGTTGATCACTTGGGCCTTTTTCAGAGGTTAACAAGGATGCTGTGCCTTATTTTAAGATGCTTCATATTTAACCTGTTTCTTTGTCTCTTGGTAAATGATTGATAAACAATCTCTATAAGTGTTCTTTTGTAAATGTTATCTGGGAGGATGTAGGTAGGAAGATGAAGCTGTTATATTCTTGATGCTCAATCCTTCCTACTAATTCTGCTCTGTTTTTTTTTTTTTTTTTCTGATAGGCCAGATTTTTTCTCTGTAGTTCCAAACAGAGCAGTGCCAGGAGATTCTGTTCATGCCATAGTAAAATGTAGCCAAAGCAATTAGAAGGAAGAAAGCTGATATTAACAGTAAGTTCACATATACCTTTTGTTCAGCCATGTTTAGGGAGAGTTGAGTTTATCAAATAAAATGTGAGGAAACTGAAAAATGAGAAACAAATCTGAGCACAGGTCAGCATGGTATTTGTGGATTTTAATTACAGAGGAGGGCAGGAACGCTGATCCTTTCTTCCATTCTTGCCTTGGGTAAAGCTGATGCAAGCAGAAGTAGGCAAAACCCGTGGTGTTTGCTCAGGTATGTAATTCAAACATACCTCTAATTTGTGAGCTTTTGTATTCTGCTAAAAACAAAATGTCATCGAGGGGAAGCAACTCATGTTTTCATCAACGTTTGGAGTCCATGTCGTAACACTTGGTGGTAGTTGTAAGTCCACAGTGGTTTGGATTCATATTTACCGTGAAATATTAATGTACTGTGGTAGTATTGGCTTTCTGATTGATAGCTTTCTGTTGGAACATCTGTGACTAGCTTAACTTTGGGCAACTAGTTCACTGAAGACCATTCAGATTTCCTTGGTAGAAATTTCTTGGATTAATAGTAATAACCATTTGGTTGTTGAGGTCAAAGCTCTGAAATGGTACACTTCTCTTGCCTTTTCCTCCATGAGTGGAAAACTCAGTCTACAAAGCTGTGTTTGCAATATTTAAGGTTTTATAGGAATGACCTATTTCCTTTAGAGATAGTATATAGATTAATAAAATAATCTTGACAGAGGGCAAGGATGTTGCTGCAGAACTTTGCACAGGAAAGCTGACTTGACAGTGTAATTGAGCTTGATAACCCAAGCGTAATTTTCAGGGGTGGGAGTGAAACCTGCAGCCATTGTGTTGACACAACCTGAAGGTCCAGCTTGTCTAAAAGGCTGGAATTATTTTAAAGCAGATTTTGGTATGAAACCGGTGGACTGTGGGGAGCCAAACTAGTCTAGTAGGCAAAACTGCTTTGTTGGAAATGGGGGTTTATACTGAATGTATAACTCAAGTGATAATATAAGCCATCTTTATGTTGATAGGTAACGTGCTACATAAATTTCCCCTTAAGTAGTAGCATTGTGGCCATCTTTATGGTTTGAGAATATGAATAAGGCCAAGTAAGCAAGCAGAGAAAATCCAGAAAGCTGTCTGTTTTCTCCCACAGCCTGGGAAGCACTTGTGTTGCTTCTCACCTTCAGATGTGCATTGGTAGGTGCTGGCTGGGTAAGTAGCTGAGGTTTTTTCCCAAATTGCATCAGTTAAAGACACATCTGCGTGGCCTGGTGCGTTGTGTTGTGGGAGCCTCTGCCTGGTCTCTTGAAATCATAGTTTCTTTGCCCATGTGTGAACCCTGTGTCAGAGGATACAGAGGAAATAACTGAGTGCGTCTTGTTGAGGCCTGAATCATCCACTTGGATCAGAAAATATGATTGGAGGATGAAGATGGTTTCGTTTTCAAAAAAGCAGTGTGAGAGAGAAGAGCAATGGGTAATGCATTAGCGTCTGATAAACAAGACTTCTTTTTGAAGCCACATGCATCGCAGTCCCTGGGGAACCATTGCAATTCCTTGGAATTCTTCTCCAGCCTTTCAGGAGCCGCTCAGATAAAAGAGTTTGCCAGTTTCACTGTACCTGACAGTAGGGTTGCTCTTTGTTCTGCTTTTCAAAGTGTGTCTGTTGAGAAGATGATAATGACACCTTTCATGAGCAGGTGGCCGTGCTTCACTTCAGGCACTCTTTATTTGGTTATCTTGAAAAATAACGTGCTGTGCTAATACATGTTGTATTGAAACAAAAAGTTTGCTGGTTGTGTATGCCAGTTTCATACCACTTCGTTCTCTGTGAGCACACCTTTATGATTGTAGCTAAGTATTTAATTCATTTATTTTTTTAAAACCAAAGAGAAAGCGTGACTTTAAAGATTTCATTGTATCTTTTTGCATAGTAAGGGAGCTTATGAAGGTAATTTAGGTTCTGACTGGTGCTCTGTGTCCTCTCCATTATGCATTTACCAGTCAACTGACACTTTTCTCAAATATTTACTCTGATATTTCTCTGCAGTTCCTCTCTTCTCCTCCATTCCCTCACCATCTCTCTCTCATGGAGGTACGGCACATACTTCAGTTACCCTCTATTTAAATAGCAACACTCCCTTCTAGTACAAACAGTCAATCAGTCGTTAAACAATGAGGAAGACCAACAGTGGAGGAGGTTATGGGTGGGTCTGGGAGTGCACAAGCACAATTTTGCAGAAGACTTACAGCTGAAGAGAAGAGAAAGATGCTTTCCGTTAGTGTCAGTCTGTCATTCTGTAGTGCTGAGAGAGGCACAAAATGCAGAGGAAATCACTGCTGCCCACACGAGAGCTGAGTCTCAGAATTGTGTAGAGCTCTCCAAATTATTGTTGAAGGTAAGACATGTGAAACAACACGGGCACTTTAATCATGTTTTCCCACTTCCTCCTGTAGCAGAAAGTGATTCCAAGGGGCTGTGATTCATTCTCAGGAGGTCCTTAGTTTTTTTGCCTAACATCAGCAAGAGTTTAGTGAGACTATCCTTAACAGAATATCTGTAGCTTTTTTGAAGGTTCTGCTACACGTCCTTTCTCTTATGTAATGTGCAGCAGAGGGCTGTACAAATACTTGGCTGGGAACTCAAGACCTGATCACTTTTTCTCAAGAAAAGATCAGAAAAGGGCATTCCCCTGTTGGTAATTGAGAAGTGTACTTGGGTTACTGCAGTCCCTGTCCTGTGCTTGTTCATCAGATTGAGATTGGATGTGGCATCTGGGAACTGCAGGGTTAAAAGTCCATTTTAAATTGTTTTTTTAAATTGCTAGTGGAAATAATTTGACTGCAAAGTGTCTGTCTAAATGTTTCATGGCTCTGAAGGTAAAAGGCATAGACATAATAATCAGTGTCGGAGGATGCTTGTTTAAATGAAGAACAAGAACCTTAATATATTAGCATATTTATGCCATATTTAGTTTTGCAACAATTTAATTTCTAGGTCTTGTAAATAAAATGTAGTAAGAAAGGAGCTGGGATGTGCATTAAGAAGTTGGTGAGAACTGTTAATTCTGTGCTTCTGATGGGACATGGGATCCTGGATAGCTCAGCTTCCTACCCATTTGGTATTTTATACTTGGACCACCTCTCAGTTAGACTTCGTGTGCAAGTGATAGGGGGGAATGTATTTCTTCCCTTGCAGCTGCCTTCAGCCTTTTCAGTTTGTAAACCCCTAAAATTTTCCATGGGAGGTGCACATCATTGCACAGCGGATGTGACCCTACTGGTAACAAATGTGGTTTCCTTCTTCACCTTTTGTTAACCTACTAGAGATAATGAACCACAGGGCTTTGGAGATCTGTAAACTAGAAGAACCACTCTAAGTACAACGATAACATGCATAGAAACTTGCTATTGCCATTACCTAAACCAGTTCTGAAAGACACAACTGAACAGAGATCTCCTGTTTATAGTACATGTTAGTCTGGCCACATTTGTTTCCAGTTATTTACTAGATTGATTATTTTCCAGGTGCCATCTTTGTATTTGAAATCAGCCGATGATCTTTCATTTCCAGCTCTCAGGGCTGCCCCGGTTAAAGCAGTCATTGAATCATGGAGTGGTTTGGGTTGGAACAGACCTTAAAGACCATCCAATTCCAACCCCCCTGCCATGGGCAGAGACACTTCACACTAGACCAGGTTGCTCAAAGCCCCATCCAACCTGGCCTTGAACACTTCCAGGGATGGGGCAACCACAACTTCCCAGGCAATTAACTTCCCTAGTCATTAAAGGGTGGCGTTTTAGTTTAGCATACATTGCGTCTGAAATCCGTACACCCAGCCCTTCCTCCTCTCTCTGGTTTATCAGCACATGATACATTTCATGGGCTGTGACATAGCTGATTTATTGAAAGAAAATTGAAAATAGAGAGCAGCCTTGACTCAAGAATGGTTTGGGGATGCAGTTTTGTTTTTAGTCACATCATTGTTGCTATGGTGACTTAGCAAAGATCTGTTTAGCAGTCACTAGATGTTTCATGTTCTGGGCAAAAGTTAGGGATTTTCCAATATACCTCTAACAGTTGTTTTACAGAAGTATGTGTGTGTATAGTCTTCTGCAATAAGTTGCTGCTACTCTTGCTGCTTCTGTTGAGAAGGTGTGTACCTGCTGTATTTCAGCTTGTGGTGTCCCTCCCTTCCTGAAGGAATTTCAAGGAAGACAGATAAGCAATCTGCCCACTGTTTCTTCCCCAGGAGGCATGTCATGGAGTGCAGTGATGAATGCAAAGGGATGGAGAACATGAACCCTTCTAGGGAATGGTCCTTCTTATGAATGGGTTGTGCAGTTTTGGAGGAGGAGGAGGAGGATGTGTTTGGAGCTGATTCACATGGTTGGAGTCGGGAAGTCTGAGATCTTTTCCCACATCTCTCAGGCTTCTCATGTCACCAAAGTTGTGATCAAGAACATGATGCAGATACCGCCTTAACTGAGATTTTCTTCTTTGAGGTTGGTAAGTGGGGGATGATGATTCTTCTGTTCAGGTTCCTTGTGTTCATTGGGAGGGGCTGAAGGCTGCAGCACAGGCTTGGAGAATTCCTGCTCCAAGCAAAGGTGCTTGCTCTACCTGGCAGGCAAGTTGGGCCAGCGTCTGCGAGCCTCGCTGTGTCAAACACTGTTCCTTCCCCTTCCATCCCTCTGTCACTGGCTGGGGAGCAGCCTTCCTGCCCCTGGGCGGTGATCTGCTGCATTTGGCCACCATCTCAGTGGCAAGCTGTGGTCCGTCTCCAGCTCAGCAGTGGGGTGAGTGGGTGCATGTTCTCTTCCCTGTTAGCCGGAGACAAGGTTTCTTATATAGACCTGACCTCAGAGTGCTTTTTGGACACCAGCACCACATCTGATTAAGCATTCAGTGCCACTGGAAGTTCCAGTGGAGTTCTCTTTGCCATGCTAAGGTAGTCGGAGAGAAAGGGTTGATTTCTCATGGACTGCTTAGACAGGGTCATCTTGATGATGGGCTTCTTCAGAAAGTCTTTTAGATATGTGTCTTATCTTGCTCCCAGAAATTCAAATAGTTCTGTTGGTAAAATAAACTGAACACTCATAAGTAGTCCTTCAACTGGGTTTCGCAGTAAAAGAGAAAGATCTAATTTAAAAATAAAATCTGTAAGCTTCTCATCTGACATAATTAATATATTTTTCCTGCTTATTTGACTCTTCTGTCATGGCACCATGGTTCAAGTTTCAGTTGAATTTCTATTGAATTTCTGAATTAGATTCCCAGCTGTTGTAAATCCATGAAGTTCCACTGAAGTCTTTTGAATCAGCTCAACTGAGGATCTGGCCTTTCTTAATTAAATTGTGTCAGTTACTGAAGTTGAGCTACTTCGCTCTGAGCATATGACAGTTAATGCTGAATTTTTGTGTATAGAAGTATGGGATAGCAGAAATATGTCTTTTATCTTTGTGTAGCTATAAAGACAGACAGGTGGGTTCATTTATACACACACATGGATGTTTATACACACAGTCACCCCCACACAAATAAATGTAGGAAAACCCCTCCCTTTTTTCCTATCATTAATTATGCACTAATACACTCTAGGCTTCAGCTGAGAGGGATGGGTAGAACCTTGCTGAACGTTTGGGCCACTGTTTGTTTCCATGTACCCGAAATCAACTAACCAGAAAACCACTAAGCATGCTACCAAACTTGGAGATGCTTAGAAAAAAAGCAGCTGCAAGCAGAAATAATTTAGATTCTCCACAGTGAGAGGTCCTTTCCCCAAAGGTCCCTGGATTAAACACCCTTTTCACCCATGTGGTCCTTCTTCTGTTGCACGGAGCAAGTGACATTTCTTCTCATGGCCCAACACATGAAAGCTCCTACTCCCCAGGAGGAGTGGTAAGGGAATGGTGGCGATGAGGACACTGGAGATCTGGGAAGCGTGATGGATTACATGAGAATGTTGTTCCAAGGGAGCTCAGAAATTCCTTTGTGCAGCTTTGGGGCAGAGTTGGGTATCTCCCCACTGTTAGTCTTTCTGTCTGTTTTCTTACCATGTTAATCTCTGTCAGATTAACACTGACTTTAAACTCTTTCAAGTCATTTTGACAAGTGAGCATGGCAGTAAATTCTTCCATATCGAGAGTGAGACAAATTGTACTGTGCTGCATATTATGGCATAGTACTACTAATTGCTTAACTTGATAAATGTCTTCTGATAGGTTATATACTTAATGAACAAAGATGTTAATTGCTCTTATCTGAAATAGCTACATTTGCAGGGGCATTCTCTGGAGCCCTGGGTGTCTCCTAAGAGAGATTTATTTCAAATCATCCATTGTTTTCAGCAGTTTCAGAGTCCATTACCCTTCAGTGTGACGACTGAATAGTCTCCACCCCCATCAAAGTTTGAGAGTAATCAACTTTTCCTACGTGTTATTCGGCAGCACCAAAACTTATTTGGGTATGGAAAACTTAATATGTAGTACAGTACACTCATCATCCTGGGCTATGGCAACGTGGCTGGTTCTTAAGAGCAGCCAAGAGAGAAATATGCACCTGACAGTGGAAGAGCAAGGGTCTGGAATAGCCCCATTTCTCCCCGCCATCTGGAGTATTTAATTGGGAAAATCATTCTTCATTGTTGTTGTGTCGGTTGGAGTTGTCAGTCTAAATATGTTTTAATGCAAATAACTGTCTCTATTTGTAGACTTAATCTTTTCTAGATGCTTTCTTTGGAAGATACGCAGCTGAAGATTTAGTCCATTATTATATGAGTAAGTGCATACAAGTCTCATACTAACAATGGACGTCATGTTTATTCTTTGCCTTTTAGAATTTCCCATGGAAACAAGTGGGCAGATTTTTGCATTATTGAGTAGTCTGCTGCTGATGACTTTTCCCAGAAACGCTACATGAGCCTACATGTTCTTCCAGTTTTGGGAGCACCGGATTGCCCCAAGATTTGATTTGTAGTAGGTTCTGGTGTGTGGCTATTCTGGTACGAAGTTGTTTCAAAGCTGCATGATTAATAAATCTTTATGGAACTGAAAAAAGACACAGTTCTCACTGAAGTTAAAACATACCTGATTTCCCAATGGAGAAATTGCCTGGTTTGTTAGGAGGCTAAAGACTAACGTGAAGAAAAAAATGTTTCCTTGATTTAGGGTATTTGTTTTTTGTAATAAATTTAATTTTCATTTATGAGTCTCTTACAGTTTTTCAGAACATGTTCAACAGCAAACAGCCAGAAGTTAAAAATGTAGCTGTAAATCTGTAAGCTGACATATGTAGATTCTCTGGCCAAAGTTTCCTAAGTCAGGATTAATTTTGTAGAGTGAATGAGAAAAGTGCATTATCTTGCTTCGTTTGATAGATTTCAGACTTTGCCAAGAAATATAAATCTCCTTTCAAAAATGACAGCTATAAAAATAAGAATTATTATTTCCTGAAATAAAGGCATTTTCAGCTGAACTTGATGTATTGCTGCTCAAAGATGCTGTGGCTTTAGACTGCCTCATACCAATCATTAGACTGAAATATTCAGGTCCCCACTGCTCACTCCATCCCCCATGACAGGCTGCCCCCTAAGTTATGTTAATGTACTAGTGTCTGTTTCACATTGGAAGTGGGGCCAAAGGAGCTAAAAAGTAATCTGGCAAAAAGCTGGATGGGTTCCCCGAGCTGCCTGGCGCCGCAGCCAGGCAAATATTTGTATGGGCAGAGGCAAAGTGGGTGGATGGAGGTGGGAATGCTCCTTAAGACTAGTACTGATGCCAGATGCTTCATGATGACCCACTGAGGATCGCTGTTGTTTTAGGTATTTTCAAATTTCTGAATCCACATTTCTGGTCTTGCCTGTTGTTCTAATTTGAATTTCCCATGGGGTGACCTGGGGGTGAGGATGGAGCTTCTGGGAGGTGTGTGTGTGTGCAAGCAGGACCAGCTGGAACATGAGAACGCACAACACTTGCACTGCTTATTTATTGACCACAATGATTCACCATGATCGACGTTCACATACCTGAATGTCAAAATAGCTTGTGTTTTAAGAGGAACCAGTGACTCAGGCTGTGGTTTTACCTCAAGCCATTTCCTGATAAACGGCTGAACTGTGCTGGGTCTTGTGAAAACACAAGTGGGGAACACCACTCTGTCCTCGCATCTGTGTGTGCACAGGGATTAGGGAAAGGACACCTTTGTGTGGGGCTGACCTTCACCTCGTCAGCGCCATGCTCTCTCTGTGAGGAGCATCGTAGCCTTCTGAGGTCCAGGAAGGCTCAGGTTGGAGAACAGCCCTGTTTCGGTGCTTCTTCGGAGCATTTCTGCACAGCCCTTCTGTGGGAGTGTGGTCTTTGGTGTTTGACAGCATCTAGGAGCACAATTTCAGAGAGCTCTGTGCAGCGATAAATTGCTTTGCTTTAGACTCGTTCAACTGCAAAACAGAGACAAAGCTGCCTGTAGCTGGCATTTTCAGAACTGTAAACATTTCACTTTGTACAACATGGTGTTCTTAATGAAAAGAGAAGCAATGCATATAACATTGCTTATAGGGATCAAAGTAGATTTGGGCTATTTGTTTTTTGAGTAAGATGGCGCTGTAATAAAGGTACAGTGTGCGAGGTATGGCTGGATAGGAGGTATGTAAGTGGGATCATATGAGTGCTATATAAAGTACCTCATTGGCATAATGCTTTCATTTGGAGAGATTAACCATCTGTGTAATTCCATGCTATGGTTTGGGTAGTCTTCCCACCCTTTGCAGCCTGCAGAACTCTGTGTTCCTCCATTCTCCTTAATCAAAAGAGAAGGGATTCTGTCCTATGAGAAGAAGTTGTGCCTGAGATGAAATCACTTGTGTATGGCTGCAGACTGTGATTGAACCGCATCACTTACCTTTAATGCTGTTAAAATGGACAGTTTACTGTATAGAAGAGGCTTCTTTTGGGAACAGATTCTGTGAAAATTCTTCAAATCCTCTTTGAAGTTAATGGAGGGTATTAAAGGCAGTCAGCACCTTCTTAAGATATAAATTTAAATTACTTTGATTCATTTCATTTTATATTTGCGTTGACTGGTTCTGCATTTCTCCCTTCTCCCATCTTTCAGAGCATGTTTTTGATAACCATGCCTCCTGACATACTAGATTTTATGCTGTCTGTTTTCATATTTTTCCCTGAGTGTTGTAATGCTGATTACCGAAGGGTCTTGGGCCTTTGGCTTCCTGTGAGAACGAGATAATTACTCTCCAGTAGGCAACACATGACGTACAGTATCAGCGTTAAGCCACTGGGATTCCAGTCACTAGTGTAGAACAATATTGTGGGTAAATGAATAAGCAGAAGTTTATCATACTTCCTGCATAACAAGGTTTTAGTTTAAGAGGCAGCGAAAATTGTTTTCAGTGAGGGCCAGTGTAAAATGAACGCTTCTGTAACAAATGTTACTGAAAAAAATATTAAAGTTCAGTTCCCTGTCTTGCTGGGCTTTTCTTGCTGAAAAGACAACCGAGTGTTTGTAGCAGCAAAGGGTGGATGACAGGGCCGTTGTTGCGTTTCGGCAGATGACGTTTATGGCCTTATGAACATGTATGAAGTGTATAACTTCAAAGAATGATTTCCAGATGCACCACCTACTTAACTTATGGAAGAAAGTTGTACCAATAAGAAGCAGAGACGTTGCAAATGCAATTTGCTTATTTCGCACTCGCCCCCAGGAATCCTGTGTTGTGATTTTAAGAGATGGCCCCGTTTGACCCTGAAAGAGATGTGGTTTCTCCCTTGCCTTCTTTATTTCAAGACTGTCAGTTAAAAATAACTTCTGTATTGTCACAGTGGGAGTAAGTTTGAGAAGTTTAAGTTATATGTAAACCAGTAATAGTGAGAAAATAACTCATAAATGTAATGAACTCTATTTTCTTGTAAGACATGGCTAACCCAAGGCTTTATCCACATGGTGGGATTAATCATCATTTTTGTATGAAAATAGTTTTTCTGCCACAGCAATACTGATCAGTTTGCTTACACTATAATAAGCAAAATAAATGACATCTTTGAGGATCTCTGTTAAGTACTCAAATTACTTTAACAACATGAAGACTTGCATAAAGTATGGTGTATGTACATATACTTGATAGGTACATGGCTAGATCTCTGTGTTTACTTATGTTTAGCACATAATTTTATGTGTGCTTACGTATATACCTTTGTATTTCAGCTTGTATCAGAGATAATTGTACTTCTGTAATGCCTAAGAATTATGGGGAAACTAATAAGGACTTCCATGTCTTATGTTTGTTTCTTTGCTACTGTCAATTTATATTATACATGTAATTGCAAAGCACAGTTACTGATTTATGTTTTAATTGTGACTTTTACTTTAAACTGGGCATCAGCAGTCTGTGCAGGAAACCAGTACTTATGTATAGGTTCAGATGAGTAGGTTGGTTGCTCTGCTTTTGCTTGAGTCTGAAAACTGAGAGCTGAATCTTTGGATTCAGTAGTAGTCTAGATTCTGATGATGGGCTGATTCTGATGTTGGGCTTGATTGACCTTGCAGCCAGGGAGAAGAATGCATGGAATAAAAATACCTTAGTACAGTACATTGCTGTTCTGTCTGTGTGATTGAGATGCTTCTTTATACAATGACAGCATGTGCATTGCCAGATCCCTTGAGAGCTCAGTTCAACTTGAAATAAGGTTCCATTGATTTTTGGGTCCAGAACAAGTGTAGTTTGACCGTTTTGAATTTAAGGCTCCTATGTCTGGCGTGGTTTTTTTTTTATGTAAGTCATCTTAACATTGAATAAGTTGGATGAAGGGACTGGATGGATCTTTTTGTTGAATGGCCTGTATAGGAATTTTGCTTTCCAATTAGATATTTTGCAGGTATTTTCAACACCAAGAGTAATATGGATAGGGCTGTTCTTACTTTGAAACTGTGAAACTTCTGATGACTAAGTAAACATTTTTTTCCTCTCCTTTGTTTTCTTGCAGCCAACTGGGTACATGGAAAACTCCATTTCCTACAGTGCTATTGAAGACGTTCAACTGCTCTCCTGGGAGAATGCCCCCAAGTACTGTTTACAGCTCACGATCCCAGGGGGTACTGTCTTACTGCAGGTACAGTAAATACAGAAGTACAACTTTCTTTCTCTCTTACTATGAATCTCCTTTGACTTCTCTTTGCTATGCATGAAATCATAATTAGATGGACTCAGAAGAGGTAGAAAACTCAGTGCTGTCAAGTTATCTCACCACCAGAAAACTTGCTCAGGATGATAGCTCTGAAACCCTTTGTTGACAGTCATAATGGAAATTTTGGGCCACAGTGATTAAATCTTCTTGCTGATTTTGTGCATCAAAATAGTGCTCTGTGGAAAGGCATATTAATGTGGGCCTGGCATAATTGTATTTTTACAGATAGTCCTCTTCCTGCATGAAACGTGAAAAATTTCACCCTTCAACTCAGATAGGAAACCCATAACTTGCACTGGATCTGAGAGATATCTTTTTTTTTTTAAAAAAAGTTATTTGATCTTCACTGAAAGACTTCAATATATTTGTGTGGGTATCTACATATGCTAGTTCCCTAAGTGTTGTTTTCAAAGAGAAGACACTGTGTTTATGTTATTCCACATTTCTTCATCCACTTGTGAGGCTTTGTAGGACTCCTTAGGTCATTCCAAGTTTTAGTGGCAGAAAAGCACTCCACAGCACTGAGCTTTGTAACTACTTTAGAAAAGCAGCTGAACGCCCAGCTGCTTGGCCCCAAAAGAACTGTGAACAGTTATAACTTGAAAAAGACTGAATTGACTCCAACTTAAGTCTTACCATAGTTCTCAATATTGTTTCCAAGGCAATTTGTTACCTGTTACCTTTTGGGGATTAATTTTGTAGGTGAATATACAGCCATGACTATTGTGTACATGCATGTAGGACTGTAAACAGACTGAGTGAGCAATTTATGCAGAAAATGTGAAGAAAAGATCAGTTTAAACTTTGGATAACTCTTGGAAAATTAAGAAAGATATCTTTTCTTGGAAAAGTATGAACAACTAAAAAGAATTGATCACAACAGAGCTTGTGTGTTTGGGTGTACGCACACACACACTTTAACTGTACTGCTTTTGCACAAAATGTAGTCCAATAGATAAGAAGGTGGGAACATACTGAATGATAACACTAATGACTGTGATGATGATGTCTGCTGGATCATTTGTCCATGAGAATCAGTGCACTGATCTGTGATGCACAGTCCAGCTTTAGAATAGAATAGACTGTTTCAGCTGGAAGGGACCTGTAGTGATCACCTAGTCCCACTGCCCGACCCATTCAGGGCTGACCAAAAGTTAAAGTGTGTTGTTAAGGGCATTGTCCAAATGTTTTTTAAACATAGGCAGGCTTGGGGCATCAACCACCTCTCTAGGAAACCTGTTCCAGTTGACTACATACACTCCTGGTAAAGAAATGCTTCCTACTGTCCAATCTACACCTCTCCTGATGCAGCTTTGAGCCATTCCCAAGCGTCCTATCACTGGATACCAGGGAGAAGAGCTCAGCACCTCCCTTTTCACCTCCCCTCCTCAGGAAGCTGTAGAGAGCAGTGAGGTTGTCCCTCAGCCTCCTTTTCTCCAAATGCTACCCAAGGCTAAGTGCTGAGCTGGCCTGTGTTTTCCTTTTCCATACTACAGTCTTCTGTAGAGATGTGGAACAGCAAAGTTGACTCTGACTTGGGAAGCTAATCTGACTAACACTGGTATTGCTAATATTATCTCCAGTTTGGTCCAGCTCTCGTTTGCCTTCATTTCAGACAGGCTGACGGGTCTGTCCATACGCTGAGTTGTTTACCAGCAGCTGAGAGAACACAGTACTTGACTTCAACCTTCCACGTGGTTCCTGTGCCTTGTGTTTGGGATGGTTTTGGAATGTCAGTAAAATACAATGAGCTTTTGATGATTTTCAGCATAGCAAATACACTTTCACTCTGAAACATGAAAACACTCATAGCCACATCCTTTGTGGAGTTTATTTCTGGAGCTCCCTTCCATTTACTTTGCTGGTGTAATTCTGGGGTTTTGCAACTCTGTAAATGGGGGCTGCAGCTCTTCCCCCCTTTTAATCTGAAATTGTTGCAGCTAAGAAAGTTGGGGTGACCTGAGACCATGTAACTTTGTGGACTCTCCTGGTGCATGGGGTGGCATTTGTGTGTCTTTGAAGCACAGGCCTATGTCCCCTGGCACACGGAGCAGATGTACGTGCCCGTGCTTGGTGCTTAGTGAATTTCTGTGGCTCAAATTAACTTGCCGATTTTAGGCGTTACCGGGGAGTGTAGGGAGTCTGAATTTCAGACAGGCTGCTGCAAGTCCACCTAAGTCCTCATTCTGTGGTTTGAAAAGCCTCTACTGTGCATGACACTGGGGAAGGCAGGAGGATGAGCCATGGTTTCCCAACAGCTAGATTAGGGTCCTCATTATTGATGAAATCTTTCTTGTCTAATCCATTAATTGAATTTATTAGAAAAAAGCTCATTTATCAATTTGGATAATTTGGATTTTTTTTTTTCTTGTGATAATTTTCACTGGCCTTTTTTTCCATTAATTTCCTTAGTGGTGCTAACATTTATTATTATATCTGTTTCAACAGCTAGAATAGTTGCACCTGCCTTTCCAAATTCTAAGTCTCGTCTCTATATTTTATGGTTGCTGCGGCTTAATAGGAAACAAGATAAAGTTTGAACCCACAGCTGCCTGCTGAGTTTAAAGGAAATTGGTGGGGTGTGCAGACTTTAATCTGGAGCAGCCTGCCATTTGTTTCTTTAAACAAAGCAACCCAACAACAACACACCAAACCAAACACACAAATAATTACGTTTGTGAGAAAGTAACATCTTAGTATAGATGCTTTGGTATTTTCTTCAAAATGATTGGTGTCTTTATGTAACCTCATAGGAACTGATAAAGAAGTGGAAAGAGCTGGGCTCCTGTTATGTTTATTGCTGATTGGCTGAGCAGATGGGATCAGATTACATTATAACTCTATGGGAATTTCAACATAATTGAAAATACAAACTTGGAAAATGTTTTTAGTATGACTTGGTCCTTGGTAGTGTCTTGATTCATCGAATGTGGCCAGATTGGAGTGAGTATAAAAATAGATTTGCCTTATACAGCTGTAATATGTCCAAAACAGTACTAAAAGCTATGCTTAGTATATTTAAGAAATCAAGATGAAAAACTGGATTTATCTAGTAGTCAAGTTCAGCAGAAATTCTCTGGTATATGTGACAAAGAGCCTAAGAATCCAAAAAACATGTTCATTGAGGGGCTGGGAAAGGGACGTGCTGAGAAATTAGCCCTTGCATACTTCAGTTATTTCCAGATTTCTGAGAGACTTCAATGCATTTATGGGAAATTGGGACTTAATCATCTTTTACAAAATCATTCTGCTCTGCTGGTCTGAGCAGCAGCATGCTCTGAGGGAATATCCAGCTCTGCTATCAGGAAGCATATGATCGTGGAATAAGTAAAACTAGTCCAGAACAGTGCACTTGCAGTGAAATCTGTTTGGTTTGGTTTGGTTTTGTTCTGGGTTTTTTTTTTCTCTCCAAAGGCTTGATCTAACTGAGGTTTATATATAGAAAAATTTTTAAATTAACTGCTCTGACTAAACCCCCTATTTTATTTAATATATCTGATTAATTTCAATTTATATTTTTATATGTGTTTTTGCACACGCTGTATTGTATGTGATGTTATTGACGTGGTTTGACATAAAATGAAACATTTTAATAGGTCTGAATCACAAGCTTTCCTGATTTTTCATTTTGCAGAAATATTTTAAATTCCAACTTCTGCTTCAGTGATTTGAAGCAGAAGCAAATTTTGGACAACTGGCATTTCCAGCAGTCCTTGTGGGAGTCAGCATGGGGTGTTAGGGTGTCCTTTGTGTATTTGTCTGTGTCAGGCACAACAAATGCCAAAAGAGAGCCCAAGTCCATGCACAGGTTCTCAGCCCCCTTGTCTGCTGTCACCAAGGTCTATTTCTGGCTCATTACTGCACAGTAATGAGTCAGAGAAGGAAGAGTGCCATTACCTTTCCTTACATCATCCTGATGTCCTCCCATAGCAATACTGACCCATCCCAACCTATTTTAACACATGAAATCTGACAAGCAGCGCCGGAGGTGATGCAGCTCCTCTTAGGAAACCGGATCAGGATAACAGGATGTGTCTACCTGGGTTTCAGAGGAGGATTTGGTTCTCAGGCAGCAAATGGCTTAATCTGGGCTGGGATCACATTGAAAAGTCATCTTCATGCGTGTGCTTCCCACTCAGTGTTTGTTGTATAAGCACAACTGTCTGAGCTTTGGGGATTCTCATTGTCCCTTCTGGGAGTCACAGGCAGTCGGTTTCCTAGACGTGCTGGGGGCTTGTGTTTTCTTTCGTCTTGCCAAGTGATGCGGTCCCTCAGTTTTTTGGGTTTGGTTTGGTATGTTTTTTCTTTCCCACAGTTGGGATAGCAGGTGTGAAAGAAGGTGTTGCTGAAGCTGGTTCATAGGCCACAAGCTCTTTAGGCCAGGAAATAGGGGCTAAATTCAACCTTTGAAGAAGGGTGAACTCTTTAGTGTCAGTAATAGCTGGGCCTCCTCGTGCTGGGCTAAACTTCTGCTCTTCTGCTTGTAAAGCACAATGTGTGATTGTGGTATTGTCTGGATGATTATGAAGAGGATGCTGCTATTGATAGTGAAATAACTGGAATAACCTTCTGGAAGAGATTGGAAAAAAAATAAAATTAGAGTACAATTTCACAAGCTGCTTAGCACCAAGCGTAGGAAGAGTCCTAGGAGAAAAAGGCTTTGGTATTTCAATCATAACATTACGGCTTGTTTTCCCATAGTGTCCTTTTATTCAAATGGGTCCTAAATGCCTGAAAACCACCACTTCCATCCCTATCGCTAGTGGTGTTTTATTCATTTCTTGGCAATCAAGTGTAGTCAGAAGGAAAAACAAACAGAACAGGAAGCCTTGACAAGCACAAAAGTCACACGTTCAGCTCGGGGCTCGAGCATGCTGTTTGTGCCAGGGAGTCCCCACGGTAAATATTTCCACTGGATTTTTTAGTAACATTTTCTTTTAGATTCTTTGGAGAACCTGGCTTTTGTTTTAGGTATGAGTCCAGCCCATGTTGCTGGTGTGGAGAGGTCACGCAAGGACCAGAATCCAGCAGAGACGGGGAATATTTTTGGGAGGAAAACAGCATTTCTAGCAATTACCAGCAACTCAGTAGCTTGAGTCGAGCCAGGAGAGTGGCAGATTTCACTTGCAGGCTGCGGAGGTGCGATGCTGGGATGTGCATGAGCAATGTCAAGGCTTTGTACGGGCTGTGCGAGGCAGCAGGGTGCGTGCGGTGGGGGTTTGGCTTCTGCAGCCCTCAGCCCCTCTGGGGCTGATGATAACTTGGCACAGACAAACCCATGATATTTTACGAGTCCCAGTAATGAATATCAGCTGGAGGAAAGGATAACAAAACCCCATCCCGCTGACCAGAGAGCAAGCGAGGGAGAGAAAGAGAAACGTAGAATAAAAAACTAGGAGGAGTTAAAAACCGAGTCTGAATTGTTGAATTCCACTTATTGGCACACCTTTTTCAGATGGAAAAACCCCCATAGGCAGGGTATGTGTGGAGGACACTGTTGTAAGGAAGATCTGGGAACTTTTTGATGTGTGGACAAGATTGTTTTTGTATTCTTCTGAGTAAGGCCCATGGGATGGGACATCCCCAAAGGGATGCCATAGTGCTGACTTACCGTTAAAGGCATATGTGGGGTGGTGGAAATGACAAATTTTCTGCTGATGCTTGTTGCTGTAAACATAGTGGTATCAGTGGAGCTGTGAGTCTTTACATTGGCTAAAAGTCTTCACCATCATTTCTGAAGTGGTTGGTTTCTGGCAGAGTTTCTGGTGTTCTGTTTCTCAGCAGCATGCAGGTCCCTATTTTGTCTCCTCCTTGCCTGGGTGGAAATGACTGCAGGAGCTGTGACACTGGCATGAAGCAAGTGTTCGGTTTTCCTATTTTTGTAAGCAAAAAGAAAATCTACTTTTAAAAAGTTCACTGCTTTTTAATGAAAAAGTGTATTCCTACTTGTTGACTAAGAAATGAAGTAGTTTGTGTGCAGAGAAAAACAATTCCCTTTTTGAGCAAAGGTGTAAATTCCCCCATGTTGACCAAAGCTCTGTATGTACAGGTTTTTAATCTCTTGGGCAGTTTTCCTCCTGTGAGCAGTCGTTTTGAAGCTGATGAAATTAATCCTATGAGTAAATTTGGTACTACAGCAGATCCCAGGTGGCTTTTCCTCTCTGATTGAACATTTACACCCCAAAAGTTAGAATATAAAATCCTTCAGAAAACAGTTCGAGCATGAACTCATCTTAAAAAAGTATTACCTACAGTAGGTATTCTTAAAGTAGGTATTCTTCGTCTTCATTAGAATAATAATAAATAATCTGCCATTAGTTTGAATCTTCTTACACCTTTTAACACTTTTACTGGCACATTTTCCTGTTTTCTAAGGTACTTTTCTACTATGTTGTGGTTATTCAAAAACAACTGGAGGCCTTGATTGTGCAAGAAGCCCCAGTCAGTTGGACCATGACCACCCACAACCCTGCTAAAGCCTTTGCATTTGAGAACAAAATTCTTAGCAGAAGCAGGGCCTAAACATACCAGACACACAGGGTGGCCCAAACTATTGCTTTACACAGATAGGTTATAAAATCTTCATTGTGCTTCATTGACTCTTTGTAACAACAGGAGGCAAAACATATCCTAAGTTGAATTTTTTTTTTTTTTTTTTTTTTAAGTTGGAAAGAAGAACCAGACCCACTGTGTGGGCAAGGCTGAGAGTAAGACAAATTTTGGTTGTGCGGTTAGAGTGCCTAAGGAAAGACTGTTTTAAAGTCTTTTGTGTCTCATTTTCTCCTCTTTATTGTACCCTAGAGCTGAATAAATATAGTAGGTTATGCCCCTAGCTGGAGCCAAAAAATGTAGGTGTCAGTTCCCAGGAAGTGATGAGTTGAGTGTGGAAGTGCTGGGCTCTAGGAATGCACATTGGATAAAACTGCAGATGCGTGTGCACAGCCCCAGTGAGTGAATTGGAGTTCCCTCCACTGCTTTATGCTTTGATCTCGTGGCTCCAAACTTGAGAATTTTTATGTGTGATAACCTGAATGCTTGACTAAGTTGGCGGGTGCAGAGGTGGCCGTTGGCTGGAGAGCTGTCGGGATGAGCACCGACAAGAGCCTGATGGCTCTTCTCTCATCCTGGCATGCTGTGAAGCTCACAGGTTTTTTGGTGAGAAAAGAAATACTCCCTGCAGTCCCTTTCTCAGTGTAAGCCTGAAAAAGCGGAGGGAGGAACAAGGGATGTTGTGAAAGAGCAAGCCCTTCCTTGTCCTCTTGGAAAGATGCAGTGTTTCCTGCACGTGGCTGTGGTCGGGCAGGCGGAAGGGTGCACTGGGAGGATTAGCCTCTGCTGCCCAGGAGAAGTGGGGATCTCCATCCAGATAACAGCAGTTGGGTTAAATGCATTCAGTCTGTTAGTGTTGGACACTGTGGAAAGAGCACTGGACTTTCCAAGTTCCTCTTACCATGGAGTCCTGATCATCAACAGAAGTGTGAGGAATCCATAAAGGTTTGGTTTTCGGCTTCTGTGTTCGCTTTGTCTTCTTTGTCTTCATTTTCCTTGGTCTTGAACGATAGCCCGAGCTCTGAGGGTTTCTAGTTTTAGAGGGGTTCAAACTCCTAACCTAGATACAGATGCAAGTTTTCTTGGTCACTTCTCCTCTACAATAGCTAACACTGTGTGTAGATACTGCTTGGTACCACACTTGGAACCTGATCACTTTGCTAATTTTACTTTTTTTAAATGCTTTTTGTACCTTGCTGCTGTCGAGTTAAACAAGTCTTTCCTCTGCTGGTTTTGGTTTTGCCTTTTATAGCATTCTTTGTTTTCTCCTCTGCTATTTGCAGTCCCTGTGTCTCTGCCCCTGCTTGGTGCTGCTGTCCTCATTAGCAGGGTCTGTCACCCAGTTGCTGTAAGGCTCCAGTTGGTTGCACAATCTCTCTACACCTAGTATTTGCCAATTCTTTCTAGTGGTCTTACAGTCTGTAGCTACTGACACCCCAAAAGTGGGAGAATAATGAGCAATTCCCAACAATTCCTATTTGTTGGGTTGTAGCATTTGCTGTTACTTCAGAGTACAGTGCATTTTTGGTTCAAATCATGAGATGGTCAGACTAGGGTCTAAATTAGGTTGATGTTTTGCCTGTTTTGGTACTTCACCTGCCTAGAATATTTTGGATTTTATCAATTTAAATAACAGTATCTTGGTTTGCATAGCTCCTATATACTCAATCTGCATATGGTTTGGGGTTTTTTAAAGAAAGTAATGGGTATGTAAATTGCAATATTATTGGTGCTATACAAGCTCAAGCCTACAAAACCTTATTCTTTAATTCTACTTATTCTTTAAAGGGCTTTGATGCTAGCATTTGAAATGAAGGTTTTTTTGTTCCCCCTCCTGAAATATTTTTTTTCCTTTAAAATAAAAGAAAAAAGGTTCAGTTTGAAATTGAATCTTTCAAAGAAATCTGGCCAGTTTTTAAAATGTTTTATCTGGACAACAATAAGAAATATATCTTAAGTATATTTATTTAAAGTCTTTTAAATTATGTTAAAAATCTTTTCCAGGCTTTTTGTGGCAAATTATTTTTGACCTTTTCGTTATATTAAAATTTAGTATAAAGTATATTGAATTGAAATTCAATTCTCTAACATGTATAGTAAAAGGTCTTATATGTTATAATGCACACATATACTTAAAATACTTTGTAAATAACAGAAAAAAAGAAAAGGAACTAATGCTTTTTGTTTCCATTTGTAGCAAATTCATATTCTGATATGTCAGCATTCTTCATGAAATGTAAAATTTGAGAAACTCGGTGATCAGCCAAGATTATTTATGATATTTTATTCTAGTTTATTGCCTAGAGATCTACTGGAGGAGCAATTGATTCTCGTTAATATATAAATAAATAATATGTAATGCATATATTAAAGATTATTACTCCACTTAATTCAGAGAAATCAGTCCAAATTTATGTCACTAAGATATCAGCATCTTGAGATTAAACATGGTTTTGGTAACCGTGCAACATCTTTATTTCTAGTATTCTCACCATTATCAGTGAACTGAACCAATTTTAGGAAGTTAAATTCATTCTGTGGTGTATGTTTTGAATGCTTACCTGAAAAGGTGTCGGGGAGTGAAATTTGTTGAATGATGCTTTAATTTGCAAGAAGCACATGGTTTTTAGCTGGTGAACAACTTTGCCTTTTTTTTCTTGTGTGTGTGTGTAACCTGGATTTACAGCCTGTCCTGTCATTTTCACTAATTGTGTAAAACATTCTGATTTGTAAGTAAAAATTACCCACTGGCAGCGATGAGATAGAGCTGGAAAAGCCAAAGGGCATCTCTACCCACTCACATATTTCAAACTTATGTCACCTTGTTAAGGCATGCATATTTACGTCACTGTAGATGCTTTTATATTTTTTGATACCGAGCCTTTTGACCTTTGGGAGCATTGAACTATTCCTCCATTGGCTACGAACCTGCCTTCGCAGTGAGAATTTCTGGCAGCCGCGCTTAATACGGACAAAAGCGGGTGATCGCTGGGAGTGATTATTGCAACATTTGTGCCGTTGCTGCAAACAGTCTGTGCAGGTATCTGCACGTCTGTGGGTGTTATGCTTTTCACTCTTTTTTAATATCCCGAAAGAGCTAAGATGTTACTTGAATTGCTTTCGAGCCAGCTGAGGAACTGGACAAGAAGGGAAACTAGAGTATGGAAAAAAACCCCACCCCTCCTAGTAAAATGTCAACCCGTCGTCTTACTCTGCTCCCGATGATTAATAGCAAAGGCAAATGCCCTACAGACGTTAAATATCTGACCAAAACCTGGTTGAAATCGGGGAGATTTTTCACAGTATTTGGGTTGGACACCGTTTCACATGAGGTTAATGTTTTGTAAGGTTTTGGCTCGGTCTTTTGCATTTGCAGCAACGTCTTCATGTCTCTGCTTTCTGTGGAAATAAACTGGTTATAATGTAAAGCTGTAGCTTTGAGCAAAGAGTTCCTCTCACTCTGAGGCTGAGGGTGAAGTTAGACGGGGTCATAAAGTTCAGAAGAATATAGTGAGTGCTGCCTTACTGGTTTTAGGGCATACATGGATGATTTGCTTAGTTTTGTCTGGGTGATCTGAAACACTGGTAGAAACTAATGATTCTGTTTGTAACTTTTATTTGTTGCAGGCTGCAAACAGTTACCTGAGGGATCAGTGGTTCCATTCTTTGCAGTGGAAGGTAAGTTCTGCACTTCATTGTCTTCCTTGTCTGCCTCTAAAAGTTCTTTTTAGCTTTCCCTGTTCCTTCAGTCTGTCTCTTACAGAAACCCTAAATCAGAACACATATGCAGTGTCAACTTGTTCATGTCGTGAATGAAGTGGGCAAATTAACTTGTTACACAGGCCAGTTCTATCAACGTGTGTGATTGGCTTCAAAAGGTAGATAGCCAGTAAATTCACGCTTAAACAGTATAGAGACTGGACAGTTTTGGTTTTGCACTATAAAGTGTGATAGGTTTCAGAATGACTAATCATAATTATGACTAATTACAGCCTAATCATATGCTCTGGACTCTTGAGATACTTGGGTTTTCTGTTTGTTTGTTTCTTTTTCTGAGAAACTAGGGAGAAAAGGTGTCTTTTAGAACTGCTTATTGTAAGCAGCATCAGTTTGTTTTGCACCAGTCTGTGTTTAGGCTTTAGGATGATTTGGATTTCAAGGCAGTTTCTGTTTCAGAGGTCTCGAGACCTTTCTCGTTTTGGGTGGGAGCAATGGACTGATTGCTCTGAGTAGGGGAAGCCGATCACAGTGACAACATTGTCTCTCAAAAGCAGCACATTCCTCGTTGCAAACTGTAGCTGCTGACCTTTGGATGGAATCTGTACGGATCTTTGATGCAGCTGGAAACAAGTCCTGGCCAGATGCTGAATATGGTTGTCCTCTCTTGTCTTGCGGTGGGAAACACAAGCAGTAGGTTTTCAGCTCAGGACTTGCCGTTCGTCAGGGTTTCAGTGAAGTCAGCCAGGTTGCCTGTGCAGCTTATCAAGATTTCAGCCTGCTGGCAGCAACCACATGTGAAAACATAAGGAAGTCCCTCCCACCAAACTGGTTTTGTTGTAGGTGTGTTTAATAGTTACAAAACAGTTGTGTGACAAAACTGCAGTGTCGGTGTGGTTTGCGTAGCTGTCAGCATCTGGCAGAATCATATTCTGAGCCGATCCAGGTTCTTATCAGTAAGAGCCAAAGTGTAGAGATCTCCTTTTCCAGACCACTGGCATATTCTTCAGCCTGTTACCCTGGTTGCCTAAATAAGTGTGGGACAGTAGTGCTGATAACAGAAGGCTGGGCTGTGGTGTGGCACTTTATTTTGGCCTCCTGACAGACAAAGAAAGCCAGTCTTGCTTTCTTTGCAACTCCTGAGGATAACAGAGAGCTGAAAGCCTACAGAGATGGTATCTCCATATGCTGGTTTTTTCCCTCCTGCCTTGGCAGGGTTGATCAGAGAAAGCATGGACAGAAACGATGATGGAATTTCTTTTCCTTCCTTGCCCCTAACCAGGATGGGATGGTACTAATGTCCTGGTGGTATATGCCCACTTCACTCCTGCAGGGAGGGGAAAATCGGGGACAGAGATGAAACTCTGAAAGAAAAAGCAAGCAGTGGTAAAGATGCAACCTGACCCCACCACCACTCACCTCATCAATTAAATTATATATGTGTGTGTAGAAGAAAAAAGCCTAGACAGAGTGACCTGGCTTGCTCACATGCCTTTCGGTCACCGAGAGGGAGCTTTGCTCTGTGGGAGTTGTTTTTAAAGGAGTTATTTCTTAAACTTTCCAGTGCTTCTGACCAAGCCTCTCATTTTGGGAAACTCTGAGTAATTTAACTTGTTGCAAAGTAGAATTTATTTTTGCTTCCTTGCTTTCCTCCCCACCCCCATTAAGTTTGTTTCTGAAAAACAAGTGAAACATTATCTTGATTTGAAAGACCTTTACCAAGAATAGCAAGTAGCTTTTTTCCCATAAGAACGGTGACAGGGCTTAGTCACTGCCCAGGTACTTCACCCTAACAAGTTCCTCTTGGCTAAAATGGAGATAGTTTTGATGGTTTTTGCTGCTTAATTGTTTAGAGGAAGAACACCAGGTAACTTTCTGTTCTGTACTTTGGTTTATTTGGCCTGTTTAAGTGAGATCTCAACAGAACTAGGAGGCAACACAAGTGATGTATCTAGAAGGAGAGCGTAGGAGGGCAGTTTATGTGGTCTATCTTGGTGAAGTTTATCACTTCACTAGTACCATAGACTATTACTTTAAGAGCCAGGTGCCAAGATTCATCTCAATCCCTAATTTGTATGGTTTGATGATTAAGCAGGTACTGAGGGAACCCACAAAAAAACCAGGAAGCCTATTCTTCTGGAATGGGTCATTTACACAAAGCACCAGCTGGCAGGGAGATCGCTGCAGCTGTATTATAATTGGGTGGTTGTGCTGATGAATGATATATTTGTCCAGTGGTCTTACAAATAATAGGTCAAAACATTTCTGTGGGCAAGTAGAACACAGATGCAAACTGGTGCAGATAGCCGAAGCAGTTATTTGGATGAAAACATTCAACAGAAATGAGCTTCCTATTGTTTGTACTTGTGTGGTGGAAG
Source organism: Scolopax mira (assembly GCA_004320125.1). Classification (NCBI taxonomy): domain Eukaryota; kingdom Metazoa; phylum Chordata; class Aves; order Charadriiformes; family Scolopacidae; genus Scolopax; species Scolopax mira. The sequence continues at coordinate 86,977 of BJBW01001176.1, forward strand.
CACTTAGGGGGAGACAGCTGAACCCAGAGCCCCACTGTATTAGGTGCTAGATGTAGGTGGAGCAGAAGACCTTCACTTTGCCTGCCCTCCCCAACAAGGCTGGAGGAACCCCTTTTACAGACGGCAAACTGAGAGTTTCCAGCAGTGGAGATTTCCCTCTTTGATCTTAAAACAGGAATACTAAAATTACAATTTTGGGAGCAGGTTCACATTCTGTCAGTGTCCTTCTGTCTTCTTTTCCTGAGCTTCAGGCCTTGGAAGTCGGATGCTGCATGTGGTCTGAGCTACCTGGAAAATGGCTGGGTCTAGTGAATAGCTGTGGTGTTAAATATTTGGGGAAGCTCTTTAGGATCAGACAAGTACTGGTTATTCTCTGGTCTTGTATGAGGGTGCTAAGGTTTGTGAGAGCTTTTATGTGGTGCTGTTCTAAGGATTAATATGCTGTGGGAATTCAATTTGCCAGCCAGCACCCTGGAAATAATTTTTGTTCTAGAGACAAACATTGAAATAAAAATCAAGAATAATTTCTTTCTGCAGCCCAGAGAATAATAAAATAGATGCTACAGATAAACAGAAATAAAAGGAAAATCCAGCACATAATTATCTATGTCTTAGATCCAGCTCCAAGAGGTTTTATGTCATCCAACTAACTAACTGTCAAGATGCTTACACAGCTTTTTAGATGCGACTTTCTTCTTGAATACAGTGCTTATTGAAAAGAGCATGGATGTAGGGACAGACTGTTCCTTATGTAGTCATTTTCTCTTTGGGTTTTCCATTTCAAACCCTCCCACTAAGGGTTGGATACTCTCCCACTAAGGTTACTCATAATTCCTCATTTAATCTAGGTATCAGCGTATATCGCAACTCCTAAAGGATTATTGGCCACCTCAGGCTATTTTTAGAAATCCTAATTTCCTTTGGGTTATAGCTAAGCCAAACTCTCTTTGTCCAGAGAATAAACAGAACATGTTAACAACTGTCCAGATCCTCAAACATAAACAAATCATTAATCCATTGTGTAAGAAACACAACCTCTCAACCAGGGAGGCTGGATTGAAACCATGATATGTAATCTTTGGTATTTGGAAGCTGATAAGTTTTAACAGTGTATCAATAAAGATAACAACACTTTCTGTGAATATACAAGAGAATAACACATGCAGTTCTTTGCCCGTTCTGGATCTAGGCTAGATACAGCAATAACCAGCCCTTTCCGTAGGGGATGAACACTGCTAAGCCTGGCTTTGACTAGTCATTTTGGGACACACACAAATAAGCAAATATGTACCCTTGGCATTTTCCCAGACAGTATCCATCTTCTCTGTTGCTTATTTGTGTCTTGCCATCTTTGGGCTGAGGACTTTCTGTGTATTTTTGTAGTGCCTGGCACATAGAGGTACCATCCTCTATAGAAGACGTTGAACCCTACTGCACCACATGCTTAAAGTATTAGTCATTAAAAGACCCGCTCGACTAGTTCAGTGCCATGTTGCACTTGAGTTAAAAAAGACATAAATGAGGTCTTCTCCTGGGGTCTTTAGGTCTTCTCTTGTGATCCGGAGTACAGGTATAGATGTACATTTGGTGGGGGAAGCACAGCTAAAGGTTGCTCAGGGCATGTTGCATTTTTCACCGTGCTCAGTAAACTCTGAACACCCTCCTCGTTGTGGGATGTGGGTTGCTCCTGTTTTCTAGTTATCTGAATGATGCAGCAATGAAACATGTCAGTTGATGGCCTTTGGGGGAATGTCCTGAATTGACACAATACAGAAAGAACAGACCTAGAGCTGCAGTAAAGCGTGAAGCATGACTCAGGCTGAGCTTTGTGCACCTCTGACCTGCATCTCCCAGAAAGGCTTCCCTGTACCTGCTCTTTCCTGCTAATGCTATTAACCAGCCCTCCACTGTTCCCTAAGGACTAGTGCTGCTTGGTTAGGGCTCTTACCCATCTGTTAGCATGGACAGTGCAAACTTGTTAACTGGAGAGCTGTTTAGGTTGGAAGGGACCTTTGAACATCATCTGGTCCTCTCCCCACCCTTTTGCTCACTCGATGCAGGCTGTGCTTTGAAGAGCAAGGCTGCCGAGAGGCTGTAGGGCCGAGCTATGGAGCCTCAAAACCAGGCAGAGTGTTCCCTTGGGGTCTCACAAGTGGGGAACTGTCACCTCCCACTGTCAGTACTTGGGCAGCCCAGCCTCCATACCCACCCCGACTTGAGGACAGCAATCCCCTTACCTTTGTTTTAAAATTCATTTTCTACACAGGCACCGTGTTTTGATTCTCATGAATTGGGAAACTGGAACAGTGTTGTCATTTGGGATTTGAAAACATTTTGCATTGAATGCCAAGCAGTGTTGGCCTTCACTCAAAAACTTTATTTTGGATTAATACTTCCTTGGTTCTCTTAGGGAATATTGTATCAATGTCTTCAGGAAATAGATACTTCCATGCACAAGCAGCCCTATTAATTGCAGAGGGATTCACTGTCATATAATGTCATACTTGATCTGAATGATGATCCCCTTTCTGGTCTTTACTGTGTCCAGGTTATGAATTGCCTATCCATTAGCACCAAATATTTTTTATACAATAGCTGTGGATGAGTATCAATTTTTGTATCTAATAGTGAAAGTTCAGGGGGAGTTATTTTTCTGTGCTTTAAAACTGCAATAATTAAAGTTGAGATAAACTGTTCTCAAAAGTGTGGTAAAGCCTTCCTTGTGTAAAGCACCTTTACGGCTTTGCCATCGTGGTAATGATTAAAAATAATGCTGATACAGGAGTATCAGGGTTTATATAGAATTTAAATGAAATTAAAGAAATTCATTAAACAAATATATAGCCTTAAATCTCACTAAATCATTCCTTAAAACTATGAGATCAGGAAAAAAATCACATTGGTTGTGGTTAAAAAGGCCTGTGTCTGTCATTTGTATTTAATCACCTAATTTATGATGTGAGAGAGGAAGCTTTGATACCCTGTGACAATGCAATAGCCCTGTGCTGTGCTGCATAGTGAAAATATTATTCAAAGACCTCAGCAGTTCTTTGGAGTGGTGGTTCCTGGATTTCAGACCCCGCCTTTGGTGCTTACACAGCAGAGGCAACTGTAATTGTCTTGGCTGTTTCTTTGCTTTCTTTAGCTGAAAATTTGAGGTATTTTCGCAGAACATAAAAGTTGCCGTTTTCTGTTATTTTGGAGTGAAACAATAAATAATTATCATATAGTTAGGCCAACAATGTTTTTTTTTTCTTTGCATTTTTTCTTTTTCCTTTTGTGTCTGTCTACAAGTCAATAATACATTGATGGGGACATAAGCTGTGTAATTAAGTTTTGCGGTTCAAAGCCTGAGGGCTTTGAAATCATTGTGGGCTTTGACGACACACGAATTTTGGAGGAGCAAGTTTCTTGCTTCCACAGATAAAAGGCAAGCAGGTTTTTGGCTGGTGGTTTTCATATTCTTGTGGAATGCTTGGTACCAGTTGTGGGAGACCATGAACAGGTTTTAAGATAGCCAGAGCTTTTCCCCTGCAGGACTTTGAGTGTCCATAAGCATATTCTGCAAGTGGTGTGTTAATGGATTTGTGCTGCCAAGAAGAGAAGCTGGTCCCATTTTGAGCTTTCTGGTGAACATAATGGGACTAAAAATATATGTTGGGGCATTTTTCAGATCCTGATGTCCCTTCTCATGGTTAGACTGATGTTTACTGCCAAGATTTTTCTTTTGTATTTGAAAAGTGACACAAAATGCAGCGGTGTCTGCCTGCGTGGGGCCCTGCAGGGACATCCCATTGCTCTCCATGTGGTGATTGATAATACTGCCCGGTCTTTAGAATGACCTCATTGCAAATTCAGGAGGTATATCATGGAAATCTTGTCATACTGATAGCCTTATGTTTCCATAATGTTTATTTTTTGTAGTTAACTATTCTCCCCTACAACCTTTTTTTTCATTAAGACATCTCCATGAGCACATGGAGTCCATTGCCTCCTTCATTTTCCTGTGTGAGTTTGGCAGTCTTAGGCCATCTGTTATCAGAAGTCACTTGAAAAATCTTGGCCTTGTTTTCTGTTTCTGAGATACCATTTTGCTAGAGGTAGCTGTGCTGTCACAGCAGAAAGGCATTGATCTCACTTTGGGAAGTGGAAATGAATAGATGAAAAACAGACAAGATGTTGACAGAACTGGATTTTCTTTTAGTTTTTTTATGAATCACTGGTGATGTTTTAAAAACTGGAACAGGTGCAGTGATTAGATTTTTTTAATTATTATTATTATTTTATTTTAAGCTTTCGCTGCTTTTTCATTAGGAAAATACCATAGTCTTTCTGGGGGGGCATTGGAGCTGGTCGCTGCCTGTGCTCTGCATTGGCTTAACGTGAATCAGTTTAAAGCTGGGAGCTGCATGTCTGTGTCAGCACAGCACTTTGTCCAACCAAAAGAGGCTCTTGGCCCCACGCTGAGATGCCAGCCTGGATCTGAGCTGCTGCTCTGCCATCATCCAGCCATGCACACACATGGTTTGTATACTCATAGTGCCTCCTGGAACTATGGCTTTTTTAAGGAGATAGAACCTAAGCCAATTAATGGCCTAGTGGTGAAATCTGAGTAGAAACTAGATAGTTATTTTCTATATTGCTTTAGCTAAGTCAGGACCAGCTCTAAATTTTCCCCTCTCTACACTTGGATGCTATCCTATTCAAACTCATATTAGGTCTGAAGATAGAGGGGTGTCAAAAACAGCTGAATAAACAGGTCAGCTTGTTATTGTGTACTTAGGTCTCGGCTCTGAAGAGGAGTAAATGTAATTGCTGGAATATGTTGCTTCTCAGGAATGCTGAGCTGCTGGCCAAGAGGAATCCTTGCTTTTTGTCCTGGTGAATTGCTCTTCCACATTATTCCAAGGCTGACCTTATGACTAACTCTTTGCAATTCAGGACTTCCAGGTCATGGTGACCACTAGTTTCAGTAAATTACAAGTTCTTCTCTATAGCTGTCATAATATAGACCTGCACCAAAATTAGTCTCTTAATCAGTTCCTAGCTGCAGAGAAAACTGTTTTTAGGATATCTCCCATGAAGACAGGACAGGACTGATAGTCTTTCCCAGGAGTGTAATTATCCTCCTCGCACGATGCGTTGGGTGTAAAAGCCTAACTCTGGGAGCTGACACATGCTAAGTGCCTTGTTAAACTGCTGTCTTGGGGCCCAATTCTGTGTTATGGATGTTACAAGGACTCTCCATGTCAGACCACCTGTGGGAGCCTGAAGGAACAAAGGGGATCTAGGTGGTGTTTTAAATTTCTCTTTCCCTTCTTGTGCAGATTTGCCCTTATGTTTATTTCTTCCAATGTAATTAGTGTGTCGAGTGCATTGTAGTATACACAATGTGTTAGAGGACTGTAAAACTGCTGCTAATATCCACAACCCCCCCCCGAAACAATATATTGCAAGAGTCACAGCCTGCCCTAACTCTTGCTGTAAGTCACATGTTGAGCTTGTCTGTCACACCTCGTCTGTCTTTTTTTTTTTTCCCAGGACAGTGATTGTTTCAAAATTAGAAAACAAAAGTATCAGAAAACAATGCTAGTAAAAATATGCCCTTCATTCCCCTGTCTTCATTCAGAAGCCAGTGCATCACAGCTATTTACCATGGTGCTCTTTACAGTAGTATTTAAGATGGGAATACTAGATAAGGCTTCATGACCACAGGCAAGAACCGTGGAGGACAAGGGGAGTTGTTGTGAGCGACTTATCTGCATCAGCCCATCTCTGAACGTGGGGCAGACAGTGGTTTTGGCAGCACCCCGGCCATCTCTGATCCCCGGCGAGGAAACTAGCCTAGATCAGAAAACTGAATGCTGCAAGACTTGATTCAGTCTTGCACGTCACGCAGCATGAAGAAAGAAAACAAGCAAATTGCAGCCATTGAGTGGCATTTTGGTAGGGTAAAAAGAGGCAGGAGGTTTGGGGTTTTGTGCTGATGCGGTGCGATAAGATGCCGATATAGAAACATGGAACGAAGTGATGGGACTGTTTCAGATGCAAATGCTGCTCTGAAATCTGGCATCTCCCTCTGAGAAACTGGAAAATTCAGAGCGCTAGAGCCCAGCGTTCTGAAGACAGAAATACTCTGCTTTTCTGAAGTCCTTTTTAAGATGCTTGGAAGCATCACATCAGTATCCAGTGTCTGTGCTCTCCCTAAGGCTCTGCAGCAGCTTCCTGACACAAAGATGTTCCTCGAGCCCTGCACATGTCTCTTGCTGACGACATTGATGATGCAGGTGCACAAGAGAGAGAAGCCAATTTCAAAGCCCTTTATGGTGTTGAAGTGCTAGAAACTCAGCAAAATAATACATTTTGCTGAGGAGGAGAAAGTGAAGCAGGTGGGTAAATGTCCATTTGGTGAGGGGAGGAGGACAGGAAAAGCCGAGGATGCCCACTGCTAGCAGTGGAGAGCAAAAAGGAAAAGGGATGACGTGGCTTCTTAATCCAGTTTGCATATCTGGGAAGAAATAATTGCTGTGTGTGCTACCTAAGCTTTCTGGCATTTCCTGGGAAATAGAAGGGGGATGGATTATCTGTCAGGGATTGTTTGTTAGCAGTTACTACAGTGTGTAGCATTACTAGCTGCTTAATCCCAGTTGGAGGTGGTTTCTCAGGTGGCAAGTTCTTCTGATCGGAGTTCTTACATCCCTGAAATTACTGGCATATGTTTTGCAGCCTTTCAGATGAGGTGGCATCCTGTTTTCCCAGTGATGACCAGCTCTCTCATGCCTGAGCGGAATCTAAAGGTTGTAGTGTCAGAGCTGGGGAGGGAGTTCTGCACAGCAGGTATGCCGCCTGGCTGTCTTCCAGGGTGGCCTTGTACACAGCTTTGTCTTGGGCAGACCTGGTCAAAGTGCAATTTTGATAAGATTGTGCATGTTGGTGGGTTTGTTTGGTTTTTGGTTTTGTTTTTTTTTTTTCCTATACACTATCTCTTCTCTGCAGTGACGAAGTCATTTATTCCCACTGCAAGCTGAGAGCTGGTGGGTGTGAAGGGCTGGGCTCCACAGACACAGCCCTCAAGTGTGGAATACAAAGCATGTGAATGTAAAGGTATTAGGAGTCTGGATCAGTTCAGCTTGGTGTCATCCTGTAATGCAGGCAGTAATGGTAGGGCTCTGCACGGAGCAGCACACAGCAAGGACTGCACCTAGGTGGCAGTTAATGTCACAGTGCTTTGTGTCTTCTGCTTTCTGTATGATGCATGCTAAATGCCACAGTCATACAGTGTCTGCTATAGCTTATTTATTTAATACTATTCCCCCTCTCCTCCCCCCCCCGCGCACTGCAATGCAGTTAGCACTGAAGATTTGGGAAAGTGTGGAGTGTATATAGAACCATAGAATCATTTAGGTTGGAAAAGACCCTTGGTATCATCGAGTCCAACCATCAACCCTACTCTATATTGCTGCTTTTCATCTAGTAGACTGCTTTTTTTATTTTTTTAATGGAATATGATTTTGCAGACTCCAGGTCATACTGCATAGTCTCAAATACAGGAGCACATCAGACTCGCACCTCTCTGGAAACTGGGGGGTTGTGCTGGAACACAGAGATCCTGATGTCCAGACAGTGTCTGTATTCAGCATTTGCTACTCTGGAGAAAAGGGCCAAAACTGCTGCAGCAGGTCCTGCAAGGGGAGGAGACAGTTGTGCCTAAACATGTTCAAAACCTTCCCTCTGACAATGAGTCAGAGGCTGTTAAAGTGCTGTAGATCAAGCAGGGTATCTGGCTCCTGCCCTAATTGTGGGAGTCCAGCAACCTCTATGTGAAGGTTTTTCTCACTCATTCTGACTAAGAGGCGACCACAACTCAGGAGGTTTGTAATCCACCCCCCCCACACCCCCAGCCTGCAGTTAGGGCAGATCTTTCCTGTACATCTGGGACAACTATTCAATTGTGTTGAAGTTGTTGAAGCTTTTCCTCCTGCCCAATATTGGGAGGAAAAGGTATTATGTGACTTTTGCTTAAAAAACCCCAAACAGAACACCCAAAATGCCTGTTGACAACGTATTTTAGAATATTTCTTTTTCTGGGGAGATGTTACATGGGATTTGCAACCCAAGATTGCAGCTGTGTCTCTACCAACGCTTTTTGCAAGTGGGGAGTGGCTCGTGCTTCTGCTGGAAGCCTATCTGCAGTCATAGTGAAATTCCGCATAGCCAGAGCAACATTAAAAACAAACCCCAGCTTGGCTCCCGTCTGAAAAATACGGAACAGCAGTTGCTGTGTGCAGGATCAAAGCTGATGTTTTGCCAACCTGAAGTGTAAAGCTGGTGCTGGAACCCCGGCCCGAAGAATGGGAGCGTTTGCCAAAAGGAAATGGAAGCAGGGATGGAGGGTTTCGGGGAATGCATCAAAGTCGGCCGTGCCAAAAAATGTCTCCCCTGTGGACAGGTCTGATTACGAGAGTAACCGCATTAGCCCATGCAAAGTGCAGCTGGAGCCACAGTTGGCCTTTTGCATTTTCTGGCTGGGGAAAAAGCATCTCGAATGCAGGGCTAAGGGAGAGCTGGGTTTGGATCGGCCAGCTGTGCTCCTGCATCTTCGTGACCTGGGCTGCATGCAGGGATTTGAGAGACATCAACAAAAACAAAACCCAGTTTCTCTGCCTGGCACTGGGAAAATCTATCAAAGACAACCTCTTTACACTTAGAGAAGGAAGCCTCAATTTTTGAGTTGCTTTCAGTTCTTGTCTCACAGACACTGTTTGTCTTCAGCAGAGCCTGTAAATTTAAGATCTGCTTGACCACTGTTTTTAGTTTTCTCTAGACTATCCTTCCCTTCTCATCCACCTTGTAGTTGAAGGATATCTTTGCAGTAGTCTTGAGCACACAGAAAGGCAGAAATCCAGGAGGATGGTCAGCTGTGGCAAAGGAGGTGGAGATATGTATATATAGATATATAATATGCTTCAGGAGCAAGTTCTTCAGGGCATTAATGTCAGAGCTGCCTGGTGTCACACTGGGAGGTGAGTGAGGAGGCTGCCCTGGGAGCCCCGTGGTCCCACTTCCACTCTGCACTTCTCTTGACCCAAGCAGAAATGTGTTTTGTCCGTGTTTTATCCTCTTAAAATTCTGTTTGTTTCAGCATTCTTTTACTTCCCAGTGCTACTGTCCCAATGGTAGCTGAGCAAAGGACAAACTGCACTGGTGGGAAGTATCTGTGTGGTTGTTCCAGGTTGTGCATTAGTAACAGAAGACCCACGTCACCGCTGCTGAACCCGTTGAACTCTGGCAGCTTTGAAAACAGCCTGATCTGAGTGTTTGGGGGTTCTTGCCTGGATTATCCGAGATCTGGAGCAAGATGGTAGATACTGGTGGGGCAAAAACGTAGGTGAATGAATGTAGACTGAAATAGGGGGTGGGAGAAGGTATTGTGTTCGGGGAAGCACAGCAACAGGGTATCAACATTCAACTTGTTTATTGGGGCCCCAGTGCATGTCGGTGGTGCTTTTACTTTAGGGGTGCCATGGCCTGGCAATTAGCCCGGAGGCCTGAGAATTGGAAGATCTCAGTTCTGCTTATGTGACCTCAAGGAAATTACCTTGCTTTTCTCGCTGTGTTTCTCCTCCTTGCCTTTGATCGTCAAGATCGTGAGCTGCTCAGGACAGAAACTGCCACTTGATATATTTATTCAGGGCATGGATTCAAGGGCGGCAATCTCAGGGCAATAAAACCCGGCGATTTCATCAGGATGGTTTTTATATGAATTGGCAAAAAATGAAGTGTTACTTAGACCTTAACTGAGTGAGAAGCAGGAAGTGTCTGGCTTATACCATTTCCCTGCAGTTCTTTGGCCTGTTGCAAGGAGCTTGGGGACAAGCAAGCCTCGACTGAGGTGATTTCATTCAGAGGAGCAATTGAAGCAGAGAAGTTGATGCACTTCAGCATTTAATACTCGGTAGAATGAAAAATGTAGAAAATACCTTAACCTGAAAACATGGCAGAGTGCAAAAGTTTGCTGGTGCTGTTTTGCAGCTATTTTAGAGAGCAACACGTTAGTTTTTTGTGCAAAACCTTCAGAAGGTTGTGAAGAGTTTGATTACTGCAGCATAAGCAGTTTGAAGTCCTTGATTTGGAAAAGTTTCTGTAATCTAATCCTGGCCCCAGCCCTTTGCCTGGAATAGAACTTTTCATAGACAGTCTTTTCAGGGAAGTTGCTTTTTTTACTTCATATTGATGAACGTTGCAGGTAGGAACTTGGTTCAGAAGCCTTTCAGTGGATCCACCTGGTGATTTAAGCCTGGCTATCAGGGAAACATTTGTTAGCAAACCAAGTTATTCAGGTATTCTTATCTATTTTTTAGAATACTGTGAAATAAGTGATGCCTACTAGTGTTAAAAGCAGAATATGGATCCAGCTGAGTTCTGAGGATGCCATGCCATCTTTATTTTCATGAAGGTAACGAATTAATAGACAAAATGCCAGCAGGTGGTGCTCAAGAATACATGGTACAGCTCCTTGGTTTTGGAGGACAAGCCAAACAAGTGTGTTGAACATCAGAAGCAACTCTTTCTTGTTACCCAGTGTTTTAACAAAATGTTCTGCTGCTCTCTGTGGGTCTCTCCCCCCCTCCCTGCTCTCTGCATTTCCATCCAGCAAGAGGCACCCCCACTTTATACAAGTGCCGTCAACATTAAACTGTAACTCTAGCTTGGATCAGCCATCCCCACAGTGAGCTGGGGAGGACCTCTGTGCGGGGGGGTGACCTTTTCCCTTTTGCTGGAACTGCCCTCGTTGCTCAGCGAGAAATAAACAATTGCTGGCACACACAACCCTCAAAGTCAGCGTAGGTTCCTTCAGTAGCTCTACCTTCTCCAGTAGAGAAGTAAAAAGTTGAGTGTTGTTGCGTGGTAAAGGGCTGAAGAGCAGAGAGCTAAAATTTAACAGGCTATTCTGGACTAGGGTTGGCAATTAATTATTTTCAGTGTAATGAAGATAGTATTTGCTGATGGGAAGTCAGGTTTCCAAGAGTACAGAATGTTTCCTGGCCACCAGAAGCAAAGGAGGGGTGAAATTTGGTCATCAAGAAGGCAAACTTCATCATGCCCTTTTTGGGTCAGGTGTACCAGCTGCTTTAAGATGTTCCTAACATGAAAGGTCTTGCTAGGGCTGGAAAAGACAGTAGTTCCATGCCTTCAGATTTTGTCCTTTGTTCCTAGGTATCAGCTACATCAGTGTTACCATTCTTGTCCAAGGAAGTGGTGTATGAGCAAGGACTACAGGATAGGCCATTATGGGATAGAAAAACATATGAAGTTTTTAATTTTAAAAGCTGGAAGTTTCTTAGACTCTCCTGAACTTTCTGTTCACATCAGTGTTCGGGAGCTTTTGAGCACAGATGGCAACAACCACTGCTTACAGGGTTTTTTCACATTTGCTTGCTTAATAACACTGGAAAAGTAATTTTTCACATGTGGATTTCAATGCTGCCTCCTCTAAAAGAGGATTGAGACTTAGGTCTTTGGGTTTCTGCAAGACTTTAATTAATTAGAGTTATTTGAGAATGAAGGATGCCCTGTCAGTGTCACTTATTCCCCATGCTGCTGCTTCTGGGTACTTATTAAATTCAGTGGTTTTGCTTTTAAAGTCAGCCTAGCAAGATTTTGGAATGACACACACTGTGTGGTTCTGGCTGGTCAGTAACTAGGAGGGTCAAATTCCAAGTTGGCATGTGTTACATGGCACTCACATAAATTGTCGCGGGAGCTGCTGTTTTCAGTGAAACCCCAGTGAAACTGGATTCCCACCCCAGTATTTTTCTTGTACATGCTATTAACGCAGAATGTTGCGTGAGCATTTTCAGAAACTGAAGGCATCTTTTACACCTACATCCCAAGGAGAATGAACTCCTCACACGTGTTGATGTGCCAATATGGGTCTTTACCAGGCAGCTTTGCTTTTTAAGCTTGTGAGTGATTGTTTCTCCTTGCTCCAGAGTCAGCGCAGGTAGAATAGAGCAGATGGCTCAGCGTTGGCTAAGTGCTTGCTGGTACACAGCAAATTGCTTCTGTAACCAACTGATAGGTTTCAAGCTTTAATTGAGGCTTTCAGCAAGGCACTCAACAGTGAAAAGCATTCTGCTGAGAAAAACAGCAGCGTAACCATGGGCAAAGGTTCAGGATAGCAAAGTTCAACCCTCTTGGGGATGGCTCCTCTAGTTATTTATTTATTTTCTGCTTCTTTCCCACCATCATTCAAGACTTCTGTAATGTCACTTACAGATTACAGCTCAGTCTATCAGTGCAGCGCAACTTTTTGTGCTGAGAATGTGAAGCAGAGGCTGATAAGTTTGGATTTTCTGCTTGCAGGTGGGCTCAGCCTTCTGCAAAGGTAACTGTCCCCTGATGCTCCCTTCGAGTCGCTGTCTGCCTGGTCAGAGTAGCAGCCTTTGTAGGTCTCGCTTGCTCAACAGGGAGTAGAGCTCCTGCTGTCTGTTCTCTTATATATGTCAGCACCATCAGAATTTTATTTTTTTAATGGACATCTCTAAAAGGGAAAGGAAACCTCCCTTGCTGCTCCTTCCCCCTGAGCAAGAGGGGATCTGACAGCGGAAGAAAGATATTTGTGGCAGAGATGTCTGAGCAGCGTCCTGTTGGGCAAGAGGGTTTCCTTCACCAGCCCTCCCTTAGGCTGAAGGAGCTGCTCTCCAAAATCACGTCCTAACTGACCCAAGTGAGGGGCAGCCCAGAGCAGAAAGGGATGCGGTAACTAACCCCATGGTTTAGCTCTTGTGCTCCCCCCACCCCTACTTTTTATCCAGCTTTGAATTTGATTTACTTGTAGTATAGACCCAAAGAATAAATTTTGGCATGGAAAATGTGTCTGTTGAGCTGGATTTGTTTAGTGTTCCCCAATTAGTCAGAAAGGAGTTGCTTCATGTTACAAAGCTGCATTGGTTGGCTTTGAAGTTCAGATTTTATTTAGTGCTGGAGTGGGTCTAACAAAAAGACCCTAAAAAACCCCACAGAGGCACTACACGAATAGGAGAATTTCAACTCTATGATTCAAGTTTCTTAAAGAGTCTAAGAAATCTGTGATGATGGTAGAATTAGTGCTGGTAGCTTAAAATTGCTGGCGGACCCTCTCTGCCCCAAGGAGCTCAGAAGTACAAAGATTTTTGCTCATTTTTGAAATCTCAAACGCATTTGATAGCATCTGCAATGTGTTTCTGTGTTCCTTCAGCTTTTCACTGGCTTAAAATGCACTGAAAGTGTCAACTCCTGCCAGCGTGCTTTTGTACTTGCCTGAATTTAATTAAAAAGATAATTGGATTGCTTTATCAGCCTTTACGTGTCAGCCCAGTGCCACTCTCTTCTCCCCCCTCGCCTCTAACAATGTTGACAAACACAAGGCGTTTGAAATCTGTATTTTTCTGTATTGTTCTCTGCTGTTGTGTTTTGGGGAGGGTGCGGAGGTGACTGTGTTCTCTGCCGGGCGTTAGAGGAGGGGGAAATGCCTCTCGTAGCGGCAAAGCTCCAGGACAAAGCAAAATAAAGCAGCCCGACCCTTTCCAAAGTCCTCTGCCTTTCTTACGCTGATGATCTGTAGCCCCGAACGAGCAGCTGGATCTACAAGCTGCGTGACACCAGCAGTTTTTTGTGATTTTCCTGGAAATGCTGCCAGGGGATGCAAGATCCATTTTTAGTGCAAAACACTGATGCTGTTTTCATGTAAACAGAGAAGTGCCCAGCCTGTGTCCTTTAATAAACCTGAGGCTGTATCCAGGTTTCTTGACATCCCTTTGACCAGAGGACCCCATTCGCACAGGGAGAGGAGCGGAAGGGCATGTGAACGAAGCAAAACGCTGCGCTCCTGGTGGTTGCTCTCTGCCAGCCCAGCAGAGCTCCTTCCCTGCCGGCTCCGTGGCCAGACACTGCCTCCAGCCCTGCCTGCTTTGGCAAGCCTCTCCTGGTTCTCGTGTGCGCTTCGTGTCCTCGGCAGGAGTGGCATTTAAGCACTCGTCATCGTTTTCTTGAACTTCCAGAGTTTCATCAAGCCACCTCTGGGAATTTGGGAGGGTGGGTTTTCTCTAAAGAACGCTATTTATAATAAAACCAGCTTCTGTACCAGTCATTTGTGGCAACATGGCTGACGAGGAGGTAAGAGTTGTCTTTTGCTTATCTGGCTGGTCTGTGGAGGGGGCAGTCGGTGAAATAGGTTGGGCACAGCCAGAAGAAGCACAGGGGCATGCCAAGGGCTGGGGCAGATGGGAGCAGGCAGTCAGGAATGCCTTGCTTGAGAGTGGAAATGCTGTCTTGTGGAAGACTTGGAGATTTTACAAGTGAGTTTCTTGCGACAGCATGACTTTGTAGGATCTTCAAGACAGAAAAAAGAAAAGCCTATGGGTCTACTGTAATTTTTCACTTTGATTTTAATTCATTCTGAATGTGAATTCAGCAATTAGCAACGTAGAATAAAGTATTTGAAGAATGAAGTTTTGATGGCTTCTCCCAACCCCCCTCCAAACCCCCCCTTTCTTAATGACTAACTCCCTTTAAGAGGACCTACAGCTTTGGAAGCGGTGCAATAGCATCTGTCTGTTAGTAGCCTGAGAAATAAGGTGTTTGCAAGAGGAGATGATGGAAAGAAAGATGCTATGTAGTTTAAAAAATTATTTTAAAGTAAAAAAAAAAAAAAGTCACAGTTTTTCATTGCTTCCACAAAAGAAATTGGTTTAGACATATGAGGTTTTCTTTTCCATTTAAATGTTTTAACTACAGCTTTTCACTAAATAGAGAAGGCAAAACTCAAAATACAAAGCAGCCCACTTGGCAGTTTCATGGAGGAAGCGCATATCCAGTCAATTTTTTCAAGGGGTTTATGGTAGTGTCAGTGTAACCCTTTAATTTTTCTTGCAGAAAAAGATTTACAAGTACAAGAAGGTGCTCAGTAACCCCAGCCGCTGGGAGGTGGTGTTGAAGGAGATCAGGACACTGGTGGACATGGCACTGACGTCTCCACTTCAGGATGACTCTATTCACCAAGCACCACTGGAGATTGTCTCGAAACTGCTCTCAGAGGTATGACCTCAGCAGGTCTCCTGCAAGACACTGTCATATTTAGGCAAGAGACAAACAGTTAAAAAGTCTGTTGGGTGGGTTTTATTTTAACTTGGGCTGTCAAAATTCTGCCTTTGAATCTGCTTGTGACTTCTGCTGACTTGAGTGGAATTTGTACTTGCTGGGGAGAAGGAGAATTTGGCCTGTGTTGGGTAGATTTCTAGAAACAAAACAAAACACATTTATCTTGAGGCTTTTTGTTGTAGTTGGTAGTTATTCATGGTAAATTTATTAGGAATTCGATTCATGTCTTATTTCAAGTCAGTGGTAAAACTCCCCTTCTGTCCCATTGGTTTTGTTTCTGTGACTGATAATTTTTGTAGCAACATGCACATAAATAAATAACAATTGAGCAGCTATTTTATTTTTACCGGTTCTGTTGAAGAAAAATATTTTCCTTCTTCAGAGGTATCTGTCCTCCTTTTATAGCATCTATTTCAAATAGTTAACTTTTCATGGACAGGAAGTGTAATGCCAAGTAGGTTTTTCATGTCTTAGTTCTGATGCGCAAAATTTGCGATAATCAAGAAAGTTGCCAGGTATTGAGACCTAATTTGACATCCTGGAGTTTGTGAGTTCAGCTTTTATGGCTGGGGTAGCTTGAGTGTGAATGTGCTGGAAGCTTTCACCAACCCCTTGTAGCATATAGTCTACCGCCTTATTTAAGATTTTGTTTCGTTGAATTTTATTCTGAAATAAAACAGTTGCAGTGTTGAGCCTTTCTGCTTGTGTCTGGTGGTAGCCAAGAGGACCGTGTGTGCTGATGTGCCAACTCAGTGGACTCTTTGCTCATATGTTTCTTCTGTTCAACTCTTTCAGAACAACAACTTAACCACTCAAGACCACGAGAGCATTATTGTGGTGAGTATTTTTCTGTCAAAATCTGAGGATAAATCTGTGTTGTTTGATAACACTTCTGTTAATGCTTGCTTCTGCCCCAGTGAAGTAGGGCAAATATGAAAGCATTTCCACTAGTGCTGGTGAAGTTCAGTAAGACCAAACCCATTTGTTTTACTGGTTTTTATGTGGTTTTGTCATTCCTCTTTTCTTGTTTCATAGATGAGTAACAATTAAGTTTCCTCGTCAACTGACATGAAACAGCAGAGCATGTTGATGGTTAATCTGTCTCCCAAAATGGTTTCCTTACTGGGCTGGACAGTGCAGTGTTCATATCTATATATGTACTTTAAATAGTCAAACCCCATCATTTCCAGATGTGTCCTAGAAAACCCTTAGGCTTAGTGGTTTCCTTGGGGGCTAATGCTGCCATATACAGAATGTCTCCATTCCTGATGGCACGTGAGCAAGTGATTGTTTTTGTAAATGTGGATATGTGTATGTGTCACTGCAGTTTAACCCCCTGCTTACATGATTTATAAAAATATCCTCTTCAACTTTTTTCTTTTCTGTAGGTTGAATTTATTTAGACATAGAAATAAGTGAATCAAATGGCAACTCTCTTCCTTGTGCAACAGAAAATAAAATCTTAAAATCTCAACAATTTATCAGAGAGGTGGAACTTGGTTCCCCATTGCTATAATTGAATCACAGTCACTGGCAACTTGCAGGAGATTTTCCCACTGATCTAATCTAGAACCTCACCATCACCTGATCATATTGCATCTCCATGTCTTTCTGCAAAATGACAAGGTGGCGTGTAGCTGTCAGTAGCTGTGAATTGTGTTTAACTGCTGCTTAAGATGCGATTTTTAGCTGGAATCAGTCACTAGATAAGTTTCTGAAGTGGCATTTGCTTTTCAAGTTCCAATCCAAAGATATAAGATGGCCCTGCTGTGAGCAGGCATGCTGGACCATGTGGCCTCCAAAGGTCCTTTCAGCCTACATTATTTATTAATTCTGGGTGATGGCTTCTTCAGTCCAAGTCCTGCCCTTCTGTAGGTTGTGCCCGAACCACTGAGGAGATGGCAGTTTCTGGGCACTCAGCTCACTGCTGTTACACAGCTAACCTGTGCTATTCTTAGGAAGTATTGCCAATACTGTGTATTTACATAGTAGCTTAAAAGCACACAGTGATTTGCTGTGCAAATGGAACCAGCTTTCTTTCTCTGGATGGTGCTGGGACAGATCAATATTACAACTGATCCGTTCCTGGTAAGGAGGGGAAGCACATGGTGCCATAGCTGGGCAACATCAGGCAGCAAGTTTCTGGTTTTAACCACAGTGAATATAAGGGAAATGCTCACATAAGGTGCTTTCATGCTGTAACTCTTCCACACTGACCATACTGTGACTCACTTGACTCTGTCTGTGGTGGTTATTCAGTAAGGACTGGGATGAAATAATAAAGCTCATTTTTCTTAGGCTGAGAACCAGCTGGTTATGTCTCTGATGCACTGGTCCTCTGACAGTTACTGGACAAGTATAAGCACTTGGAGATTTTGCAGTACATGGCTCCTGTAGCAAACACTCCAAATAATGGATTCAAGGAAGATCTTTAGCTCAGGTGTTGGATGGAGAGTGAGGATAGTCTAGTCTTGCTGAATAGTGTCATGTTCTCCATCAGCCTGCTGTTGCTGGACCAGAGGAGGAGTGAGCAGTTGCAAGGGGATGGCACATGATAATGAACAGAAACTTCACAAATGTTATGTG
The DNA here is from genome assembly GCA_004320125.1 of Scolopax mira. Taxonomy (NCBI): domain Eukaryota; kingdom Metazoa; phylum Chordata; class Aves; order Charadriiformes; family Scolopacidae; genus Scolopax; species Scolopax mira. The sequence goes on from BJBW01001176.1 coordinate 104,704, forward strand.
TAACCAAAACAGATCTTTGCAGATGTGCTTGGGTTTCATTGTTGAGATTCACATTAATCTTGACCTGTGTGTGAAAGTGGCTATTGTGAAACACAGTCATTGCAAGCAGCCTTGCCAGGGATGAAATCCTTAAGGAGATGTGAGGGGGAGCAAAAACCAAAGCAGACTGCCTTAATAGAACTCCAGATACCATCCAGATAAAACACCTGGTATTTAGTTGCTTAATACAAAATGTCCTGGCTGCTGTGTTTAGAGTCTTACTTCTAAATGGCTACTGGGAATCCCTGTAGCTCGAGACTGGAAAAGCCCGAAGGCACCATCGCGTAGAGAGAATACATTGTTCTAGTACCATTTTCTAATTTACAAAGGAAGTAACAACAACGTTAAGTTCATTACACCCTCTGTGGCAGGTATGACCTCTAATGTGTTTACCCAGCACAAGCACATTGGTTTGCGTAGTAACAGAGAACGAATGGTTGATCTCAACTTTCACAAAGTTAGGTGCTTGGTTTTGATGAATAGGGTCCTCCAAGGTGTTGTTTTCTGTGAGTTATTTCTCACAAAAAGAGCTTGAACCCTTTTCATAAAGGATGTGTATGTGTGGTGTTTTTCAGTTTTGTCTTAGGGAGATGTTATACCTGAGTGAGCCAGATTCATCCTTGCTGTATTACATCCTAAAACAATTGGTCTGCTCTTGTTTTTGTTTAAGCTGTTAGAAAAATTATACTCCTTTACTGTATTTTATATGTTTATACTGATGTAGTTAGAAGCAAAATTTTCCAGAGGATTCTTAGCAGAGCTTAAGCTTATGTGTGAAATAAACATGTAGTCCACCTCTAATTTATCTATTGATGCTTTTGTCCTTTTCCCTGCAAAATCCTTACACGAGTTGAAGTCCTCTAATTAAATTTTCTCTCTTTCTCTCTTTTTTTTAAAAGGCAATTGCACCTTTGCTGGAAAACAACCATCCTCCTCCTGACCTCTGTGAATTCTTCTGCAAGGTATCAGAATGACTTTGCCTTCTGAAATCTCTAGTGGTATAGGAGTGTAGTTCTTTGAGGGGATGGTTGCTTTGTTTTTTTGTTTTTTTTCTTTAACTCCTTGCCTCATGCCTGGTTGCAGTTTTTGGTTAACAACCAACAATACTGGAATAGTTAACAGTGCCATTATGATAAACAGGTCCATATCCTTAGTACATCAGACCACAGTCCTCCCTGAGAGTTAAAATCTTCAGACTCCCACACCTCAGTCTGGGTACAAGAGACATCCTACTGCATGTTCTATTTAGCTAATGCAAGAATCATTGGAGTCACTGTGTTCAGATGAGTTGGTAACGTGATGTATAGCTCAGCCCTAATGGTATTACATCATTGGGTACTGGCAGTGGGAAGATCATAAGGACGCATCCTCTTTTCTGGTAAATCCATGCTTGTGCTGCATTTTGCATCCTTTCCTCAAACTTCTGAGTACTTTGAATAGCAGAGCTGCTAGATTTGAAAATTCTACCACAGGTTTTTAACCTGCATCCCAAGGAATGGAGGTTTGTGCCATTACCCTGCCTGTGTCTACATATCTTTTTGTCCCCAGCCCCTTTACTTTTAAAACCGTTGGCTAGTTTCAACAAAATTTCACAAAAGGGGTAAACATCCCAAAAATACTGCATTCTAGTGAGTTTTGTGAAGAACAGGCAGTAGGGAAAGGAACTCGTGTAGTTTGAGCTCCTGTGGTAATTTCTGTTAGGAGCCAGCTAATCCATAGGAGAGAGCAGTTTTATGAGTACCCTAATCCCAGGAAAGATTAATTTAGCCCTGGGATTAATTTTGGGGTAATCCATGCATGGGGTGTGAAGCCAGAGGAGACTCTCTTCATAATTTTTGCATCTCACAAAGCGACTCGTTGCTCGTTACAGCACTGCCGAGAGCGCCCGCGGTCCATGGTTGTGATAGAAGTGTTCACACCGGTGGTGCAGAGGATTCTCAAACACAACATGGTGAGTGCACGTGTTTCGGGGACTTGGTCAGTTTGGAGAAGTTTTACTGTGATACCTTTTGTAATTAGCAGCTGCTCTATTGTCTGTAATGACAAAGCATTAGGTGATACCTAAATCTAACCCTTCCAAACTGTGAACACTGCATGTAGTATAAAGCAACACGTGTTGCTTTATAAATGCAGAATTAATAAGCATTCAGCAGGACTTTCAAAATTTTCTAAGCAAAGACATAGTTTGAGGAACATTTCTTTTGACAGCAGTGACAGCATATGCAGCTCCAACTCTCTCCCACCTGGTTCTTGTCTCCTTATTTACTCCCCACGTGCCATCCTTGTAGCTATAATGGTTTAAAATCAATTAAAGTCTCTATTCTGATTTTGTTGATTTCAATCTGAGTCCCTCAACATTTTTTCTTCTAAGACACCCCCATCTCTCTGGATTTCTTTTTTTCTTTAGACTCATGTCTGATGAGTTCTTACCTTGGTTTCCTGAATCTCCTTGCGCTTTCCTGCTATTCTTCTTCCTTTTTGTTTCAAGAATTGGGTGCTCTGACGTTTTATGATTGTTTTCATCCAGGCTACTTTCTCTCTTCTCATTGCTGATCAATTCTTTGATAGTGATTGAAATAAATGCTAGGAGACTGCCCTGCCAGCTTTGCGTTCTCCACTCCATATACCAGATTCCTCCCCCTCGTTCCCTGACTCTGAAGATACTCTTACATGATCCATATTCCTTTCCTAATAGAGGGTGTTTATGAGCCCTCCATCCTTTGTGGTGTATTAAGTTTCCTGCCATGGTTTTTAAGTTACATAAAGAAATTTTACTTCATAATGCTGTGGCACTGTAACAAATAAATGAAATAAAATATTTAAGACTTGACTTGTTCGGGATCTCAAGGATGGATCTCATACCTCTGTAACTACACAATCAACTTCTTTTCACTAACAGATATAATTTTAGAGACCACCCAGTGTCCTGCTCTGTACAGCATGAACCCGGTAGAAAACAGTTCATATTTCTTAATTTCACAACAGTATTATTATTTAACTCCTTGAGTTTACAGAACAAGGTAGAAAGCCCAAGATTGCAAAAAGGTCATATTCCTGGCTCTGTGCCTGTGCTCCGCAGACATGTAAACATTTTTGAATATTCTGTAGTGTTCAGTGAAATATTCTGTAAATGTTATTCTTGGATTCCAGTCTGATTTTTTTAAAGCATCCAGAGCTCTTGAGGGGTCTCAAATAAAATCTAAATGCATAGTGTAATGCTTGTATTTGGTTAGCTTCAGAGAATTGGGTATATTTACCATACTTAACATTTGCAGATTGAAAATCAACATGTCTGTACCGCAATGTGTAGTCAGAGAATTTACGGTGTCATATATTAATTGGAGTGGATTTGGGCACTTTACTGCTCTCCATGGACTTCTGTACTGAATAGTCTTTTAGAGAATGTGTGTGTGTGCATGTAAATAAAGTTATCCTTTAGGGGGACAGTGGTGTTGGCTGTAAAATTGATAACCTTAGGAGGCCCCATGCAATTCAGTGTGCTTCGAGCAGGAGACCCAGCTGTCTGTTCCCACCTTTTGGTCCCACCGTTCCCTCTGTGGTCTTTGATAAGTTCAAAGCAAGTTTTATTCCAGTTTTCCACCTATAAAATGGGGAAAGAGCGCTTCATTTATCTATCATGTTGAAATTTCCTAAGGGCAAGGATAGCTTTGTGTCTGCCTCATTACGTGCAGGACCAGAGACTATTGTGTGCTGAGTTGTTTGGGGAGTGTTCAGCAACCTCTCAGTACCTTTGGATTTCAGCTGTTGGTAGGCTCAGCCCAAACGTTTGAATATAAGCACTGTTTGGGCTTATTCAGGAGCAAACAATATTGATTGTGTGTGTTGTTCTGTGCCTGATACGGTGACCAGGCATCATATTTTATTTAGAGAGGTGTTTTATTTTAGAGCAGCCAGCGATGACATGCTCTTTATGATCTCTCGGACTTACATTCTGGTTTCAGTTATGACATCTACACAGGTAGAAAAAGTTAATAAACAAATTGCAACTGCAAAAGTTATCTTTCAAGGAATGTTCATGAAATTAAATGTCACCAAATGATACATGAAGCATACATGGTCTCGTGCCCGTGAACCAAGCATATTTGCACCTGCCAGAAGAAGTTGTTAGAAGTTTAATGTTTTTAATTGTAATACCAATTGTGGAATCACCCACGGTCCCTTTGCTGGGTGAAGTTACTGGGTAGCCATTCAGTGCCCTTCAGTACTAGCAAATAGTGATGCTTAGACTTGAAGGAGGCATGGTTCTGCCTAGGCTTGTATTCATATTTTTAGTGATTTTCTCTATCTGTAAAACCTATGAGATGTTAATATAGATTGTGCTATAGAAGTGCCTAAAACCAATATAAATAACAGAAGGTTTCAGTGCTTTGGGAATGTATTTTTCCTTTTACAGACCTCCGGTTCATTATCGCTTCTGGCAGGCTGGATGGGGTTTTGAGCAACCTGGTCTAGTGGGAGGTGTCCCTGCTCATGGCAGGGGGTTGGAACTGGATGGTCTTTAAGGTCCCTTCCAACCCGAACCATTCTATGATTTCTTTAAAACTTCAGTTGCCATTTACTTTTTTAGGATGAGACTTCTTCCACAGCCAGCTGCTCAGGGGATAACTGTGGGGGCTGGTTTGTCCTCAGAGAGCCTCATTCACTGCTTGGAAATTGAGCTTTGTAGTTCTGCAACACCTGTGTAATAAGGTTACACCTGCTTAAATGTGAAAAAATGTGCTGTGGAATAACATGCACCAGACAGCAGATTTTACTCCTTTCACATCTAAAAATAGCTGGTGATGTGAGGAGATGCAGGATTTTGGTTAGCAGGTGCCTTTCCGACTGCAGGATTCAAAGAAAGGGACTGTTGAGCTCACCTGTCAAATTCACATCGTAGCAAGAGTAAAATTCCTGCAGAAAGAACTGATCTCTGGTTTTATACTGGATCACTTATTGATTGCATGTCAAAAAGATCTCTAAAACCAGAATAGATGTGGTGTCTAACATAGAAGTGAAAAAAAGAAATGAATAGGTAGGATTTTTATTTTTTGTTATAATGTAGGTAGGATAATTTTATTTTTTTTCATTAAACACGTCTTTTGTTTCAAGTTGGGTATGGGGGGAGAAAAGCAAAAATGGAAAGCGTGTCATTATTAGCAGGAAGAACGTTACTTCAACATGCAGTAATACTGTGCTCTTGAAGCTGTCAGCATAATAACAAAGTGATTTTAGTTAGTGCTTGAGTTGATTTCTTTTGAAAACCCACAGTTTTGACATACATTGCAGGCATGTTTTACCATCTTCACCGAGTCTCTCCTTTTTGGACAGGATTTTGGGAAGTGTCCTCGGTTGCGGCTGTTTACTCAGGAGTATATTCTGGCTTTGAATGAGCTGAACGCTGGAATGGAGGTGGTGAAGAAGTTTATTCATAGGTTAGTTGCATTTAATTTCCAGTCCTATGTACATGCTTTGCTGTATTACTTCTCCCAGCCCTGCTCATCTCCTCCTGCCTTTTTTCTTCTTTTTCAAAAGAAGAAAAAGATTAAAAAAACCCCTAATTCTTAATTGTGGCTGGGGTTCTCTGTCTAGTTACACACTGGAAGCTAATGGACTTTGCTGTGTGTATGTTCTTTCTATACATTTAGACTCAGAGAGATTCTTACTAACTTGAGATCACATAATACTCAGTCATGTAGGAGATTTGGGGGGGGCTGTAGAGATGCCGCATCAAATAAACTCACAGTGCAGCTTAACTTTGTTCATAATTAGGACCATTGGGTGGGATTTACAGGGTTAAAGTAACTCTCTGTTACGGCTTTTCTGAAGATTCCCCAAGGCTGTCCATCCAGTTCTGACACCCTGTTCTCTCTGACTGTTTTTGCCCACGGAAATCTTCCTCACAATGATGTCATCTTGTTTTTCAGCATGCATGGTCCAACTGGACAATGCCCCCATCCCAGGGTCCTGCCAAATCTCGTAGCTGTGTGCTTAGCAGCCATTTATTCGTGTTACGAGGAATTTATCAACAGGTCAGTATGAATTCCCTGCTGACTCCACGTTACGTGGCACCTGTAGACAAGATGGGTGTGAGTACGCGAGAGCGTGTCTTTGTTCTCACTCTGCTCATTGCCAGTGTTACACGTGGGAGTTCTGGTCAATCACATGCGTGTTTCTGTGGAGATGTGATTATATTTATTACACTCTGTGTGCTTGAGAACCTGAAAGACCCTAAACCTCCAGAAGATGAGAGTGGGAATTAAGCACTACCCAGAGTGGTGTTGGGTTCACTCCCTTTCTGGCACGTGAAGTGTGTGTTACGCCAAGAGCAAAGAGCAGGGTGAGATCTTGAAGAAGGGGTTGTGTGTAAATCCCTGTGTATCTACAGCTTTGAACCTCAGCTGGTTTCACAATGCTGTTTCCATTATTGTGGAAAATTTGATTCCTGACTTACCGTAAAATAGATGCCGCGGTTCTGGACATACGAGCCAGTTTCCAGTAGACACTGAGGGTTCCCCTCTGCTGTGTGTCCTGTTTGTTTATGCCTATCTGCCTTTCCTCATGGTAGAGCACGGACAGGAGCTGCTTAGTGTCCAACTAAAATTCCAGACGCGAGGGCTGCAGACAAATGTCTGGGCATGTACTGTAGCCAGATACATACTTGGGCATGGATTCTGTTACAGCTTTGCACAACTTGGATGGGAAAGTTCACCTTTCTACTAAACTGGCACGTCAATTAGAGTAATGAAAAGCTCGAATCTTTGTAGAATAGGGGCTGCAGAACAGTCCTATTGGAGCCTTTTAATGTTTTTAATTGATTTCAGTAATCTGATTACACAGAAGGCGGCAATCCGGTGGGCTGGGGTGAAATGCTGTGGGAAATTGCAAAAGATCTTGGCTTTTCAGTGTTGCACTCTGTCTCCTGCTCTCTGCTGTTCTGTCGGTCTATTGAAATTATTTGTTTATTTTTAAAATTCAGTCGAGACAATTCACCCAGCCTGAAGGAAATTCGGAATGGCTGCCAGCAGCAGTGTGACCGAAAGCCTAATCTCCCCCTCCGCCTTCTTCACACGAGCCCTGACCTGGTCTCTCAAGAGGCCACCTTGACTGAATCCCGTCTCAAACCAGTTATTGTCACTTCGAATGAGATCCACGTCGAAGTGGAGCGCAACAACACAGCTAATCAGAAGATGACAGCTAACATGGGCAATGACAGCGAGCCCAACCTGATTGACTGCTTGATGGTCAGTCCAACCTGCAGCACCATGAGCATTGAGCTGAGCGCCCAGGCAGACAGGATCCTTGGCTGTTACGTTGAAATACTCAAGATGCTGTGAGTAACTATTTTAAACAGCTTTTTGAACAGTGTCATCTGAACAATGGGGGGGGGGGGGGGGGGGGGCTTGCGGGGGGGGGGGGGGGGGGGGGGGGGGGGGGCGCTTTTCCCACAGGCCTGTCATCTTCAACATCTGTGGCCAGCAAGCACATGGTTATAAATCTAAGCCCAGCTCTAGAGAGTCCAGCCTTTGAAAGAGACATCTGGTACTGCCAATATGTTCTAAAAATAGCACTAGGAAGATGAAAACGGAAAGCTTATTTGTACAGTGAGCCTCAGGCATATTACAGAAGATGGGATGTTCTTGCCAGTGGTTTCTGATTTGTTCTTGCCCACCAGAAAAAAAAAAAGCCATTTGTCTCCTCCAGGGCTCTTGGGATTGCCCGAGACAGAGCTAGAAAAGACAGGAAGACAGGTCTGTGGTAGGCTCAGTGCCTGTGCAGAGACAGGCAGCACTGCTCCCCTGGCTTTGGCAGGAGTTGGATGTCAGTGTCTTTCACTGAGGTGTTCTCCCTTCACACGTCTGTAGAAGTTTTATGACTTGTCCAGATTTACTTGTTTTAGACTGGAGCCTCCATTTGTCAACTGGTTGGTTTGGTACAATGGACCTGTATTCTTGAACGAATGCTCAAATAGCATTTATCAAATTATGGCTCTGTGGTTTCCTAGGAGGCAAATCCTCTGAATATCTTCAAGAGAAATATAAAATAAAAGATTTTTCAGGAAAAGCTTGTTTTTCTCCTGGATAAATAAACGAAAAGGAGTAATACAAAAGGTGGACTGCAGAATGGAAGCTTGTAATAGACAACTTTGTGAACAGCCAGCTCTTCTACTGAGTTGCTGTATGTCTTTGGACAAATTGTTATATTTCTGTATTAATTATTTTTGAACAATGTAAGGATAAATTAAGTAGTAGTTGAGTTTTCTTAGAATACAAGGCACAGTGGGTGGAATTTGGACTCTCCTGTAAACCATGAGCATGTAACCACACTGAAGTCAAATGCAAACCTAGATGTATACTGTCAAGGGGTTAAATGAAGTCCAACTGCTTTTGATAGAGGATTTTATGAAAGTTTTGTCCCACATCTTTATCTTTTTGAAAAGACTTAGTACCAATTGTCAACATAATTCTTTCACTCACTGCAGAGCTGGCTTGCAGATACATACATAAGCACACCTCAGAACCGGAGGCAGGACAGGTGAATGCAAGATACTGTACCCGTTGGATTTTTGAGCAGGAAGTTGCTGAAGGCTACTTCTATTTCCCTCCTGGCTTAGCCTTTTCTGCCTTTAAAAACATTTACATCAAAAAGCACAGCATCTGATTTTTGCTTCATCTGGTGGCTTTTAAGTGTCCACGCACACAGGAGCTACATTAGACACATGGTGTATTTATTCCCATCCCCTTGACTCTAGATGTTTTCCATAAACACTATGAACTCTCTTGGTCCTTGGATGCTGACTCACTAAGCATTGACGGTTTTGGTTTCATCATGCAGCTGACACACACACGTATATACAGATTCACGAATGGACACGTTCTTCCTCACAGTCTCTCCTCATTTGGTGGAGATTGGTGAAACATTTGATATGCCAGGTCTCAACTCCCATATAATTTCCTACACAAAGAGCTCCGACTTCATTCCATACCTTAAAATAATGCCTTTTTTGGATGCGTTTGCTGTTTTTTTAAAAATTGTGCTCTTCAGTAGCAACAGTGAAAATGGGAACCTGTTATTGTTATCGCCTATTGTTAGCGATTGCCTGTTGTTAACCTATTGTACAGGTTACAAGTGTGGAGCAGGTTTTTGAGCTTTTTCAGCTTCTACAATGGTGATTCTGAAGGGTGAAACCCCCAGGATGTACGTAGTGAAGGACACTACGCAATCGGTGCGTCTCTCTTCAAATTGCCTTGCCAGAATCCACACCCTGCTTGAGAAATCACAGCCTATGAGAATATAGAATGATTTCTAGGGCAGAGCCATGGCTGGTATATGTTGTAGCTCCACTGACTTGGGTTCCCTTCTGTTCCTATTCATCGCTTGATTTTTTTTTTCAGAGCAGAAAGGATTAATGCAGAAATAAGTTCTGCTCCTGATTCTGCCTCTGGCTTACTGGAAGGTTTGAGATAAGTTGCTTCTTTTTGTGCCACAGTTTCCTCATCCGTAAAATATAGGTAAAGATTTTTGAATGTTTTTTTCTTAAATTCTGAAACTACTGAATGGAAAATCATTGTAGAAAGGCTATTAGTTATTAACAAAAATGCAAGACGATGCTGTTGCGATGCTGATTCCTTGCATGCTCAAATTCGTCTTGAACATGGGCTTTCTGATGAACTAAATACTATTAACTGCACCTTGAAAAAAAACAAGAATATGAAGAAAGATAGTTGAAGAACATGCCAGTAGGAAGAAAACATTAATTATAAAACAACTGCTATCCAGGAGCTGAGCTCTCAGCAGGCAGTCACTAAAATAATGTTCTTATTAATATCAGTGGTAAGCCAAACATAAATAAGTTGCTTAGCATTGAATTTAATTGTTCTTTTAGGTGTCTGACTCAGTATCATCATCAAAACAGGAGAGTCACCAACAAATGATATCTTTTTTACATAATTAACTTAGGGCAGCAGGCAGTAATTTATTTAGGCAGATTTTAATTACTGAAAGTCTAGCAAATAAGAATTCTTAACTGTATTTTCAGCAGAAGACATTTTTTTGTTCACCTAACTCCTATACAATACTTACTTTTTTGGTGGGAAAAAAGCACTTCTGATATAAAAATGTAGTAGCAATTATTTAATAATCACTGTAATACCTTGTCATCTGTGTGGCTGTTATCATAGCACTAGGAATGTCTTTTACCCTTTTTTCTAATGTAGTTGAGTAACAGAACACAACTATTGCTTACCAAAGGAAAAAAGAAAATCATAGTTTTAAAGATGTTGGCAGATGACCCACAGTCTGGGCAGATTTTGAAGGAGACAGTCTCTAGTGGAACATGGTATTTTTGTCCTGCACTCAAAAGCAGATCAAACTTCTGTGTCAATATTCTCTAATGCTTTCTGGTCTCTGATAGTGTTATTGATGCCAGTCAGATCCTCCTGAATGCTACAAGTCTTAAACTGGTGTGTAGAAAATGCACTAAATTAATTTAAATCTTTCTGTTCATTGTATTAAATTGCAGGCTCTGAGAGCCACTTAGCATTGTCCAGCTCCTACTTGCATGTTAATGTTTCCATGCATTATGGAATTTCTTGTACTGCCAAGCTCGTGCTTGAGCAGCACCACTGTGGCTGGAGAAATGTGCTGTAAAAGGGGCCGTGTGTCTTTTTCCTTGGACTGGATAACTTCAAAGTCTGTGTGTCACCTGAAGGACCCCCCAACTTCCCCTGGCAGCACCCAGTGTATGGGGAGAGCACTTAAACCGTGCCTGTAGTGAAATCTGCATCAGCAAAGAGCAAACTGAGCTGGCTGTGAGAACAGACGCCTAGCAGGGAGGCTGTGGCTGTGATGATGGTGTATCATAAGCTGTCACCCTTTGTCTGTGTTATTTTTTTGTTTCCCTAGCTGCCTGTAATGGCAAGGGTCCTTCCAGATGCCCAGACACTTGTACCCCTTGCTGGGGACTGTGTGACCAGGGCAAACTGGCATTGCTGTTGCCTGATGCTGCCATGCCCAGTGCGAGCAGTGAAGGGAAGGCAGAGCAGGACCTTTCTGGGGTCTTTCAGTGGTGCTAAATTTTCTTCTTTTGAAAAAACAAACAAGCCCAGCTCAAAAGAAGGCTGAACGTGCAAAGACACCTAGTTGTTTTGCAAATAACAGGTTTGTGCCATGTGTGGCCAGGGGTCTGATGGGGCTTTTTCTCAGCCTGCCCTGGAGCCCTGAGCTAAACCTTGTGTCATACAAGTCAGAGGAGTTGGACCTAGAGCCAGGGAAAGAAGGGATAAGGTATGCATCTGTGGAGCTTGGTCATCTTATCTGATAACAGAGGAGTTACTTAAAAGATTTTATGATCTCGTCAAGCTGCTCGGTCTGGAGAAACCAGTTGCTTCCAAGTAGTTGCTCCTTGTTCTCTCCATTATCTTCTAAAAACAGAGGACTCAGGGCTTGCTGTCTCTCGGGATGAGACCGACAGCTTTCCAAAGGCCAAGCGCCCACTGGAGCTTCCCCTGCCTTCTCCGCATTCCCCAGTAGGTCAGTGGCATGCTCTGAATATCCCCAGTGGATTCTCTTATGTCATGTTTATCAGGGTTGCCCAGGGCTGCTAATATGTTTTGGATTGTTTGTGCCGCACATGACATATGGGCAGGTTTTCATTTTGGTGAAAGGTGATCCCGGGGAAGGAAAATGTATTATGTTGGCAAGGCCGATAGCGGCGATGGCCCAGAGGCAAAGTCACTGCAGTCGGAGATTATTTAATTATTATGCCTGGCCAATGTTCTAGCCAGTCCCTGAAACAAGGTTTCTGGGTAAGTAAAGCTGTGTGCAGTAGCGGGTGACTGCTGTGACAGCCTCCTCCTGCTTGGACACCCTGATCTCCAGCCTGGCGTGTGTTTCCCAGGAACCCAGAGATGGGGCTGCAGGCTGGCCGCTGTGCTACTCGCCTAAAATTGCAAATTCTGTGAAAATCAGCACCAGGGAGTACATCAAGGAGCCTTTCTCCCTCTCTGCTTTTATAAGGCCAGTCCTGGGATTTGAGCTGTGTGATGAGCGTTGAGCCCAGCACCCTTTGAAGAGCTCCAAAGGGAGTTTGTCACCAGCGCTCGCCCGAGTCCTCCCTGTAGCTCCGTGCTCCCTCCTCCTCCTGGCACAGCCTCTTTGTCTGGCTCATCGAGGTGGTTGTTAACTGCAGCCAGAGCTAATCTCTCTCCCTTTCTTTCCCTGCTTCAAACACTTCTGTCTTGTGTAAGAGCTTTGAATGGACTGGAAAAAAAAAAAAAAGAAGAAAAAGAAGAAAGGCAACTGTCTGAAATGAAAGAAGAGCACAGATGAGATGAGCACAGACAGAAAGAAAATGTTTTTGAAAAGGGAATAGGTAGGAGGAGGAGAAACACCGTAGGCTTTTAATAAGTAGTTTAGTTTTATTCTTGTGCTATGTTTGTTTCATGTTTCCTAGCTCAGATTGAAGGGATTACAGGTTGGGTAGATTTTCTGTTCAGGTCCCACTCACGTGACCAAACTCTATATATTTCATAGGAGATGCTTTTCTTTCTTTCTTTCTCCTCCCAGGAAAACAGGCTATGATTTATTTTCACTCCCCTCTCACAGAGCTGCTCTGCAAATGGATGCCGCACGTAACTCCCAGTTTCAAGACAAGAGTAATACTGTCCAATTCTGTCTGCAGTGTTTCACTCAGTCTATTACAAAGCAGCTTTCTTTCTTCCTCATGCAATTTCCCTTGAAGATCAACCATGAAAAATTGATTGGTTCACATTATTACTAATCTCAACTCTCCCGGTTGCTCAAGGAAGAATTTTAGTGGTGTAACACATAACCTGAGATGTCATGGAAACTAATCCTCCAAGTGGGTCTCAGCTTTTAAGCTTCTGTTAGGAAAGATTCGTAGGTGCTGTATCTCCTGTGATGTCAAACACCTTTGAATTTCACTCAATGTTTCCTCACTCAGCCTTTTGGCTTTCGGGTCTCTTCTGCTCAGAAATCTGCTCTTAAAGTTAGCTGCATCCAGCAATAAAAATGTGCCTTTTTTTAGAGTAAAAACAGCTACTAGTTCAGTAGGAATTTCCAAAGGTTATGTATATTTAAAAATACATAAAAATATGTATACATATTAATATGTATATTAAAAAAAAAAGGGTGGATGGAGCCGGACTCTTTTCAGTGGTTTCCAGCAACAGGACAAGGGGCAATGGGCCCAAGCTGGAACATGGGAAGTTCCACTCAAGTATGAGGAAAAACTTCTTTACAGTGAGAGTGCCAGAGCCCTGGAACAGGCTGCCCAGGGAGGTCGTGGAGTCCCCTTCTCTGGAGATCTTCAGGATCCACCTGGATGCAGTCCTGAGTGATGTGCTCTAGGCGTTCCTGCTTTAATAGGGGAGTTGAATGAGATGATCTCTAGATGTCCCTTCCAACTCTAGCAATTCCTTCAAGTGATCATCCCTTCAATTAAAATTTCTCTTCATGTTGCTTCTTAATACTGCTGCTCAGGCACATAAGTTTTCTTCGTGTCTATGAATGTGCCTTTGTGGACTGTGCAGCCTCATCTGTATTATTAGTTACGGAAATCACTGTTTTATGTGTTCAAAAAATGGATGAGACTTTTGGAAATGTATCCATCTTCAATTTTTCTGGGCTAGTACCTTCTCTTTGCAAAAATTACATTATTCTGGAACACTTCCCTGTGCATATGTTGTCTGTTTCTAATGCTATCAGTAGATACTGTCCATTTGAGAACATTACACTTCGTTCCTTCCTAAAGAAACACCATACTTTTGTGCCAAGTTTGCATCAAGCTGCAGCCAATAATCTGACTTTTAAAACTGAAATCCGAAGGGTAACAGCAGTAAGAGGAGACAGTAGAACTTCTACATTGTCTTCTACAGGCATCCCAAGGTGTTTCATCCCACGTGAGGTTTGCAACGCTTAGTTCTGCGTGTACTCATTGGTGTCAGTTGGAGTGGCCTAGCAAGCAGTGCCAGGATCTGGGCTTTGACTGGTGTGTTCTTTGCCTCGTTTTGGTGCTGACTTTCCAAATTCAAATTCTCTTTCTCTTCTGTGTTCTTCACCTCATCCATCTTACGATGATTGTACCCTTTGCGCAGGGTATGGCAGTTGATTAATGCTACCTAGTCCCTAAATGAGATCATTTGAAGGAGGGGGGAGACAGTCTGTAAAGCGCCATTTCTATGTGAGAAGCCCTACCTGCTTCACCACCTGTGCTCCAGCAGCTTGCATTTTGCAGGTAGATTGAGATGATATGTTGCAGTTTAGACCAATGCATGCTGTAAAAGAAAACGCTCTCTTCATCCAGTTTAAATGGATGGCTCCTCATAGAAGGGCAGTTCTGGGTATTGAAGGCAGAGATGAAAACAAAATGCATCAACTCAGATCTGCATTGCTAACACCACAGAAAGGAGACACTTCTTACAGGGTCCACTGGCCTGAGCTCTCAGCTGTGATTATCCTCATCTGTCCTCTTTCACTCTTAATAATAATTTTGACAGTGCTTCCTTCTCTAGTCTCTTCCCTCATAAGCCAAGAGCTTTGTGCTGTTCAAAATGACCCATTCCTTTGTGCCAAGGTCAAAACTGGGCGGGGGGGTGTGTGTGTGTGTCTGTTTTTACAAATGGGCTTATGTCCTATAGAAAAAAAAAATAACTCCAATTAAATGCAGAGCAGAGCTGTAAATAGCAACGGCCTGGTAATTGCTGTACCAACTTAGATGAAAGTATTACTTAGTGATTAAATGTCAACAGGTTTCATAAACAGCAAATGTCTTTAAGTTGACATAAAGAAGGCATGGCCTCTCTGGAGGTCATTGTAAATACCAGATTTATTGTGCCTCAGTAGAGAATGCACTGAAAATGGAAAGGGAAATGTCACTGTAGGTCTTTAGACTGTCTCAGTGGAACAGAAGGGTTGTTGGTGCCTGCAAGAAAAAGCTTCTGACTCCTTGAACTAACAGTTCACAAACCATATACAATACCTGGTACCTTATTCATCAAATGTTTGTTTTACAGGTCAGACTACGATGACTGGAGACCAGCACTGGCCAGCTTGCTTCAGCCTATCCCATTTCCCAAGGAGTAAGTTTGCACTGTCTTGGTATTCACTGGGTTATTCTTACTGTTGTTTTATGAGGAAATACAGTGTCAGCTAAAACCCCACAGTGATAGGAGCTTTGTGTATCTCGTATTGATTTAGAATCTAGAGTTGATTCTGGCTGATGCAGAGGGATGCAAAGGCTTCCCCATCTTCATCTTCCTTCCCCGTTTCTCTAAGGTGATCCTGAAGAGAAGAATTGCTAACTAGAGACAGACAGATAAGAAAGGAAGGAAAGCTGGTGAGGAGGAGAGTAAAGTAAGAGATTTAGTGGAGGAGGATGCTTTACTGGCGTCACAGGGACTCGCATTGTTTGTATTTTGCATTAAATGAAGAAGCTACCTTACAAGTTATCAGCCAAGCTCCCTCGGAAACCTATTAATGAACAGTAGTGTTTATAAAATGCAGACCTCCACGGACAAACATTACAACCTATAATTGTACAATTTGCTAGCTTATCACATCCCCTAATGACCTGATGTCTTGAATCAGAGAGGTCTAATCCTCCGTGCCAGGTTACCTGGGCTACAGCAAGAGCTTGGAGATAGGCAACAGAGACATCATTTACCTAAGTCAAATGTGAGTCCTGGGGGAGGTATAAACCGTACCATGATGCAAGGAGCTTCACAGAGTGACCATTAATTGCTTTACTGATGTATGATGTTAATTAGTTGTGACCGTACCTTAATTGCATTGCAATTAAAGAATTCACCCAGCTCTTGGAGGTAGCCAAAAGTCTGTTTTTAATTATACAGCTGTATTGTAAGTCTTTTACTTACTTTCTTCTGACCCACAGCTCCCACTGACATTAGTCAGAACCTTCTCTAGGACAGGATTGAGGAAGAGCTACAATTTATTGCAAGTGATTTCACTGCCTGCCCCCCCTCCTTTTATTCCCCCCCTAGATTAAGGAAGGTGGCTTTACCTGATCTTTGTTGGAAAGATTATTATTTTTGTCTTGTGTGCTGCAGTTGCTTAGCAAATTCTTTTATTAGCTGGAAAGAACTGAAAATCTTGTTTGGTTTTTGTGTTTGGTTTTTTTTTTCCTTTCTCTCAAATCCTCATATTCTTCTGTTTTCTGTTTTAAATTTCAGAGCTCTTGCACATGAGAAATTCACAAAGTAAGTTGCGTACAGGGGTTGTGTTTTAACAGGGGCCTTGTTTGTTTTATTAAAGGGAGTAATTACTTAAAATACTTGTATTAGTCAATAATAGCAATGATGCATTATTCAATATTGTGCTTCTAATGTTTTTTGTCTGTGAGAGGCTGTGAGCATGTTCTGTTAGCAATAAAAAGATGTAGTTCTCTTTGTAATTTACTGTGACGGCAGGAGCCCAAGGACTAAAGACTCTGGATGCTGATAGAATTTACAAACCAGTTTGTCACTGCACATCTCCAAAGGCTTTTCTAGACTATTGTACATATACACTGTCCTTGACAATCACTTTTAGACCTCATATTTCCCTCCTGTGGAAGCATTTCAACTTATTTCTCTCAGAAGTGCATGTATATATATGTGGTGTAAAGTGGAATTCAAGAGAAATGTGGCACTTGTGAGAATACTGCAACCAGCAACTGCTTATTCTTGTCCTTTAAACTTTTTTTTTCAGGGAGCTGAAATACGTGATTCAGAGATTTGCAGAAGACCCGAGGCAAGAAGTGAGTTTATTACCAGTTTACACAGAGTACTAACTGGAGGGATTGCAAATATACTTGTTCAGAAGGTCTCTCCTTAAGTAGCTGGTTTCACATCATGGTATGGGTTTGCTGTGCTGAAGTCTCTAAGGGGCAATAGCCAGTCAGGGCACAAGATCTTACTATGAAAGGTTTGTTGCCTATCTATAAACATGTGTTGTCACCCCCTTGTCTGGCATTAGTTGATGTCCTGGCTCCGCAGTAAACTGCAACCAGCAGTATTTTCCCACTCCATTGATTCTCTCAGAGCTTTCCATCTTCTGTACATAAAAAAGGGGAAGCAAAATCCATGGATTCATACAGCTTACAAAATAACAGGTTTTATTTAGCTGCATTTTGGTGACATTGTGTATAAATGGCTGAAATTCTCATGAATTAGCAGGAGAAGGGGGGTGGGAGGTGTGTTACTGGAATGCTTGTGTAGCTGTAGCCTCATGGTTTCTGAATGCTTCAGAGCTGCACGTGTGGCTTCTTCAACATCATCAGCTTGTGCTGAGTCAAAGGGAACCTCTCATCCACATTGATTTTTGGTGCTGGCAAGAAGGGAGGAAAGCTTACCCAAACTGTGGGTGAGGAGACTGTCGTCATCATCATTGTCCAGAACACCTGGTTTTCATGGTTTTAGCCTTTGTGAGCAGTAGTCATCCTTGTCAGATAAGAGAGATCTTCTTGTCTTAAAATGGCACCAGGGCTTCAGCTGTCACTGGTATTGCGTGCCCAAAGGAAATTGCGTGGACTTCACCTCCACCTCACACATCAAAAAGTGAAATAAAACATCTGTCTCTTGAAAGAAAAGGAAAAAAGAAAAAAATGAGCAAGCCTAATTATGACTCTTCTGTTAAACTGTGGGGACTAGATATAGTCATCTCTGCAGTGGGCCAAATTTGGATTAATGGTTGCTCGCTGGTGCCAGTTCATCTGTGCAACTTTTGTCTTACGTATTCCTGTTGAATCTTCCTTGTGGACTTCCTTCACCCTGACTCGGGTCAGGTTTTATTACGGCAGCAGTAATAAGAATTTTTAATGATTGGAATGAGCAAGCCATCAGCCACTGCATTTGATATGCAGGTCACATCAGAAGTATAGACACACATGCTGGGAGGATAGGGGGGAAATGGCAGAAGCTCGGAAATGTGAGTCTCTTTTTTTGGGTTTGTTTTTTTTTTTTGGTGGCTGGTGTATTTTTTTTTCCTAGTGAAAGGAGCTGTTGTAGGTTAGAGACATTTTGTGTTTGATTTGTGTAAAGGGAATGAAAAAGGCCATGCAATTAGTGATGATAAAGCTTCTCTTCTTGTTTATACTGAAAAAATGGACTCTGTTGAGTGGACATTTACCTGCAGCTCTGTAAATTGAAATATTAACCATGAAATTTCCAGCAACCCCTGGTTTTGCAGTTACTTCTTTTGGCCTGGCGTGGGAGACACTGTTGATTATTGGCAGGAACTGTAACCTTCCCAATGTCTTCACTTCTTGGCAGGTCCACTCGTGTTTGCTGAGTGTGCGGGCTGGCAAAGACGGCTGGTTCCAGCTCTACAGCCCTGGAGGAGTGGCGTGTGATGATGATGGAGAGCTGTTTGCCAGTATGGTACGTGTTTGCAATAACGTGAGTTTAGTAACTTCTTTGTAGTAAAGTAGCTAATGCCTAGTTGGCAATAACAAGATTTACTTGGTTTTGTCAAAAAAATTACCAAAACCATGGTGCTGTAAACCAGAAGTATTCACCAGGAAATCTAAATCTTTATATCACCAAAGCCATTTAACTTCCTTGCAGTCACAACTTGGTTAATGTGTTAGGTTTCTCTTTTTGAACTTTGGCATGCTTTTTCACTGGTAATGAAATGCACAAAGCCATGCATGTGTGTATGTGTGTGCATATGTATGTATGTATTTTTGTATTTATAAATATGTGTGCTGGTGTGTCTATATAAAAAAATTCAGAGAATATGGATATATTGGCAGACAGGGGAGACAGACTATTCTGCACATCCACACCTATAGCTTTTGTTTATAGACTACCCTATAAATATAAAAACATTCTGTTTAAAAACAACAGAAAGATTGAATTAATGAAAGGATGGATGGATGGATGGATGGAGATAAAAATGTGTTAGTAGTTTCTCTGCCCATTTACATTCATGTGGGGAGGCATAATTCGAAAACAGCATTCCATTTCTTGCAGTTATTTCTTTTGTAACTCTTAGAAGGACTAGACAGAAAATAACAGGTTTTAATTGCTGATGCTGGCACTGTCTTCCTGTGCAACCTGGGTCGAGTCACGTAGGTCTCACGGTGTATTAGTTCTCCATATAGCAAGATGGAAATGATATTACTTCCTTTCCCTGGTAAGGGGAAAAACATTTGTTGAAGTTGGCTGTTGGGTGCAGAGTGAAATGACTTCCAGGAGGATCTACACTTTGTGTGTCTACCACACGCTGAACATTTTGGGATGTAAAGAACATACATGTCTGTGTATATTTTTAAATTCAGATGGATCAGATGCCTTTGAAACAGATAATGGATAAAGATTGTTCACAAAAGTTTTCATCCCTCTTCACTGATTCTGTGCCTTTTCTATTTGAAATGAAAATTTCCTCAGAACTATATCATTACTCCTAAGAGCTTTTGTGGTCCAAGATATTTATGAGCATCAGGAGATGGTGTGCATGAGGAAGCACAATGCTAACACACATTAATATGCAGTACTCTGTGCCCTTTGCAAGGATGTTGATAAATACTTAAAGAACTGCTAACGACTAACCATAAAGTTCAAAAAACATCCTGTTCTGAGATGGACCATACATTAGTGTTAGCGTCAGTATTTTCCGATGCTCAAGAAAACTTCCAAAAAAACTTAATGAAAACTGCATGAAATGAAATCCCTTCTTGCTTGAAGCTTACTATTTTTAAAGGCCACCTGAGCTGATGGATACCTAAAGAAAAAGAGATTCTGTGCACATGTTCTGCACAGAACTGACCCCATCATGGTGTGATTGCATATCTTAAGCAGTATTGAACATAGTCCAGGCAATACCATGAAGCAAGGGGATCACAGAACATATTTCCATGCTTATTGTAGAGCAGTACTGGTGTTGAGTCTACATAATGGAGCTCTTACTGCTCCAAGTCATGGGAAACTACAGATTCTCAGTGCTTTGCCAGCAAGCTGGTGAATCAGCCATCGGGGCCATAAAATAAGACTTTCAGATAGGAACCTGAAATCCTCTGCAGCTAATCTCTAGGGCTTTTAAATGTGAAAGAATATTGCCAACCCTTTTGTGAGAAGGGACTCCTATATCTGATTTGTACAAAATGGCTTTGCGTTTCTGCCATGGGTGTTAGTATGTGATATCACCTGGTGCTTCCTGGAGCTTGGAGAGAGCCTGCAGGGCCCTTTTGTCAGCTAGTGGACTTGAAGGAGTCTTACTGAGGTGGTATTCTCAGCATTTTCATGGTGAAAACTGAGCAAAAGGGAAAGCAAGATAACAACCCAAAAGCATGAAAGTATATGAAGTCATCTTTGACTTAGGGCTCAGGACTGCTGGATTTTCTTTCCTTTCTTTCCCAGTCAGCTCCTGTCTTCATTCTGTACAGGTGATTTTTTTTTTTTTTTTGTCTGTCACCACCCTTTAACTGAGGCTGGTGTTCAGATTGCCAGCCTTTTACCTAGACATCCAGCCCACGCAGCCCTTGCTCACCAGCTGGCATTTCCAGAGAAACTGAACTGCAAACAGATGCGAAAGCAAAATCCCCTGTGCTTCCCCTGGGGCTGGGTTCATCGTGTTACTAGGGATGGGGGCAATTGCACAGCTGCTCTGATATTTCCTGGGGAGCCTATATTGGGCCTCTGGGCTGTCAGCTGAGCTCCTCTATGGAGGAAAACTACCCACTCCCTCATATCTCACTAGGCAGCACCTTTTTCAAAAAGTCACTTCCAATCAGCAATAAAACTGTTGAAAGACAGTAACCATAATCCTAATGAGGGTCTCCTTTTCTGTAGGTTTGTTGCAAATACTTAACATGTCTTTGACTGCATGACAATGTCCCTTCCAGAGGTACACGTCTCTCTTAAGCTTACACCTCTAATTTTAACTCTGTTTCTCAAATAGGTTCATATTTTAATGGGATCCTGCTATAAAACAAAGAAGTTCCTGCTTTCACTGGCCGAAAATAAATTAGGACCTTGCATGCTACTGGCTTTGAGGGGTAACCAGACAATGGTGGAGGTAAGCCCTAAGCATACATACTCATATAGGTTTACGAGCAGCGTTCAGATTTGGTTTCACACCACCTTTCCCAGAATTAGATCTAGCACAAGTAGAGAAGTTGAGTTCAGGTTTGTGCTGTATCAAACACCAGCAGCAGGCAGTTGGGTTCCTCTTAAGTGGAACCAAATATTGTTGTTAGCAGATGCGAGTGTGAATTACTTGTGGGTGCAAGGATTTTTGGAGGGAGAGATTGTTTGCTTTAATTCAGTTGGAGAGGTTAAGATGTGAAATAAATGGCCATGATGGTATAGGCTGTGGTGAGGGGTCAGAATTCAGAACCACAAGGTTTTTTCCATGATTAAAAGCTTGATTCTTGGCTTGACACCTGCAAAATGAGCAGTGCACAACAAGTGCATTTACAAGACTTTATTTACTTCCATTAATACACTTTATTTTGTGCTTATGATTGGTTATTTTTATAAAAATATTTTTATTTTTATTTTATTTTATTTATTTTTATATAATATATTTTATTTTATTATAAAAATATTATTTTGGGGTTTCTTTAGAGAAGTTGCCTGGTAAATGTCATCATGTATTTTAAATGGAATTGCAGGGTGGTTAAATAAGTGGCAGGAGTTACAATTTTTCATTGGCTTTACTCTGTGCATGCAAATTTAATCCAGTAAATAAAAGAGTGTGCTGCATGAATTTTAATATAATGTTACTTGATTTTTTTCATTAAAAATAATTAAAATTATGGAGGGAATAAAAACTTTGCATTTTAATTGTAATGCCTTGATGTGTAGCTGAAGAGGAAAGGTAGCATGGAGGGGGGGGTGGCTTGTGTCCTAAGGTCCTGTGAGCCACTGGAACCATCCCCTGGTGTCTACCTTGCTCTTGGTAGACCCTTGCCCAGGGTGAGTCAGGTGTGTTCCCTGTGAGATGGAAAGCGAGATGGCCACAGCTCCCGGCATCATCTTCTCTCACAGCCTCTCTGGCCTTTCCCCATCCCACCTCACAGACTGGGGACACCTCACATGTATTCTGTGTGCACAGAAACCCCAGCACTTTGGGATGGAAAATCCAGCACTGAGGGAACTGCTTGGCTCTGCTGCCAATGTGTAATGTCCCAGGGCTGCCAGTCTGCAGTCTAGCCAGTGTACCTGGGAAATACTGGATCGATTGTACCTGTTCTGAAGAGGGTTGTGGCACAAAGCCATCTTCCGGGACTGATGCGAAATAATTGCACCTCTCAGCCAGAAGGAATGAGCACTAATGGAAAACAGGATAGACAGGCTGGCTTTTGGAGATTAGAGTTCATTCTATACAAATAAAAAATTGGTTTCTTGTGTTGGAAGGGCAGTAAATGTTGCTAAGATCCTCTAATCTAGCCTGCACAATGCATGTTCTAAAAACCAACCCAGTAACTTAAACTAGCATTGCCTGGTGCAATTAGGATATTTGGAAGAAATTGAACGTAAGCACTGCAGTGACCACTCTTCTTTCGTTCTGCTGCTAGATTTTATGTTTGATGCTGGAGTACAACATCATCGATAATAACGACACCCAGCTCCAGATCATCTCTACCCTGGAAAGCACAGACGTGGGAAAGAGAATGTATGAACAGCTGTGTGACAGGCAGAGGGAGTTGAAGGAGCTGGTATGTCGCCCTGCATGCGGTATCGCCGTAGCACATTGTGCTCTGTACCCTCCAGAAATGGAGGTACAGAAGAAAGACAAGCAGGGTGTGAAATTCCCAGTTAACAACAGGATGGGAGCAGCATTTGGAGGACTTTACTGTGTATATATATACTGTGTGATATTTACTGATGTGTCTAATCCCATACTATGTTTATGAATGATATTCAATAACCTGCTTAGAATCGGTGTGAAAGAATAAAGGTGAAGTCCTGCTGTCTTAAGATCTTACAAGTCAGCTTGTCAAATTCTGCCACCTTTTGACATATGAGTAACAAATGGCTGTAGTGCTGGCCAGCATTTCCTAATGCTTTGATATTCACAACATTTCACCGAGATGGTCTTTAGGTGTAGTTCTGGGAGCTAGGGCCTCTAAGAAAAAGATTGTTTTTTCCTGATTTTAAAGAGATCTACAGACTGAAGACAGATCTGCTCTCATTAGCACTTCTTTACCTGTGCAAATATACCCACAATCTTCTTCCCTTTTTCATGTTTATATTTGTCTTCTTTAAGACAAATGCTTCCTGCTCCCAGCCTGAAAAGTATATGCTTTTTTTGAAGTCAAACAAATGATTTTATCAGCTGTGCAGTCTCATGCCCCCCCCCTTGCTATCTTGGTCCAGCATTTTAAGGCTGTTTCCTTTAAAGTGAAAGTAACCAAATAACAACAGGCTGGATCAGACTACATGCTGACCCATGGCACGAAGACCACTAGCTGCAGTTAGTGGATGTCCCCTGGGTAGCATCTACCACGCTCAGAAAAAAATCTGTCAGCGCAGAAAAAGCAGGGAAGAGGTGGAAGGTCTGGCAGGGAGCTTTGAAATGGGAGCAGGGTTTCCTCCAGTGGAGAGCTCGCTGTACTTCAGTTGGTCTGAAATGAGCAATGGCAACTTGTTTGACCAAAATATCTTCTCTCTTAACAGCAAAGAAAAGGCGGTCCCACGAGGTTAACACTGCCATCCAAATCCACAGTAAGTAAATCGTGTCAATAGAAAAACAAGCTTTATTTTTCCATATTTAAACACTTGATTTACGTTTGCCATGTGGCACAGTGGTTTTGGTCAGTGGACAGGGGAGCCATTCCCTTTGCTCTGTCAACACAACTGGAGTTTACACAAGTAAGGGCATGTTTCTACTCTTGGGTCTGTGCAGCAGTTTCTAACACCAGTACATGCATCTGATTGTCAGATTTATACTGGTGTGCAGGTTTAGAACTGACAGTAGGATCTCATGGTAGATTTGGGGACAGAATTTTGCATTAAAGAAGCAGACTTTAGTGTCCAGTTCTGGATCTTAGACATGAAGGTCTGAAAGAGACCCATCACTGTTGCAATTAAGCCTGGTGCAAACCCAGACTAACTTCACTGGGCCCAGGTAATGGTCCTGCACACAGCTTGGATTTAGAACTTGCAGTGAAATCTTCATTAAGTTAAAAGATCCATCTTGGTCATTTATGCTGACACTGAAGCTTTCGTGTCTCATAAGGCTACACACGCAAAGAAGGTTTTTGTCCAAGTGTCTGGATACATTTTTCCCAGGGTGTGTGAAGCAAGGCTGCCACAAGAGCCCAGCCGCTTGCCAAACAAACAGAAACAAACTCTGTGGTTCTCTGTTACTGTAAACAAGTGGTGTAATTGTGCAACTCTTGCTGGTTAACAGTATCAGTGCAGATGATTGCAGGCTGAGGAGTCCGTAAGGTCCCTTATCAATCTGTTGTTTGCTTTCAGGATGCAGACCTGGCCCGCTTGCTAAGCTCGGGATCTTTTGGAAATTTGGAAAACCTCAGCCTGGCCTTTACCAATGTGACGAGTGCTTGTGCTGAGCACCTCATTAAACTGCCTTCACTCAAGCAGCTGAACCTGTGGTCAACTCAGGTAAGTGCTTTGCAGACTGAAACTCAGAGCAGGAACCAACGCTGACTAATTCTGAGATTTCACATTACGTCAGCACGAGAAGAGTGTGTGAAGAGCCCCACTTAGAATGAGTTTGTCCTCATGCTATTTTTACAGAGCCTTTCTAGCTCATCTTGGATGGGGGCTGATTTTTCTTTTTCTTTTTTTCTTCAATTTTTAAAAATTTTATTCTTCTTAATTTTAGAAGGGTTGCTGCCACCTTAGATTGAACGTTCCAGTTAGGCATTGTTGATCCCATGTACTTTACAATACATATGCTGCTGTTCATCTGAGAAGTGTTTATGCTTTCACCCATTTAGGATGAAAGAAATGATGCTGTGCAGCTCAGATGGTCAATGAAAACACAGAGCCTATGCAGTGTAGGCAGTGAATTGCCCTGAATGCAGATCAACCAGAATTTCTTTAAAAACAATAGCAATAACAAGAAACTCAAATAATGAAAAAAATAGGAGAAAACTATAATGAGAATGTAGTTATTTTGTTAGCAAAAAGAGGCCAAGTTAACTGAGTAAATTATTCAGCTGTTAATTGAAAGAGCTCTTAAAATTAAATCTTTCTTCTACATATCCCTGCTGGTTTTGGTATCTGAGGTTCTCCACTAAGTAGGTTTTCCCCATTTTCTGTTAACACCTATTTGTAGTGCTCTCTGAAAATGTGATTATTCTCAGTGCAGCCACAAAAAGCAGCATTTTTTTTCCACTCAAATGCCATGTAAATATCTTGTTTTGTTTTCCTAACTACTTTTCTATCCCAGAAATTTCCTCTTTTTGTGTGTTTTGTGAAGTAGAATCTGATTGTTTGCTTGTTTTAAGGCTGTCTTGTATCTCCTCCAGATTTGTCCTAACAATGTAACTTTTGGATTTGAGAACTGTGATGCTTCTTGCTCAAAATGAATTTGATTTCACAGGACACAGAGACTGCTTTTTGTATATATTTTTAATTATTTTTTTAAAAAAAGTTTGGATTCTATTTATTTTGCGATATCCTGCTTTCCATTAATCTGGAATTTGGAAACAGCAGAAACAAAGTGGGTCAATAGAACAATTACCAATCAAAAGTACATTGTTCTTGAGACCAAAATAGCTAATTAATACCACTTGCATTATGCTTTTTTTTGTGTGTGTGTGTGTGTGATGTGGTTGGGAACTGGCTGAAACTGCCGTAACCATCTTGTGTAGCCGGGGCGGGAGCTCTCTCGTACAAAGTCCAGACTTCAGAGACACCATTCGAATGAAACGATGGCCTGTGGTTAAGTGTGCACAAATCGCTTAATTTTTCTGTTCCCCGTCTGCAAAATGGGGATAAAAGTTATTTACTTTCTCTCCTGTCGTTTGAGTTTGCGGGGAAGCAATCTGAGCGTGGCTCTGAGGGCTCCTCCACAAACCTCCTTTTGCCGTGCCCCGTTTGCACCGAGGTCTTTGCCCCTGGGGTCCCTGCAGTGTTTGTTTGAAAACAACTTTGCTTGTGCCCCCCAGTTTGGAGACGCGGGGCTGCGGCTCCTGTCGGAACACCTCACCATGCTGCAAGTGCTCAACCTCTGCGAGACTCCCGTCACGGATGCTGGGCTGCTGGCACTTAGTTGTGAGTGACCAAAATGAGCTACGGGGTGGTGGTGGGGGGGAGGATTATGGGGGTTTGGAGGAATTCACATGGGTTCAGGCAGAAGATTGATTTCTTGGCCGCCACCGCGCCGCTTCCGCAGGGATTTGGGAGAGGCTGTGGTTGTCTTTGGGTTCATGCTTCCCTCCTCCCTCCCTGCTCAAGTGGCTCTTCAGCTGCAGGAACTGATCTGAGCCTGCCAACGCTCGCTGGCCTCGTGTGGGGCTTTGTTGTCCCAGGTGATGCTCTGGCCTCTGCCTTCACTGATGGCACTTGTCTCTATCCCATGTGGTGACCTGTGGCCCTGGGACTTCCCAGCTTTTTTTCATGAGCCCTCCTGTGGGTGTCCCCTCTGGGAGGGACTCTGGCCTCCTGGTACAGGAGGGAAAGACTGCAAAGCCATGTGGCAACTTACTGCTGGGTTTAGCAACCCTGCACAGCAGCTTTCCTACCCTCCCTGGCATGTTTTTGTTCCTCCTCTTTTGGGGAGGTGAAAGTCCCACTATTCTTAATTTAAACAGGGGCCACCTAAGCAGCGTTCGGGGTTCCCCTGTGCACTGAGAGCTGCTCCATGTGCCAAAACGAGACCCTTTCCTACATCCAACAGTGTACTATAAAGCTCTTTTAAAGGGCTCCTTTAATAGGATTGATCCTACGCAGACATGCCAGACAGGCCAGTAGTGATGGCTCATCTTAGGAAACTATTCTGTTAAGTACTGCAGCCTAAAATGGAAAAGGAGGGGGGAGGGAGGGCAGGGGGAGGGCTGCTGGATCAGCATGGCCTCTGTGTGCACCATGGGAGCGCTGAGAATGGGCACTCTTCGGAATAATGTGCAGGAAACTGATTTTGAGGAGTTGTCTGAGCTCCTTTGAAGTCAGCGGACTTCAGCATATGCTTAATGGCCCTTCCTAAATAGGGACTTTTTCCTGGGTGAGGGCCCAAACAGCTGTTTATCCATTTGTACTTCTATATTTTACACTATTCAGCTTTTTTCCTGAGAGTGCTGCACATAGTCATGGCTTGTTTATGCTTTGGCCTACCATAAGCCTGATATTTTAAGAAAATGCAGCATGATCATAAATTTCTGTGTTTTTTCTCTTTCAGCCATGAAGAGCCTGTGTAGTTTAAATATGAACAGCACCAAACTTTCAGCAGACACCTACGAAGATCTCAAGGTATTTCTGAATTGCAAGCCACTAAAGATGAGAAGTGTCTGGCCTGGGAGGGTTTAGCAAGTACATGGTGGTAGAGCCCAGTCCAGGGAGAACTGGCCCCAGGGAGTGGGTAGCATGAAAGTCATCTGAACAGGGTAAAGTGGATTTTTCGGGAGAAAATGACTGAAAGAGGCATTCTGAGGTTGCTGGCTTTGGTGGACTCATTTGGGAAACTGAATGCTGAATGGACAAGTGTGAGATAGGATCAGAAGCTGAATCTTTCTGCCAGTGCTATCAGTGGTAAAGGTTTAATAAATAGGAGCAGATTGGTTGAAATGAGGATACATGGATGGGTAAAATGTGGTGCATACCTCCAAAGCCATGTTTAGCCAGGACCAAAACTAACATGGGTGAGCAGCACCAAGGAGCTTTGACTCAGAATGCAAAGGGAGAATCAGAAGCATTGAGGAAGGTGCAAGTTTATCTTGATGCCTCTTGGACTGGGACTGGGCTTTAACCAGAGGTTTGACAAGTAAGGTGTCTGGTGTCATCATTTGTACTGTGAATTGACAACCACTTGGCCAAAAATGGTGTATAAGGAGCTGGAATGTAGCTGTAGGAGGGGAACGGCCCCAGGTGGTTTCAGAGGAAGACTGCCTGAGATGCTTTGGCTTTCATGGCCTCACGTGGACTTTGTCTTCACTCTGGTGTTGCGTGAGTCACATCTCCCAAAGTCTTACCTTATAAACCCAAGCTCTCAGGATGAAACTCCACATTATGTTTTCTTGTTTGTGGAAACCTTAGATTGTGCCAGGTTTATTCAAAAAGGTCACAGCCTTGGGTTGAGTTTTGAACTTGAGGCAAGTCCTGAAACTGCGCTGCTTTCAAAATTCGCTGAAAACATGTACCTTTGGGTTCTGGCTGTGGAGCCAGGGCTCCCCCAGGGACACAGTTGCAGTGCTGCTCGCATGGATTTTTCAAGATCAAGTTTTCAAAACTTGTGTCACAATTGTATATGTGAAGAAGTCGTCCTTGGAATTAACAGCTGGCTTGCAGATGGGTTCACACAGTGGCGCTTGTATTTACAGACAATCGGGGTCAATGCTGTATTTGGCCTAGGGCTCTGAAATTGAGCCTATTGAAAGGCTCCTCCAGTCCTGTCCCTGCTTCTGAGCCCCTTTGCCACCAATTTCAGACCGAAACTCAGATTTTCCTGTCGCGTTCCCTCTGCTCTGGTGTTGCACGAACAGTCCTTAGCAGCACCACGAGGGAGTGACTTCCTGGGACAAGCAGCAAAAGGGGCTGTGAGCAAAGTCCTGATGATTGCAGAGAATTAAAAAAGCTGAGAAAACAGGCACACGTCACTTTTTCCCCTCTCACCTCTTTCATTGAGGTTTATCTTAGTGGCCATATTTTTAGCGCTCTGTGTGTGTTCAAAGGGAGGAGGGTAATAGTTTCTTTCCCTGGGGCACATGGTTGTAGGTCTGTTGAGAACAGCTCAGGCTTCAAAGAACGTATTTTTTTGATACAAATCTTTCCTTCTTCTCCCCTTGGTGTGTGAGAGCGTTTTGGGGCACAAGCCAGTGATGACATTTCCTCTCTGCTCCATCCCCCACCCCACTAAACACGCTCACACACACACACAGACACCCACATATGTACCAGGCAGGCTGAACCAGACAATAAATAAACACCCACTACTGAAGTCATTATTGCCTAACTGAAAAATTATTTGCTGGCAGTGTCTGTAGGATTCTGACTAGCTCTTATCAAAATATGCGTGCATATAAATCAAGGAGTGAGGTAATAATGACTCCTAGAAACTTCCAACTCCTCAATTATGCCCTAGCCTAATTAAACATGTTTATTTGTTTTGAGAGAATTAGCCATACAATTATGGTCAGGGGGCATGGAAACGGGATCGGCAAGTAGAAGCAGTGCAAACAGCCGATTCCCGTCTGCCTCACGCAGGGTGATTGAGGAACAATACTCCAAAAACAGGGGAGTTATGGAAAGGAGACCACAGAGACACCAAAACTTGCTAAGACTCTCCAGATTTTTTTAATACACAGAGGGAAAAACGGAGCAATCGCTTGGTGAGGAGGCTGAGGAAGGTACGTGTGGCTGCCGCTTTGGAGTCTGCTGCCTTCACGGTTGCAGTCTGATAAATTTTGCCAAGCTTTTGTATAAAAACCAAAGCTCGGGCTCTGGTCTGGCCCTGGTTGCTGGTGCGTGGGTTTCACTGGAGCCTCTTGGTTTTGCTGCAGGTGTGACTTAGTCCTGGGTGTCCGTGAAGGCTCAGCATCCTCTTCCCTCATTAGCACCTGTAATGCTTCAGCTCACTGCTGACCCCACTGTATCTCTGCAGGGTCATAGCCCATCTTCGCCCAGTTTGTGGCCAATAGATCAATCCTCCTGGTCTGCTGACGGCACAGATTGTGATGAAAACATTTTTCCTGAAAACTGAATATATGTCACTAATTCTGGCCTTTTTCCTGTTCCCCTCTCACCCCCGCACAGGCTAAACTGCCCAATCTGAAAGAAGTGGACGTCCGCTACACCGAAGCCTGGTGAACTCTCCCTGCCTTCTGTTCTTCTCTTTTGCTTCTCACCAGAAGGAAAAGATTTTTAAAACAAACAGAGTAAAAAAAAAAACAACCAAACACAAACCAGAAAAAACCCCAACTTTTGGCTAATACCTGTAGAGCAGTGAGTGCTGGGACTTGGTGGTAGGAGTCGTGGTTGTGGGGTAGAGGAGTGGCGTTGTGTGTGTCGGGGTGGGGGGGGAGGAGGGAGGGACATGGGGCAAGCCTGGACCCAGCCAGAGAATTCTTTCACCTTTGTGATTTCAGAATCAACATAATTTAAATTGAAAAGGAGGAAAAAAAAAAAAAAAGAGAAGACTTTTTAGCAGCAAGAGGATTATAAAGAGGAAAAAAAAAAAACCTTTGTGGATTTTATTTGCCTTTGTGTTTTATGCCGTGTGGAGAAAAAAAACCAACAAAACATATTTGTCATTATTTACCTGGGTTTCCTTGGCTGGCATCTGTCCAGTCAGAACTCCTCTTTCACCAGTTTTGCTCCAGAAAAATCAAACTTTCAAAAATCTCAAGAGAAGAAAACCAAAACCGATATGATTTTCACCTCCCACCCCATGTCCTTGCAGTTGTTATGCAAAGTAATTTTGTTGTACATAAGATTTACATAATGCACCTATTTAAGAAAATGGTTCACAAATAACAGGTCTGGGACCTGTCTTTTATTTATGAATTGTTAATTCTTTTACCCTTTTTTTTTGCGTATAGTACTGTATAAACTAGTTTGCTGTCTTGTTATTATAATTTTTTTTTAAAGGAAATGTCCTCCTTGAAGAATTGCCTTTTAGTAATGCATATACTGTATTATACTCCCTCTCTGTCACAACATTCATCGCGTTGTCTTTTTGATTTCAAAATGCCTCAAACGTTATCAAATAGGAAGGAAAATATCTGTCAAGGGGAGGGGGGAAGGTGGTTGGGGTAGGGGCTGCAGGGGTTAATAAAAATCACATTTCCTTCCAAAGTCTGAAAACTCTCTTTAGTCTTTTAAACCGTGTCAGGTTTAAACGTGGGAGATGGGGAAAAAGGCATCGTTTATTTTGCCAATGGGGTATTTGCAAAACTCTTGTAGATTTTACAAGTTGCCTCAGTTGTTTTCTGTTTACGTCCGATATTTCAAAAAGAGGAAGAAAAAGCTCTCCCTCCATTTTGTGCATCAGCTTTTTCTGGTTTGTTTTCCACCCCCCTCCGCCTCTTCTGTGCCCTCCCCTCCCTCCCCCTACCTGGTCTGTGCACGCATCGTTCTGCATGTTCCTCTGGGGAGACTGAAAAAATAGCCTTGTTGCTGACCCGATAGCTCTGACCTGTCTGTAAATGTGACTGCTACATTTTTCAAATTCCACAATTGCTTAGAAGATGATTTTTTAAAAATTGTGGTTTCTTTTATAACTATGCTGTTGACTTTTTTTTTTTCATAATGAGCCTTCATTGTACAGAGCTGCTTATTTAAAAAAGAAACAAACAAACAAAAAAGTTTTTCCTCTGTTTAACACCTTTATTTTATTCTTCAGCACCTCAAGGTTTCACATACAGCCAATGTAATTTTTTATATATAAATATATATATATTTAATCTTATTCAATGGAAGCCAAGCTTTTGTTTTTGTTTTTTTTTGGGGGGTTTTGTTTTTTTAAACTTTGTTGCTACGTAGACAACCCTTACCCAAATCATTTTTCTTTTTTTTTTTTTTTTTTTTTAAATGAAAGAGAAATTGAGTCTTAACTCATGTAGTGTGCCAGGGTTTTTTTTCCCCCCTTCAAATCCCAAACTGTGTGCAGATGCAGTATGGGAAGAAAGAAGAAAAAAAAAAAAAAAAAAAAGGAAGAAAAACTTATGCCAACATTTTCCTTAGCACTGTTGCTTTTACCAATGGTTTACTACTACTGTTCTGTAGCTGTGTACAAAGAGATGTGAAATAATTTCAGGCAAAAATAAACTGTAAGTGAATATCTTTTAGCTGCGTGCTTCGTGTTTTCTGTGAAGGAAGCTCTTGGCGAGGCGGGGATGCTGTGGGAGGTGCAGGGGTGCCAGTGGAGCCGGAGGACGCTGGTGTTCCCGGGAGGGTCTCTCCAGGAGCCAGGGCTCTCCCAGCTCAGCTCGCTCCACGCTCCCCCTTTCCTCCCCTTCCGAAGCAGGGGGACCAGCACCGCCAGCGTTTTCCATCAGGCACTGTCATCTGGAAGGGATGAGGAGGAGGAGGAAGGAGAAGGAGGAAGACAGCCGAGTCTCTGCGCATCCAGTTCTTGCATCCCTCCCCAAGACCATTTCTCTCTGCGCCGTTCCCGGGCTCAAGATGTTCCTTCAGGGGCCGTCAACAGGGTTGTGTTGGTGGGGCTGTGTTCGCACTGGTTGCCTGGAGCAGGCAGGACTGGAAACGCTGGGGCATTTCTAGGCTGGAGAGGGGTTTCTGTGTATTGAGGTGGAAGGATGTGCTGCGTTTGTGTTCTGCTCCCTGCCCTTGCTAAAGCCCACCAGCTCCCGGGCTGGACACCAGCAGAAAACCCACCTGGAGCTTCACAACTCCCCTTTGATCCAACGCTGCTGCTGCTGCTTCTTGCTTCTTTAGCTTTTAAACAAATTGGCCTCACTTGAAACCAATTACTGCAGATGTTCCAAGAGCTGCCTTCATCACCTTTGTTACCTGGTTTACTCTCATTTTCACCTGTGTTTTTGTCCTATTCCACCAAACAGGCCTTAGGACGCGTGGAGACACGAGTGTTTGTACTGACTCCAGCCAAGGTAAGAAGTGGTCACAGGGAGGCCCCTCATAAAGAGAATAAACTGTCCCTTCACGTTGTTCCCTGCTGGAACAAGGTGAGCTGGGGCTGTCAAGGCTTTTGGAGCCTTTCCCCCTCGAGCAGTCACTGCAGTATGGACTGTGCTCCCCTGGCAACAACAGGGGCTTCACAAACCTTCCTGGACCCTGGACAGCCAGAAATATTCCCCTGATGTTGCACGAGGGGCTGTGAAGTGGCCTGAGGAAGGGGGCAGATGTTCCTCCTGTGGGCAGTGACCCCCCTCCCCAGGCTCTGCCCTAGGGGGAATTGGTGACAGCGGTTGGGTTCTGCAGCCAACAACCTCCTGCCAAGAGCTCCTCCTTCCCTCCTTCCTTCCCTCTCCCAGCACGTAGTCCTTGTCCCCGCGATGGCAGCAGGATAATAAAATGGGAGCGAGCTCGAAGACGGTCAGTGTGGTGTTAAACACCACGGATCCTGTGGTCTGTCCCACCTTTGTGAGTCTCTGGGCCAGGGCAGGTGATTTCAGAGCGGCGTTGTTAGAAATTTCTGAGGACCGTGTCCAGCTGGGGATTCTTGGTTACGAAAGGGGAGGATTGGACACGGTGTGGGAAGAGATGCTGCGTCTCAGCTCGCTCTCAGGAAAGGCTTTTCTGAGTTTCCTCTACTCCAGGGCTTGTAGAAGGCCCCGGTGGTTCCACCTGGGGAACGATGCCTTTCTGCCTGCCTTTCAGCTGCTGCTCACACATCATGCCAGCCATTAAAGAGCTGCCCGATTTCATCTGGGAGGTTACTGCAGCCCGTCTTCCCAGGAACCCCGAATACCAGGGGTTTGTCCGACCTGCAGCTTTTGGCTTTCAACCCAAACTAGCGCGAGAGCTTTGATCCAAGTCCAAAGAGCAGGAAGCTGCAGCACTACCGTGCTTCAGGGGCAATTTTTTCACGTCCTCATTAAAACCCCGTGGCTGTTCCTGCCTCCCTATTGCTGCTTCCACTGCTCACAGCTACGTTTTGAGTTTCAGAAGACCCAATGCAGAGATGAATCTCACAAAATACCAATTGCCTCACCTGGTTGCTTACAGCTTGTTCGTTGCTCAGAGAGTCAAGTATATGCCTAAAATTCTGACAATTGAGCGTGGATTTGCTTGGAGGGGAGTGCTGGAACAGATGCTGGCCTGAGGAATTGTCTGGTCATGTTTTTACCAGGTAAGAGCTTGGTACATCATGTTCGTGTGGTTCTTTCACACAAGGTGGAGCCTGGGGTTATCTACAGGTCCTGTTCTGTGAGGACCTGAAGGCTATCTGCTGGTTGTGGGACCTCATGGGGAGATGTGGTAGATGATGGCACCAGAGTGGGTGTGGAGCATCTGGGCTGTCCTCAAGGCAGATCTGCAGGTTGCTCTCTGCCCTCTTGAGGGCTGTGGTTATCCTGATCTCCAGAGAGTTGGCTGCATGTCCCCAAAGCAGGCAAACCATGTCAACAGGCTTTGAGCAGGCCTTGTCCCCATGTCAGGGCCACCCTTGCCGAGTCTCAGCACTGAGCACGAGATGTGTCTGTGATATTCTTCCCTCCTCATCCTTCCCAAAGAGTGTCAAGCCTCTGTTCAGGTAAAGTTCTCCAGGAAATATAGCAGGAAAGTCTTTGGAGCAAGCAGAGAGACCAGTGTAGGACCTGGACTCTGGACTACAATCCTTAAATGCAATAAAGGTATGAAATATTGCTGATGGGCTCAAAGGCAAAGCATGGATGCCCAGTCTGCCCAAGACTGCTGTCTTCTGGACAACAGCAGGAGCTGGGGCTGTTCCCATCCCTTGACTGGGAGCAGGAGTAGCCTCCTGTCTCACATGTACAAGGATTTCTACTCTGGAAAAGAGGTCCTTTCCACTTTCTACGCCTCTATGAGCAGTAAGACCATGGTGCTACCACCGTTCTCATGCTGAAGGCAATGCTGACCTCTCCCAGCCTCTGCAAAGCCGACCAGCTGTACCTATTAGAACACATCAGTCAACTATATTGCTGTGTCTTGAATTTTTAATGATTTTTTCCAACTAAATGGAGTAAATGCATCAAAATATTTGTTTTAAGTGGATGTTATCATCCAGTTTTTTTCCATTTTCTTTTCTATTGACTGGGGGACATCTTAAGTAAATATTTGAGATAAGCCATTTTTATTAATAACAGATCTTGGAATATCCTTTTTGCCAGTTGTATTAAACCTACAGGTATTTTTCCTGCTAGCCTGGCACCTGCTTTTTTTATTATTATTTTTTTAGGCGATCTCACTTGCATGCTTTTCACCAACCAGATAGAACAAGTCCTGCAATATATTTGTATTTTCAAAATAGGTATTTTCAAAAGCTGTCAGATTTTAAAATGCAAAAATCTCAGTGACCACAATGGTCACACAAGAACCCTGTCAATATAGCGCTGCCAATGTAAATATGTGTCCTTTTCCTGCCAATCTCTAGAAAGATCAAACCAAAGCTCTGTGTACCAGAATACAGCTCACAGCTCCTGTTCAGTTCGTCACTAGCATTGAATTGGTCTCAGCTCCTGAATTAACCAGTTTGCTTTGCAGATCTGGCAGTTGATATAGTAACCAGTTTCTTCTTCATTTTTGTTCCACTAGGATGTAATATCAAAACATTTATCCTTTCATTTGAATCCAGCATACATTTGAAGTTCAATTGTTCAAAGCTGAGACACTTTTAAATCTTAGTAGAGTCTCTCCCACCTAGAATCTCTCATTTTTACATATGTATTTGCTATAAAATTGGTGCCTTTATATTAAATTACATGAAGTTCTTTTAAGAACGAAAAGTTTGCTTTGACTATGGGGTCAGAAACTTGCTGACTGTCTCAAATAGAAGTGTTGCTAGTGTCTGGTATGCAGGACATCTCATTGTATTTAAAATACAGAAACCTTGACTTAAGGATACTTTTCTTTCCATATTTTACCGATTCTGATAACATTAAGGATAATTAATGTTACTGACTCATTTGCCAGGTGCTCTGAGATCTTGGGGCTAGGCTTTGTTACTTATTGCTGCGCTGGGTGGCAGAGTCATGAACCTTGAAGGCTGCAGAAACACGTTTATCAGGAACAGTTTGGGTTTCAGATTAAGCATCGTAGTGTCAGAAAGATGCAAGTTTGGTTGATTGTTGTTGTGTATAAAGAAAAAAAATATTGTAAAACTAGTCTATTTTAAAACTAGGATTTCATGTTGTTCTCTAACTATTTTAATGGCTATCTCCCTTCCACATGGTGCTTTCTCCAGCCCCAATGGGGTGAGCGGTGTCAGGGCTGGGGTGAGCATCTCCGTGACCATGTGCCCGGAGCAGAGTGGATGAGGCCAGAAGATCTCCTTCCTGGTAAGGAAAAGAGCAGATCCTGCTCTGTCTGCATGAGGAGCCAGAAGCAGGATTTGTCTGGTAACAAAAAAAAAATAATCAATCAAACCTTCATAGGAATCTCAGCCACAGCTAAAACAAGGATTCCCCACGACCAGGGAGAAGGGCCGTGTGTCGGGGGGCAGCCGGGAGAGCCAGGCTCAGCTGCAGTGTTCCTCCTGCCCTGTCCATTCGGTGGAATGCTTATTTTAATGTTGCAGTGAACTGGGAACACATAGAATATTTTTGGCTGGAACAGCCTGACCCAGACTTCAGCGATGGTCCACTGTTAGCAGCAGTAGCCCCGATGTGTGGAAGTTCAAGGAGGCTCCAGGGGAATCAAGGATGCGTCCAACAGGATAACATCCATCCCAGGAGCTGGGGCTGGCAGAGGTCTGTGCCTCCATCCTCCAGCCTGGTGAAGAAGCCAGGTCCCATTCCCTCACAAGTCTTTTCTTCAAGAGACATGCTGGCTGGCTGTTTTTTGAAGGGGGATTGTTGGTTTAGTGCTGGGGTGACGCCATGCCAGCGTGTGGCCATCGGATGTTCATGTCAGATGTTGTGTCCCCCACAAGGATGTGGGATTTCTGCCTCGGTGGGCTACGTCTGACTCCTCCTGACGGGAAATGGAGTGGTGGTGGTGGCTCTGCCGTAATGTGGTGTGACAGGGAGCCTGCTGTGTTTCTGCACGGTGAGAGCTGCAAGCGTCATCTGAAGCAGGTCTGTCGGTGTGAGCCATCTCCTTGGCTCCAAAAGCCTCTCCCTGGTCAACTCCTTTACATTTTGGGAGCTTCCAAACCATCTTCCTTGGAATATACCGTTGGTTGATGAGTTCAGGGGAAATGGGTCGGGGTGTGCAGGGCAGAGCGTGGTCCCGATGGCTTGGTTTGTGAAATGTGTCCCCATCCCATCACTGCCAGAGATGGGGCTCCCCACCACCCCCAAACGATGGGAGGAGGGGGCTTTGGTTGGTGGACATCCACGGGTGCTGCTGCAGGCCCCAGTGGTGGGGTCACCTCCTGAGAGGAATAAATAAAGAAATAAACAAAAACCTCAAACCAAGGAGGGGGAGGGAGGAGTGGGGGTGAAGAAAAAAAAGTTGCACTTGTGGTTAACGCCGCTCTCTGCCGCAGAGCTGATGACATCAATGTTGCCATGGTGACAAAATCTTCACTTAGGTATGGTGAGCGCCCTGAGCTTGTGGCTGCCAAGGAAACCCGCCCGAGCTCCAGCACACAGCCATCGTGATGGCCCTGGGGCCTTCCTCCTCCTCCTCGTCCTCTTTGTCCTGCCCTGCTGCCGAGGCGCTCTGGGCTGTACCCTCATCCCTCATGGAAATTAGTTGGTGAAATCTTCCATTTTTTTGTCCCAGCAGGTCCGGTGTGTCCCGAGGACGCTGAGGGATAACCTCTGTCAGCAGAGCCATGGGGACATGGTGGCTCTGCGCCCAACCATCACCAGCACCACGAGTCACCAGTCCACTGATGGACTCCAGTGTCTTCACGGAGGCTCAAACAAAGCTGTTGGCCTCCACCTGCTGATGAGTGAAGTTACTTTGGGGTTTTGGGGCCCGGTTTGGACCGACACCGGGGCACAGGGGACATAAGGGGCCCTTCCCTTCCCAGGTGAGCTCCAGCCACGAGGTCGGTGTGGCTTGGCCCCATCCCTGGCTGGAGGGGGAACCCGTGGAGGGAGAATGGGGTGGGACATTCTGTGTTCCCCTGTGGCCTGAGGCACAGCACAAAGCAAACCAACCTGAGGCC
The DNA here is from genome assembly GCA_004320125.1 of Scolopax mira. Classification (NCBI taxonomy): domain Eukaryota; kingdom Metazoa; phylum Chordata; class Aves; order Charadriiformes; family Scolopacidae; genus Scolopax; species Scolopax mira. Next base: position 142,615 of record BJBW01001176.1, read on the forward strand.
ATTCCTTTGCCATGAGGCCATGCCAGCACAGCACAGGCTGGTTCTGCGGCATTTCCCCCCCCCCCGTGACTCAGGTAAAAAGCCCTCAGCATCAGGGACCAACCCCCAGGGAGCATCAGGGGGATTCTTGAGATGAAGCAACAGCGTTTCTCTCACACACTTCCCCCCCCCATCTCTGTTCATCAGCACAAATGAGAGACTCCTCCTGTTTGGTTGGTTATTCCCTCGTAATGCGCTGACTTCAGAGGAGAGTCATTAGTTACCGGGATGAACCCTCGGGCTAACGAGCAGTGACTGAATGAGGAAAAATATTTGGCAAGAGGTTTTGGGCTGAACAAAGCTTGGGTTTCAGCGCCGTGCTTGGCTGAAGCTGTGCCATAACCTGGGTGAGTGTGAGCATCCTGAGCAGTGCCCCCCCAGCCAGCCCCAAAGGACCCCAGGTGTCTCTGGCATCACGGAAGGTTGTCCAGTGGTCCAGTGGCTGCTGGCCAAAGAGTTCTGGGAATCCACCTCCAGCCCAGCAGTGTAATGCAAAACCCACTAAAGCTGATGGAAAAGGTTTGGTTTTCTTTTTTTTTTTTTCTTTTTGATGTATTGTTAAAGCAGGCCTGAGTGGTTATTATTAAGCAGTCTGGGGATTTTTGTTTGTTTCTGTTTTTTAAGTGGATATTGAGTACAGGCTTCAAGTTCCAGTGATTTATCATAGCAGGGGATGCCACTGCATCCCTTCAAACGGGGCAGCGGGAGTGTGACCCCAGCGCAGCCCCTCTCTCTGTGCACTGGGGTACTGCTCTGGCTTTTGTTTTAAAAGAGGGGGGTTTGGATCTTGGTGAAGCTGTTGTTATTTCAGAAAAAAAAAATAAGGAAAAAAAAAATAAGAAAGGAGAACCAATCTGTTTAAAAGAGAAACATCTCCTGGCACGTGAGACACTGCTGGCTTTCAGGCTCCGGGGTCTGCGATTAATCAGGCTCCGAGTCACGGCGCTGCCGGGAGCGTGGCCGAGCTGAGCCCATCGCTGGGAAGGGAAGGGAAGGAAAAGCTCAGCAAATCCCATTTGGAATGTGGGAGCTGGCCTGCGGCGGGGGGGGGACACACACGACACCCCCCAAGGATTCCCTGCGGCGGCTGCTGAGCGGGTCCACGAGGGTGAGCATCACCTCGTGTGCATTTTATTTCGGGGGTGGAGGGGGAAAAGACAAGATTTACCTCGAGGCAGAGCTATGGTTCTAGGAAAGCCCAACCCCCTGCTTGAACTCTGAAAGATGCTTTAAAAGATCCAAGAGTTCTGCAGTGAAGTTATTCAGCTTTATTAGGCAGCTGCGGTAGGAGCAAAGGCGATTAACTAACAGCAAATCTCTGGAGAAAATGGAGGACTCTTTTAGGCCTGAATTTTTGGGACTAATTACTGAATTATTGATATCCTTTCAAAATAATTATGAATTTTACACAGTGCCAGATCTCCAATACCCCATTTCTGGTCACAAGAGAGGAGTGTAATCAAGGGGAAGTGACTCATGGCTGCCTGTGGTTGAAATTAATGAGATATTTATCTGGAAATAGTGGCTTTTCTTTGAAGTCCAAGTCGGGACAACAGCATGGAAGCCATCATTGTGGACAGGGGTGCCCTCACTGTGATAGTTGCAGGGGGTGGAGGATCAGCTCTGGGGGGTGCAGGGTCAGCTGAGTTTTAATGGGTTTTAAGGGCAAAAAACCTCCTTCTGAATGTCCAGAATGTAGAATGCCACCAGTTTTGCTCCCCACTTCCTGTGATAACCCCACAAGCAGTATTTACTAGGGAGAGGATTGAGAAAGGAGGTGATGAGGGAAAAAAGAAATCAGCTGTGGGACTTTGAGATGGAACTAATTTTTTTTTAAATACTTTTTTTTTTTTTTTTTTTTTTTTGCATATGCTGCAGAAAACACTTTCACATCCCACATTATCTTTTCCGTAAGCAAGAGCTCTGACGGGAGAGCCCGGCTTTAAATATACGTGGAAGAGAAATCCTTCCCCTGCCTGCTCCTGGAGTTACCCAGCCTGTCACCTTCCCGCAGAGAGACAGCAGCGACTGTGCAAGCAGAAATCTGTGTTTTCTGGACGGCTTCAAAGCCCTGCCCTGACAGCCAGATTATTGATCAGGAGGAAACGTCGGCGTTTCAGAAGCTTCCCCAAAAAGGCACGGAGGCTGCTCGTGCGTCACTGGGGCTGTTTTTATCCGTGGATTTTCCGGCGCGTTTTAGCAGAGCCGGGTCGCCCAGGAGGGACCCTGGCAGAATCTCCCCGCTGAGTGACTCACGCTCGCACATCATGGGAATTCGGGCTGGCTTCAGCATCCTGCACTTTTCAACTCTGATTCATGCCACCCCGCGAGAGTAAATAAGGCAACTCCACACACAGGGCGGCTCTGATGAGTTCCCTCCCCACCGAAAAGGTGTCGTGGCAGATGATGCTGCTGGTGAATAGTGCCACCTATAACTTAACCAGCCATTTCCCAACTAGGGCAAAACCTCTCTTGGTGTGTGTATGCTGGGGTTCTCGTCACAGCCCGGGATACCTGCTGTCTTGCACCTTGCAGGAGGCCTTTACTAAACTGAATTTCAGTGAGCTTTGTAGCAGGTTTGCTAAAGCCTGGGGATATTTATTGGCAATCTGGGGTTACCGCTTTCCAGGCAGATCATTTCTCCGCAGATCACTTCAGAAGAGTGATTCAAAAAAGCAACGAGCCTCTTTTGCCTGGATGATTCCCAAAAGCGGGGTAAGCCAGGTCAGTGCTGCAGAAGGCGTTACTGGATATTGATGCCTTTAGCTCCATAGAGACAAAAATCAGGAGCAGAATTTTTTTATTTTTTTTTCCCAACAGGATCTAAACGAATCGTGTATCTGAAATCAGTTGTTTGGGGAAAAAACCTCCAGCTGTCATTACTGGTAGCTGAACGGTGGTGAGTCACCAAATTACATCCTTGGGTCGGGGAAACGGGTGGCTGGATAACTAGATGTCCAGTTGCCTGTTAAGCTGGTGAAGCAATTCAGCTAAAAAGCCTCATGTACAGGTCAGATGGTTTCTTCAGTACATTTTCACTCCAATCCTGGCTTGCAGCTTTGGCCTCGAAAGCCCGAGGGAAGCAGCTGGGCCCAAGGAAAGCAGCTGGAAACCCAAGGAAAGTACATCTCCTGCTCAGCCGACGACAGGCAGCAGCCCCTGCCCCAGCCAAGCTCTCAGCTCCTGTTAGCACAGGACACTGCAAACCCGGGGACTCAGCAGGAACATTTCTGTAGAAATCATCAAAAAGAAGGAAGCCTTCAACATTTCCTGAGAGCAGATTGCGAATTTGTGCTTTTTATTGAGCTGTCTTTAGGGAGTTGATCGTTAGTTAGGGAGACCATGTGGATATGGGTCTGTTCCTGGAGGAAGTTGGGCTACAGGTGAATTTTCTGACTGCAGGCTGCTGAGGTGAGAGGGATGAACGTGCCCTTGTGCAGGTCAGTGAAATGGGGGGGGGGGGGGCAAAAGCTATTGAATAAGCATTAAATTAATTGAGTGCTTAGTTCCCAAAGAATGCCAGCTCCCCCCGTTCTTTGCTCCCTTGGGCTTCAATAAAAATCTCAGTGTTATCCTCAAACCTGTAAGAGAGAAATACCCACAGCAGTGTAATTACTGCATGCTACGCCACCTCTTATATTGCTGTAATATTGTCTTTCTTTCAAAATAAAGAAAGAAAGAACCGCCATTCCTCCCCCCCTCCTCATTTGATTACATGTTCTGTTCTTTCCTTTAGGCTTGTCAACATGAAGCACAGAGATTGCCTAATCTGTTCTTGTTATTTAATTACGTGACTGTGGTACTCTGCCCTGGCTTCTGTCCATACCCCATCGCGCCAGGCACTGCATTCCTGCCCAGCCTCCGAGTGCTCCGAGCACCGGTGGGTGAGGGAAACCTGTCCTCCCATCGCTGCCTGTGGGGCGCTGCGTCCAGCTGAGGGCTTGGAGAACCAAGTGCTGGGTCCCCAGCATCCAGGCCTGAGGCTCTAGGGGGACCTTGAGGAGCCTCCAAGCCAAGCCCTTGAGGAGAAGGGCAGGTGGAGGCGTTGGGTGTCCACACCCTCCTTGGCGTGCCCATTCCCTTGGGTGCACAAGCTTGGATTTGCATGCTGGTGTCCTCGTTGTGCTCCTGGTCATCGTGCCAGCCCCGGGGTGCGGGATGAACTAGGCTACCTGGCACGCTGGGGCTGGGTCCCTCTGCGAGGTGCTTGGCAGCTCCTGGTGTCAGCCGAGCTCCAAACCTTGCACAAGTCCTACCCTGACCAGCCAATGTCTGCTGCTGTCAGAGGAGAGCTGCAGCCTGTGCCTGTTTGGGGGCGGCATCTTAATCCAGACGCTTAAAAAAAATAAATATATATATATTTTAAAAAAGTCCTCCTTCTGCTAAAATGCTGTTCAGAGAAGCCCAGCTCTATGGCTCAATGGCATGGAGAGAGCTGAGCTTCGGTGATGTTATATTAGATGAATTTATCCTCTCGGCCTTAGTCAAACTGTCTGCATACCTGGTCCCTAAATCATTGTCTACGCTGTCTTGTTATTTATTCTGTCTCCCTCACAGAGCTAATAAAGCCCTGGGCTTAAGAACATAAAATGTCTCTCCAAGACAGGCTCTGTGCCTTCTGCTGTTGACCGTTTCCCACGTGTGGCCCTCAGCAGCGCAGCGGTGTGTGCCAGAGAAGGAAGTCAGGAGAAGTGGCTTAAGGCTTGAGGCACAAGGTACGTTTCTTCCTCTGCCACTCACAAGGAAATGGATCATCACCACGAGGGCAAACTGCCTGAAACCAAGGTCTTCTGCATGAGGTTGGTGTAGCTCTTGGAAATGGTGCCTAGGAGCAGGATGGAGGAGTGACGGGGGGCTCAGAAAGAGCCACTTGGAGCAATAGCTTTGCACAAGCACTTTGGTCCTTTATGATGTCCACGAGGTGAACACCTGCAGAGACACAGAGTGATGTATTTCCCACAGAGTCAGTCCCATTTGCTTGTTTCTAAGCAGCTTTGCCTTGGGGGTAACGGGGGCTCCTGAGTTGGGGCTGACTTCTTCCAGTGCTGGGACCATAACGCAAATGCGGGAGAGCTTTGAAAAAGAAGGTAACTGGAATTTGGTTCTCCTGTTTCTTAGGTTTTGGGCATTCCCACCTAAATTCATGGGGTGGTGAAGGATGAAGTGCCCATTTTCCTCTGCTTTCACCTCATTTCCCTTGCTTCATTTGGTCCCATCTGGTCCGATCCCCCGGTTCTTGGGTCCAGGCCCAGCACTCAGCAGCAGTAGCAGTGGAATCGATTGCAGCAGAAGCAGATGATTCCCTAAATTATTAATGTTAATAGTGGACAAACCACAGGACACAAGCAAAAAATATACAGAAGAAAAAGCTATAGAAAAGCAAGAGGATGGCAACCAGATCCATCAGGGTGAAGAGAGACAGAACAGGGATAGAAGGAGATGTCTCAGGTGACTCAGACCAAGACAGGGCACAAGCAAAAAAGTTTTGGGGCAAATCCAAAAGCAAAGAAGTGCACCCCCTGGAGATGTTCCCAAATGCTTTGTGTACGCGCGATGTTACCTCTCAGGGTTTTATAACCCTGCTCACACGCAGAAACTCCTACACGGTGAAAGACCCATGCCTGTGTTTAAAATCCTGCCAGGGGGGCAGGGGACATTTATCGTGCCACCCCCATCCTCTGCGTGGAGGTGGCCCTCAAGGTTGCCCGGTCCGTATGGCGCGGGGTGGCTCGTTGGCAGCTTGCCTGGCGCGTCCTAGTTGTGTTTCTCAGAACCCCTCTGTGTTTTCAGCTGATTTGCTTTGACATCAGCAGCCGGCAAGAAGTTCTCTGTGTCGGGGTGCGTGGGAGTGCTATGTGACACCTTAATCATGCTAAACAGGAACACACATTCAGATTTCCTCGGCGTTTCAAAGAAATGTGATTTCCTTTGTGCTGCAAAGAAAGAGTTGACTTGATTGGGACTCTCTGTGGAGATCGGCTCCGGTGCTCCTGAATTAAGGTGCCAGGATCTCATTCTGGGAGAAAAAGGGAGGTAAAACGTACTGGGTTTTAGAGCTGCAAACATCAGGATCAAGTTTCTTGCTGGTAACTGGGGGTCATTTTGGTGAGAGCTGTTTAATTTAATTGGTTTGATATATCAAGAAAACAGATTTTGTTGGAAAACAGAAATCTGTATAGAGTCAAAGTATCGGCAAATACCATACTAAATCACAACTTCTCAAAGAGTTGTTAGCCATTTAGCACAGGCATTAGAAACCAATTCAAAGTCCAAAAGAGTGATGAACTTCTTAATTTACTTCTCCTCCCCATATGGGCGATGATGGTTAAAATCTCAGTGAAAACTCAACTCGTGATGGCTCAGTGTGGATTTAGCAGAGCATTCCCTGGCCCAGTTGAGACGAAGTGATGTCAGGGAAGAGTGGTGAGAGACCTGCCAGCCCAGGGCCAGGCAAGAGTGATACATGATGTAGGTGGGATTTTATAGCTGCAGTGATTTGTGATATGCGGCAAGGCTCTTGGAAAAGCTGGATTTGTGGATGTGCCCACCCTGCTGACAGCCTCGCTCACCCAGCAGCACAGGGCTGCTTGGATGCTCAGCATGAAAGTGCCTTCATTTTTTTTGTTGATTTATGAGATAACATTAAAGACTCTACATTTGGTAAATTGCAAGTAAGAAAAACTCCTGCTGGATCCGATAAACAAATTTGAATGATTATGCTCAATTTAGAAAATGGCTGTGTTCCTGCTAGATGTGTACCAAAAACATAGGTCTGAAATGGGGAATCATCCAGTAACTGCTCTCAGGGAGCAGTAAGGTTTTCCAAGAGGTCCATCAGATGTGTGATAACTGTTGCTGCCCAACAGTGTTAGTTTTCAGCACTGATTTAACTATTGCCAAATCCTATCCAGATAGCGTGCAAAAAAGTAGGTCACGCCAGAATGCTTTTCCTTTTCCGAGTGGACCTCTCTGAGTCAGGGAATGTCCCCTTCCATCTTCAGTGTTCAGGGAGTGTCATCTCCCTGTCGTTCATTGTCAGCTAATGATAAGCTCACTTTGTTGTCTGAATCAGGTCTGGACTTCCTTCTCCTCGCATACCTTGGTGGTCTATGATGTCTCAAATGCCAGCTTCTGCCTGGGTCCAGGCCCTGCTCCCTGGGGCTGCTGAGGGCCACTGGAGTGCAAGGGCACCAGGACAGTCCTCATGGAGATGGCCCAGGACCTTGTGCTGGAAAGCCACACAATACAGACTGGCACAAACAGGGTGGGCTTGTCCTCTGAGCCTCTTAAGAGAGGTTCTGCATTAGATTCATGACGTTCATGATGGACATTTGTCCACGACGAGCTGCTCTTTCCCACGGCGCTCAGGCATTCTCCTTTGCCTTGCTGAGGGGGATTAAGGCTGTTCACATGATCACTTCTTGGCACCCAACCTACCAGCTCTGATATTTTGCGCTCTAGATCCTGTCTGCTGAGGTGGGGTCAACTGCCCTGCTCATCTGTGGGAAAGCAGAGCTGGGCAGGAGCTCTCCAGACCTCCTCTCAGCTGTGTTGCCACTCAGTCCTGCACTCAAAGGGGTCTTTTGTCTTAGAATCATAGCATAGTTTGAGTTGGAAGGGACCTTATAGATCATTGAGTTCCAACCCCCCTGCCATGGGCAGGGACACCTCCCACTAGAACAGGTTGCTCAAAGCCCCATCCAACCTGGCCTTGAACACCTCCAGGAATGGGGCATCCACAACTTCTCTGGAAACCTGTTCCAGTGTCTCACCACCCTCACTGTAAAGAAATTCTTTCTGGTGTCTTATCTAAATCTCCCCTCTTCCAGTTTAAAACTGTTGCCCCTTGTCCTGTCACTGCACTTCCTGACAAAGAGTCCCTCTCTGGCTCTCCTGTAGCTCCCTTCAGATATTGGAAGACTGTTATAAGGTCTCCCCAGAGCCTTCTCTTCTCCAGGCTGAACAACCCCAGCTCTCTCAGCCTGTCCTCATAGGGGAGGTGCTCCATCCCTCTGATCATCTTTGTGGCCCTCTGCATGATCCATTCCAACAGATCCATGTCCTTCCTGTGTTGAGGACTCCAAAGTTGGACGCAGTACTCCAGGTAAGGTCTCACGAGTGCAGAGCAGAGGGGTAGAATCACTTCCTGTGATCTGTTGGCCACAATTCTCTTGCTGCAGCCCAGGACGTGGTTGGCTTTCTGGGCTGCCAGTGCACACTGCTGTCTCATGTCGAGCTTCTCATCCACCAACACCCCCAAGTCCTTCTCCTCAGGGCTGCTTTCCAGCCATTCTCTGCCCAACCTGTATTTGTGCCTGGGATTGCCACATCTTCTCTTCTTGTCATCTTCTGCTCTTGCCTTGTTTAAGTTCTCCAAGTTGCATGCCCAGCAGCTGGCCCGTACGCCCAGAGGCAGACCCGTGATGGCACGTTTCTGTGCAACTGCAAGCAGCAAAGGGGTTTTACTCCCACAGCTAAAATCCACCTTTCTATGGATTGAAGGGCAGTGCTGGCATCGCTGCTCTTTCTCGCGGGGTAGAGCAAGGTGCTGTCCCTGCTACACGTTAGTCAGAGCTTGGGGATGGGTGTCGTTTTTGGAGCTGTGGTTAGAGCAGCCACACAGAAATTACCTGTGTAAAAATACAGTGCAGTGAATGTTAGCCGAGCTGCGCTTAGATCACTGCAGATGTGTTATTTTGGGAGAGCACTCATACTGTGCAGTCCTTATTCAGACAAAACTGCAATTGACGTAATTTTTTCCATAATGTTGCTTTTATTTCAAATCATATCTATACATCTTGTACAAATCCAACTAATAATAAGCATTTCCATGACAGACTCTACTTATGGATTAATTTTGGAATTTAGTTTATAGACATGATTTGACTCCAGTGGGATTTATGTCCCTAAAAGGACTGCAGTAACAGGGGACAAATGCTAGAAAGTGGCTTTTTGTCTATAATTCAATATATTTGTTTGTGGAACCCTGAACAATGTTCTAATCTTCCATCTGAAAACTGCCTTGTCACCTTTTGATTTACAGCATTTTCCTTTGCCTCTCCTCTCTGCGACTCAGTCGGTATTTCTTACAAGGCAGGTATTGTCAAATCTCTTTCTTCAAACATATAATAACCACCTTTTGTATTGAACAGGCATATAAATTACTCAGCTTATATGACAGAATGGAAAATAGAGAGTTGAGTATCTGGCAGAGATGCCAAAGAGTGATGTTATTATAACCTTCCTGTGAAAGATTTGCCAACAGAGAGTTATATATCAGAGAGGTAACCGACGACAATATTTCCTTTATTACACCAAATATTAGCGAACATTATTGTATGATGTATTTCCAGATGAATCGCACCTCTCTTACTGGGATGTTTGGTAGCCATCCTGGTGCACAACAGATGGGAGTTATATACTTACATAGACCCCAGGCATTGAAAGACATGGAGTCATCGGGTTTACGCCTGTCAGTATTGCAGCCTTATTATTCTGACCTTCTTGGGAATTTTTCCAAGAGGTTTGTTTTCATGTGGAAAATAGCGTTCCTGCAAAATTAAAATCTTGCAGGTTTTCAATTTTCCTTTAAGAAAATTATACTAGGAACAGAACGGCTATTTCGAGGTGGAACAGTCCAAACAAAACCAAATCACGGTACTTGGCTTGGAGCAGTTCAAAAGATCCACCCGTCCTTTCTGTCAGACGTATGGGATTTATGCTCAGACGCTTTGTCCCACCAGTTTCTGCGAACAGGCTTGGCTTCCCAAGCCACCTGCAGTCATCTCCTGGGTGGAGCAATGCAATCCACCCTGGCAGCCGTCAAACACAATGTTCCTAGGGCATAGAGGTAACAGGGATCACACTGTAGCCCTGTAGGAAAAGCTGAAGATTTCAGTTTATAGAGGAAAAGAAGATCACAGGGTCGAGAGGCAGCTTGGAGAAGCTGTAGCTGCCTCTCCGTGTTGGGGTTTATCCACTCAAACTTGTACAGCCCTCTTTAAGCCCCAGAATGAAGCAACCTTTCCAAGGTCAATCAGGACAGCATGACACAGCTACAGAAACACAAAACATGATCTCATCAGCTCTGTTTTGGGGTGGCTGGCTGCATCCTGAGGCAACCCCATTTCCTAGTGACTGGTGGGAACGGCTAACTGACCTCTCAGTATCACCTATGGCACCCGATCAATAACCAACAGCATCATCATCGGTGCTTTCTGCTTGATTTATCGGTGCTAGTCAGCAATCAGCTGACCTTGGATGGAAGCTTAGGCTCAACCTGAATGAAGAGCTAAAAAAACCGAAAGAGCTAAAAGCTCTTGGTAGCCTTTTACTGGAGTTTGAGCCTCGGTGCATGGCTCCACCTCATGGCAAGAGCACAAACACGCAAGGAAAGAACTAGAGCTGCGGTTTGGCCTCATGGGGTGATGAATGGCACTGTTTCCTTCTTTGTAAAATAATCGCTGAGTGTCACCAAGTCAAACAAACTTAACCCTGCCTCTGGAAATCAGGGTCAGGTGCAGCTGAAATCTCGGTATTGAGCTTTTTCTACTCAAGGCGTGAAGGTCGCACGCAGGTTTTGGCAGCTCTCTCCATCATCTCCCTCCTCTATGTCATTGGTGGGGTGAGTACTGCTGCCCACTGTAATGGCTACCCAAGACTTCCTATTATCAGATTCTGTTCTCGTGTGTTTATAAATATATATTTACAAAATTTTGGGGAGGCTGAAAATTTGCAGGCCCAGTGTCTGCTTTGGAGAAACTTGCTGCCACAGGAAACTGGTTCTTTGCAGACACAGGATGAGAGGGATGTGAATGTCTACAAAATAGTCTTTCAAACGTTATTATTTTCCTTTTCAACCACTTTTGTGTTAATATTTCAGCTCAGGAATGTGACATTTGCTGGACTGAGGCAGAGCTGCTCTTGGTGTGTGCTGCTTGCTGTTCCCATCAGAAGCAAATCAAAAACATTAGAAGTTTAAAATGGTATAGCCTCAGTAAAGACTTTAATGTCTGATTCTCCAGGCACTGGTTCTGGTTCCTCACGGTCTCCTCACTCTGTGAGATGTCCAGCCCAGACGGCAGGAGTCCTTTCAGCTTGTCCCCATCAGCCCTGAAGGCAGGAGCCGGGGTGGCCAGGGACACCCTCTCAGTCAATGCCACCCCTGTCCCCTGCACAGCAGCGTCCCGTTTCACAATCTCTGCTGCCCTCGCATGGCACTTCTAGGAAAGAAAATGTGCCTGGTTTGAGCAAATTCAAAGGCAGGGTTTGAATATGACATTTTTTTGTTTGCAGATGCAAACCCAGGCCGGCAGGCAGGTTTGCAAGTGCGGGTGTAATTACTTTCTGCAGTAATTATACTGAAATTTCATTGTCACTGGACTTCACCACATGCAAAGCCTTATTCAGTAATAAATCTCAGCTTCTCTAAGAGAGGTCTTGAAATCAACGCCCAACAAACCAACCTATCAATTTGAGCTTGTCCAGACAGGGAGTCCTTGTCTGCTCTTTCTGCTCTTTGGTAAGG
>BJBW01001177.1:0-10192 GCA_004320125.1 Scolopax mira
AACAAACAGGTGTAATGAATAAAGTAAATAATAAACATAAATAGATAAAAGTAGCATAAATCTTGAGGTCCTATTATACTAAAACTAAACTTGTGGATCAAAAAAATCCATCGACTTTATTTAATATCAAGAAGAGGCAGAGGAACACTCTGTCATATTTAGTATTTTAAAAACCAAGCAGTTGAAAAAATAGGAAATTAAAACTAGGTAAATGAAAAGAAAGGAAATTCACTGTTGAAATAATCTAATACATAACTCAGTAACACTTCATAAGTAAATTCTTCACTGAAGCTGGAGTCTGTGTCTTGCTACTTCTTATCAGAACTGACTGTTATCGTAATACATTTTAGAGTACAGGTTAAAGCAGGGATTGGGTTTCTGACCAAAGATGTAAAGTGCGAGTTTAACAGACACTCCTTCTCCAGGCAGTATTTCTTTTTACTTTTCCTGTGGAAAATTGCTCAGTACAGGTGAGTTTTCTCCTCTCCAGTGTATTTTTTACCAATTCCTATGAATTTATGACTCTACTACATTGCTTGCTATTTAAAGTATTAATAATTTTGGCCATGAATCACAGAATAGTTGAAGCTGGAAGTGACATAGGGAGGTCACCCTCTCCAACACCAACTAATGTTTGATAAACTTTTAGGATTAGTGATATTCTGGCAATAAGTTCCACAAGATAGTTCTAATTCACACCTTAAAAGAATTTCCATTTATCAAAATTAAAAGCATTTTTTCCTTTTCTTGTTTTTTTTATTTCATGGTACAGTCTATCATTCACCAATGAGAAAAGGTTAAAAAACTAATGCCATAGATGATATTCTTAGCAGGTAAATATCATATTCTACCTATGCAAAAAATAGTTTTAATGCTCACAAGATGAAAGGGAAAGGTTTTCCCTTCCCAAAGATCCTTCAGATCTTTGAAATTTAAAAAAATAATATTTTAATTCATTAAAGAAGCAGTCAGTAAAATCCTGTATCATATTCAGTCTATAGGCTCCATATCACTATTTAGATTACCACATGTGTATTACTAAAAGTTGGCATAAATAACAGTGAATCTGTTTTTTTGTAACACACGTTATAGAAACATTTTACTATTAATGTGGAATTACAATGTAATTATACAGTATAACTATATAGTATCAATATAGTATGCTAATGCTATATAATTATATATTATTTATTTTCTGATATATTATATATAAACAGTTGTTGTTGAAATTTAACTGAAGACCTTGGGTATTATTTGTGTTATATTTATTATTTTTCATACTACCAACAGTTGTGACGATATTTTGGAGCTGTTGATTCAGCATCATTTATAAGGCATTTGGTATTTTTGGTAGCACAGCCCTTTTCAGATCAATAAAAGCTAAAGATAAACAGTGATTAATTAACAGGTTTTAAATTCTTTTTGAATCTAGCTTTATTACCACACATATTTATTGGGCTGGTCCTTCAGAGCACAGAGGCCTCAGTAGCGTGGTTTATGTACTTCTTTAAAGTACAAAACACACCAATATCAGATTTCTTATCAATAAACCAGAGGCATTGTGTGATCTGGCAAATGAATGATAGACCTAAAAATTAAAAATATTAATTGTCTTATTAGAAAAGCTATTTAATCCATGTTTTTCTGTCAATAAATGGGGCCCTCAGTTTATCTCTCACAGAGAGATACAAAGCTTAAGCAATGGGTACACTATTCTGCTGGTACTCGTCCTTTCTTGAATCAGTAAAGCTTCACCAGTTTTTCCAAACTCTGGAAATTTTTGCCTGGTACAAAAAAACCCCTACCTTTAAGCCATCCATTTATACCCTATCATTTTTATGTTAGATCTTTTTTACTTTCTGAAAAAGTAACTTTAGCTTTTCTGAAAAGAACTGGTTAGAGAATTAGATAATAATCCCTCTCTAAATATGCAATAATATTAACCTCTGCACTGTCAATAAGACAGTGTGGAGGAAGATTAGTTCTTACATTTAATCATCTTTTTATTTCATTGAAGTTTTCCAGTTTTCTCTTTTTTTCTGTTTTTGCACCTCATTAGTCATGATCAAAGTCTATTTCTCTTAATGGTGCCTTAATGTGATGCTTTGATCACATTTTCCGGCTAATTTGAAAGTTAACTGAATTACAACAGAGACTGGTGCATTTGAAGTTTTTGGAACCATTTTCCTGGGGCCATGTTACTCTTGACAAATTTTAGGTATTTAATTGAGGTTCCCAGGAGCCTAGTTGCTCTGGACTTCTGTAATGGACAGAAGAAGACACCTCCAGTGAAAAGTGAATTAAGTATCTCCAGAAGATGATTTTTGGTCCTTTTATGGGCCAAATCTTTCTCAGGTGGTTTCCATTGACTAGAAAAGGAGACTCTTTCAACCAGGATCTGACTTAAGAAACTTATTTAAGTTCCTAGAAATGACTAGGATAACTTTGGTCTGTGTTTCATGACTTTGTCTATGATTCTTGTCCCTGTCTTACTCATAAAGGGCTATTATAATGACTCCCAGTTACAGGTATTGACTGACAATGATACATCCATGAGCCATAAGAACATCTCTCTATGAGCTCTAGAATAACCACCTTAAGCACAAGTTATTTTTTATACACCTTGAACATCCATACACAGTATATCCTATCCATTTCAGCTATCTATATGCTTGCTTTCTTGGATGCCGCCTTAAAGCCATCTTAAATCTTGCTGGCAGAAATCTTTTGTTTGAAGGAGTGGCTGCACTCCAAAATTCATCCTCAAAAAATGTACCCAAAGCAACGTTACCTCATGTAAGTACATCCACTGTCAATTTCTTTCTGCCTCTGAAACTTGTTTGGCGAAGGATGTCACGTAGTCAACGGGAACAGATGCAGCAAGGCCCCGTGACTGAGTATCACAGGTTCAGAAGTCAGTTACTGCTTCAGACAATGGAATAAAAAATGTTCAGTAGGTAATTAGGACACACACACCCCCCAAAGAAGAGCTGTGTCAAACCCCTCATTAGTTAGAGGTTGGCTTATATCCTCCCTCAGTGAAAAATAATTCCTAAGAAATTTTACAAGATTCTTCACTATCCTGCAGCCACATTTCAAGGGGGCCATTAATCTTGTTGCTACCAATAGCCAAGACACTGGGTATCATCAGATGAATTAAGACACAATAGTCATTAGTTTAAAAAATAGTAAGGGCAAGAATTTTTGTACTGTGTCAGATTAATTTAAGCAAGTTTTTCCTCTGACTCTTGGAACGTGCTCCCTAACCTGCAGCTTTGTGCTCTGCAGTGACACTTCATTCTCCCATCAGCACAGCCTTTGAATTTCTTTCCTTATTCAGTGAACACAGATTTATTGTTAATTTGTGCAGCTGCCCAGACACTCACAATTAGCACTTCTGTTTTCTTCCAGTTGTTTAGTCGCATCTAATCATCGTGAAAGGTAGAGAAAATCTTTTTGAAAAATCATTGAGTTTTCAAAAATGCATCTTGACAATTTTATTTGGCTTTATAATTTATTGTGCTTGCTTTCTTACCCCTGGCAATGAATTTTAATTCTTGTTACCATACAAACCCCAGCTGCCTCTTATTCAGCTGATCTAAACTTCATATAAAGAAACCACCCAAGTCTTTAACACTTTACAAAGGGTGGCATTTTCCAGAGTATTAGGGCCTGGTCTAACTCATAATAAAAGTCTTCTAGAGTATAATAAAAGCCTTCTAGAGTGAAATCTTCCATTCCAAACACGGAGTCTTGACTATAGATTAGCTAAGTCTTATTACTATCTAAAGATCCAATTTAGCTCTTGAAAATCCAGCTGCATTTTGTTAACCATTTAGACTTAAAGTTAATTCAGTTCCAAAGTGCCTTTGATTTATTTATTTTTTTTAAAGTTAGTGTGACTTTAAGACACATCAGGAAGAAGGTGTGCTGCGATTTTAAGCACAAGAGGCAAAAAAGGCAAAAAAGGCAATTTAGGGATTATTTCATCGGTTTATTTGATTATATTGGATGAAGGAAAGGAAGCGTCTCCAAAGATAAATTTTAGAAAATCAATCCTCTTTCTGCTGAGGCAGCCAGGATGTGCAAGCAGATGCCTTCCCCTTTCTTGGCACATCATCTTTGGCAGGCTGTGACACCCTCCTCCCAGAAGGCAGGAATCCGGAGCAAGGGCAAAGTGTCAGAAAGCAGAAAAGCTGAAGAAGTTTTAGAGCAGAGAAAGAGGAGAACTGCTGCGGCAGCTGATGACATGCTGGGTGCAGCGTGGGCTGGCTGGAATGGACTTCAGAGAAGCTGTGACCTGCAGGAACCCTGCAGAAGGAGGAATTGCAAACTGCTTCCAAACTGCTGCAGCTGGATTCCAGCAGGTTCCCTTTATAGAAGGAAAGTTGAGGTGAGACAGAAGAGAACCTCAAAGCTTGTAGGACACAGAGCCTGGAGCTAGCCCAGGCTTTTAAAGAAATAATAAAAATAATGCTTTGGGCAGTGAGTTAACCCAGATCAAGAAATGAGATTGCTCTCCTACAACACTTTATAGTTAGATCTGTTGTAGTTTGAACATCGTTGTTGAGAAAGTTCTGCCAAGGAACCTGTGTGTATAATTCTGTGTGTGCACATCAGTGTTTGAGGAGAATATTAACCTATGTGTGTGCCACCAGGCAAGACAAAATAGAAGCTGAGCCTGAAGAACTGATCTTTAAAAGGAGTGGACAGGCTCTACTTTCAAACTGCACTAAACTTTCCCCAAAGAACATGAGACAAGGTTTTTACTCCAGATTGTCATGGAGCCTCCATACCAAGGATCCATGCAGCCTTTCTCCCAGGCTTAAATCTTCCCCAGAATGAATTCTCTGAGAGAATATAAAGGAGATGGAGAGGTTGCTTGGATAAAAATGTCCCCATACACCACTTTCACTCTTGAAAATGAACTTGGAATATGATCTGCATTATGCCAATTCCCCAGTAATAACTTTTCTGACTACGAATTATTTTGACTTTGCTGACACTTATATCTAAGGGAAAGAATGCCATAAAATTAAGTAATCATTACACAAACTTATGTTTAATTTTGGATAGTTTTGACCTAAATTTGCATTGTATCTCCATGTATTTAAACTATAAGGGAGCATCAACTTGATGTCCTAGTTCAGGTTCATCACTTGTTAAAATATTCAGCTGCATAGACAGCAAAAGTGGCGTAACAATTTTGACAATAATACTCCAAAGAATAGAGAGGAGATGTAACAGAACAGGGAATTTATCTCAAACATAAACAAATATAAAATCCAGTAAGATACTAAATCAAATCAGCAGGAAAAATGACTGGTTTTCATTAAGAAACTGGAACTGGGGTGACGTAGTTTGCAAAGATGGACAATGAGATGACATAAACATCTGACAAAATTCAGTGGGCTCAGGTGTGCTTTGTATTGAACTCACTGTTCTTAATATGGGAGATATGAGCATTTATAAATAAATTCAAAGTTTCACCAGCCTCCCAACAGATACACAAATGAAAACAGCTCCTTGGTTTATAGACACGTCAAGGTTTTTTAAATGTGAAATTTGAGCAGTGGGATGATGGGACAATTCCTGCAGTGGCTACTACATTAAGCATATTTTTTTTTCTCCAGCTAGTTTAATTATCTTGTTAAAGAGACTTGGCATATTTCATAGGAGCACCGAGTCTAACAAAATCTGCCAAGATTATGAGCTGACAAGATCATATACATCTTAGACCTTGGAAATGATGTGAAAAATAGATTTATCTGGGTTTGGTTGCTAAAATGGAAGCTAGGATATATCTGGGCAGGAGGCTAAAATGTTCCTCCCAGAGCATAGTTGTCCAAAAGCCATCATAGCTCCTGCACCACTGACTGCCAACAGGCATCTCAGTGCATCCTGATGAGGAGCTGGATCACATGAGAGTGAGGTTGCCTGGGTTGTTGAGGTTGGTTGATGAGTGACCTCTCATCTCAGAGCTACTCTCCAGCAGGGCAGCAATGACTGAACGTGTGTGACACACCAGGAGGCTGTGCCATCATGCAGCAAGACCTGGACAGGCTGGAGAGTGGGGTTGTGAGAAACCTAGTGAAGTTCAACAAGGGCAAGTGTAGGGTGCTGCATCTGGGGAGGAATAACTTCATGAATCAGTACAGGTCAGGGGCTGACCTGCTGGAGAGCAGCTCTGAGGAAAAAGACTTGTAAGTCCTGGTGGACAACAGGATGACCATGAGCCAGCAATGTGCCCAAGAAAATCAATAGCATCCTGGGGTGCATCAAGAAGTGTGTGTCAAGAAGGTTGAGGGAGACCACCATCCTGCCCTGGTGAGGCCACAATCTGGAGTATGTGTCCAGTTCTGGGCTCCCCAGTTCAAGAAGGACAGGGAACTGCTGGAGGGGATACAGTGAAGGGCTACAAAGATGATTAGGGGCCTAGAACATCTTATGAGGAAAGGCTGAGGGACTTGGGTCTTTTTAGTCTGATGAAGAGAAGGATGAGGGTGGATATGATCAACACCTAAAGGGTGGGTGTCAAGAGGATGAGGCCAGTCTTTTTTCAGTGGTTCCCAATGATACGACAGGAGGAAATGGGCACAAATTTGTACACAAGAAGTTCCATCTAAACATGAGAAGGAACTTCTTCACTTTGAGGGTGGCAGAGCCCTGGCAGAGGCTGCCCAGAGAGGTGGTGGAGTCTCCTTCTCTGAAGACATTCCAAACCTGCCTGGACACGTTCCTGTGGGACCTGCTCTGGGTAGATCTTCTCTGGCAGGGGGGTTGGACTAGATGATCTCCAGAGGTCCCTTCCAATCCCTATCAGTCTGTGATTCTGTGGATCTGTGTGTTTCTCCCAGAGTCCCATGGACCCAAGGGTGATGCACGGTGCTGCTGCAGGTTAGCATTGGCTCTTGTCCCTGCTCTCAAGCTCTAGGCACTGGGTGCAGCCCATACTGGGAAGCAAACCTCTTGCTTCACTGAGAGCATGCTCTGTGGCTGTAGTTTGGGGAAGGAAAATGTTCATGTTTCACAGTGACAGACAGTGTGAGAGTTCAGGGGACTGAGGAACACTACCTGTTTTGCTTAGTTAAAATAATTCATCACTGAAAACAAGGACAAAGTGGAAAAGGCTCCATTAGTAAAGAAAGGTGGGGAGTTTGGGTTTTTCAGGGGATGGGACCATTCAAATGCCTCTTCTGCCTTGGACTGTAAGAATGACCAGAAATCTCTGCCTTTGTCACATATTTCAGACAATGAGTATATGTTGGGAACCTGCCAAATAGTAGAGTGAGAGAACTGTTTGTTGGAGCTTCTGCTGGGATTCTTGCTGACCTGGACAATATCTTATATTAATAGGAATTATGGCTTTCACTTCAGAATAGAATAGAATGACAGTTACTGGCTCTTTCTGCCTGAGATATTAACTTTATCGAGCTAGAATTTACCATCAGTTGTCACTGTACCAAACTCATAATTGTACCTGTTTGTTATAGATTGGCAATGCTCAGCAGATGCCAACTGACCTATATGTCACTGGCACCTTCTCAGTGACGTGAGACGAAAAGAAAAATTTCTTTAAGAGCTCAAACTGGAAATTGCTCACACACTAAAAAACCGGACAGACCCAACTGAGATGTTTATTTGTGCTATGCTTCGGATCCCTCTTACTGCAAGTGAAATTTTGCAAAAGTGTGAACTTTGGATATGAGAAAATCACTGTCAGGGAGTGAGAACCTCAGTAGATACATATCACCATCCAGCTGAATGAATTAATTCGTGGTGTCTGGTTAATTTTTTCCTACTAGGCCATCATCTAGCCTCTTGCAAAATATTTTATATTTGTCAAAAACATTAAGAGGTACACAAACTCTACTGACATGATGTTTTTCTTGAATAAGATTAATGAATGTCACAAAAGCTATTTTAATCTTATTTTCTTATTTTGGATAGAGTAAAATATTTATGACCTGTTTTTCCATTTTTGGGTATGTGTCTCTTAAATGCTACGCATACTGGTTTTTAAATATCAGTCCTACAAATGGAATGAAAGTCTTAATACGTTGAAGAAACTTCTTACACTTCTGTGATGTCTCAAATTAAATGGTAATTTTCTCCTGTAACTGTTTCTTCCTGTAGCTGGGACTACATAAAAAGAATGCAAATGTTAAGGCATGAAATTTAATTATCTATTAAATGTTCTATGAGTTTTCTGGTACCTAAAACCTGCACTGACCTCTATCCATGCTCTAGCTGTTCTATTAGGAATAGCTACGTTTATACCTCCAAAGTTAGATCTTAACCCCAGATATCAGTTTCCACATACTCGCTGCTTTCAGGCTCACATGTATTCACCTTTTTTGTCTTTTCAACGCTGTCGTGTCTGTTACCAACACAGCATTTCATCTCTTCATTGGGAAATGCTCTGGAGAACATAGTCAAATATTAGTGTGTAATATATACATACTGTGAAATAACAGTATGTTGATATCAAACTCTCTTCACTCTTACGCTTCCACTAAATTAATTCCCATAGCACCTGAATGACTGATAAAGAGATTTTGCTGCAGTTTTCTTAAAACCCAAATACATTGCCTGCACCTAACTCTGCCAGGATCTCCTTGCATTCCCCACATTTTTGCTTGCAGACCATCGTTTTTTATGTATTTGCAAAGTACGCCTGACTCCAGAAAAGATGTATCTTCTCCCCAGTCCTTCAGCCCTGATTCTTATCCTCCTACCAACAAGGTAGGGAGAAAATATGGGAATACAGATGCTCCAGTTTCTTTTTCTGTGGTAACAGGAGTCCAAGTTTCAGGAGAATGCTAGAACAAACAAACTGGATACTATGCAGAACCAAACACGGGACAATAAGGAGGGGAGAAAGCAGATGTAAGCATATCCACCTGGAAGCAGGGGATACTGGTTTCAGTGACGAAGTGGATACCTTCATTTCCAGTTTTTTTCTACTGGCTAGTTTAGGTGACTTCTCCTGTAGCTGAATGTCCATTCTGCATCATGTTTGCTGCATCCAAAATTTCTCCTGTGTTTTAGAGAGAACTCGATAAAACTCATGGACCCAAGTGACACGTGAATTCCTTCTACAGTAGGAGCTGTAGGCACTTCAGGAGGGATTAGGGAGAGGAGAGGATTAGCCACTGCTCTGAGGAGAAAACCTCCAAAAGACAGCAGTTTAAGGATATAAATCAAACAAGAGTGCTCAGGGTTTGCTGGCATTTTAAACATCACTACTGCTTGGAAGAGAGAACATTTGATTAATTCTTTTACTCTCTCTAGATATCTAACTCATAAATTTCACTGTCACCCAAAACCCAGCTCCTGCTAAAACTGAGCTTTCAGCAGTCAGGATTTGTCTGTTCTTGAGGGTGGGTAGGGGGTAGAGTGTTTTGCTTTTTAAATTTCTTCCTTTTAAAGCATTAAATGCTTTGTTTTAATGCATGAATGAATTATTTCTTTATAATGGTTAATTAAGAGGTTTGCAAGACAGAATTTCACTGTGCACTGAACATTAATCTGGAGAGAAAAGAAAGCATTAAAACAAATGATTGCAATAAATGGTAATGAAAAAACTTATTAAGTGTAGGAGTTGCAGACAGGATGTGAAATTAGGACTTCCTTTGCATCAGTCATAAATCAAAATAATTTGAAATTAATGAATGACATCTTACTTTGTGAGACTGAAAGACAAAACCAAAAGAAACTCTGGCCAGATGCAAGAAATAGAGGTCTGTAAGTTATGCTGTTGTAGAACAACTGATCTTGGAGTGAAATCTGGATGCTGAAAAGGAGTTTCCTAATTTAATTTAAGAAGCCACAAGCCTCCATCCTTCATCACTTTCAGAAGAATACTTCCTAAGCACTGGTCAACTAAAATTAAAATTAGAAGAACCAATGCTCAAAACATGCCATATTTTAATAAAGCAGAAACTAGACATTATTGTATCTTTTATATCTATATTCGAACACCTATTAAGTATTGTATTTTAATTAGGTACCTCCATTAGGATGCTAGTAAATGCAAAACTTCCATTTGCATTACAAAAATAAGACAAGTATCAATTCATATTTAAATTAATATATAACTGCTAAGGAACTAGATCCATAGGTCTCTTCATCACCATAGGGTGGTGAGACACTGGAACAGGTTGCCCAGAGAAGCTGTGGTTGCCCCATC
>BJBW01001177.1:10255-54308 GCA_004320125.1 Scolopax mira
CTCGATGATCTTTAAGGTCCCTTCCAACCCAAACCATTCCATGATTCTAAGCCACAAGCAGAGAGACTTTGTACTTTGCCTTAATTTAATCCTGAAGTCCTAAAAAAACCCACTGATTGGCCATCTAATCCTCTAAATGCCCTTTATTTAATAGTGTAGAGGTTAGAGCTGCTTGCTTTAAATTACACAAATTGCTTTTCATTCAGAAACCAGAACTGGAGGATCTATATTCAAGGTGAAAAATGATGCAGTTTAATGGTACAAGAAGGTTCTCGTCTGTGCTTAATGAATCTTTTGTTTTCCTGCCCTTGGTGCAGTTTCGGTAAAAAACCCAAAAAAACCCCTACAGTTTGAGAGTCTGGATGTTCTTCCAGGATGCAGGAGACATGGTTTTCAGTCTCCTCAGGCAGAATATGGAAATGTGAACTTCCTACTTCTTTAATATCTGTTTCCTGTATTAGTTTACGGTACAAAATTACATGCATCTCTACTGGATAGATGTATTTCTCTGCAATGTTGATTGTGCCATTGAGAAGATGGGATTTTAGACAGATTTGGAGTAACTCTAAGCAAGTAGCTGCTAAGTAAGTTGAATTTGATGATTTTTGTTATTCTGCATGGCAAACAGAAGTCCCATTTTCTACTGGTTTCTGAATCTGTGCCTCTCAGCCATGTGGGTACCCTGTGGGTAGCTCTGGGTAGCCCTCTCCATTCTCACTTGGATTTGTCATCAGTTAAAACTCTAATTTTTAAAACCTAAACATTTATGAAATAACATTTGAGTAATCATATAAATATAATATATTTAGTTAGTTACATTGTTTTTAACAAAAAGGTGTGAAAGCAGCAGTTGATGAAATACTTGTAAACAGTCAAATCACAGATAACTCTTGTTTATCTGTCATTGAAACCAATGTTATGTTTATTGAACATTTTGATGAAAATTAGGACTAAGCCAATGCAGGAGAAATTTAATATCAGCAGGATTTTAGGCCTAGATGGTGCTTTGGAAATGAAAACGGTCTTATTCCTAAAATTGAACAGACTGAATATAATCCTAAAACGGTGTTCACATTCGAAGACTTTGCTTCCTTGTGACTTGTGTTGTATAAATTTTAGTAAAACTTTACTTACTGTATTCACCTTTTTTCCATCATTTTCTGTCTTTGATCTTTATTACAGCAACAGTCAATACTCACATCAACTTGGACGTTGATACTCAGTGTACACGAGAGGATTTTGCCACTTGAATCCCTGAGCTTTACTTCTCTCTTAATATGTTACAGTTAGAACAGCACCAGAAAAGTTTATTCTGTTCCATCTAAAATGGTAAAATCCTAAGAAAGAGTTACTCTGGCTTTGGTATTGTCCACATGGTGAACTGTCTGGGTGCCAAAGAGCCTGGAAACTCAGCTCTTCCTTCGTCTGACAGGTTGGTTTCTTAGATGCTACCAGATACATCAGCAAAATCTCTGCCAGAAAACTGATGGAGTTTTGGTAAATTTAGACTGCTCCCCCAAGCTTTGCTGAATCAACAGCTTCTGTCAGAAACATCTTATCAATTTTACGCCTTTGCTGCTCTTTCCAATCATGTAAATTTACAACTAACTCAACTCTATCCTTAGTATCCCCTGTATTAATTTGCAGTTTCTAACTTTTTGGAAGCATATGCAATTTATATAAAAAATTATACTTTCATACTTGTACACCCTAAATATATATTTATGGACATTTTAGAAACTTATTTCATAATAAATTCTTTACACATATTTTTAAACACAATCATTCTGCTTTTCAGTAGTCTCAAGCTGTCACATTAGCAAATACAGGTTCATAACTTGGAAATCAGGTCTATCCTGCCATCAGTGGACACTCTGAAAGGAAAATTAGACAAAAAGCTTGAAAAAACCCAAGAGATTAAATTCTTAATTTTATCTCAAAAGCATTAAAAAAGAGCAATGTATTGTATATAAGCTCTCTATCTTGGGTTTTCTTGTTTGTAAAACATGAAACCTAAAGAAATATCAAAGAACATGATCAAGTTCAATAAGCCCTTTTTAAAAAAAAGGCTCTTGTAAGGATTGTCATAGTCTGTCCTATAAAAACATCTCGGTGAACTCATCTGAACTGTTTTGTCAAGGATATCTCAGATGCATTCATATTATCATCGAAATAATCCAATTTTGGTCACAGATATGGCAGAAGAAGGTATAATCACATAGAGACTTTAGAGATGCAGAGATCAAAACTGATTTTTCAATCCTAATTATCTGTTCAAGGACCCTGGATACAGATACAAATGATGATTCTATTTAATTATAAATGCCCAAGAGAGAAGGAGGATCCCATTAACATCTGTGACATAAGAAGCAGGAAGATACTTTCATCATAAAAAGTAATTCTACCATTTTTTTATATTTTTTTTTTTTTTTTATATTCCAGGCTATCCTGTAGCTTCAACTTGCATGCCTTCACAGCCAAATTTTAAGGGCCATAAATCCAATTTACTGCTGTCTGTATTCTATACTAGCTACATTTCTGAGTATTTCCCCCAGGACAGATTTCAACAAATTGTTTCCTTTTTAACAAAGAGGAAACCCAAACCACAACCATCCGACAGAGAACTACTTTCTTCCCTTGGGATACCTTTGGGTGAAACAGGAAAGTCCTATGAAATGTGTTATACAGAGGTCACTAAAAATATTTGTAAAAGTTTCTTCTGGCTTTGAAATATGACAGGCAAATGATCTGCATCTTTAAAGGTTTAAAACACTTTTGAAAATACAGCATTTTAAGGCACCTCATGGAATGGGCAACCAAATAAAATTCTTGCTTGATGAAATTGGCACAACTCTCCTAGCCTAAGATAAATTGCCTGCTTATTTTAAAATCCTTAATAACTTTATTTAATAGATTTCTGGAATTGCCACTGTAAGAGCTTATCTTTTTGTGCACCACTTGTCTCCACTTTGATACACTGGCAGGCTTATATTTAAAAGAATAAAGGTTTGGAGAGTTAGTGTTCAGAAAGGCTGCAGTAGAAGGGAATAAAAGCTCCAACATGTAGGCTTTTTTCATCGACTTAATAAAATCTTATATTATTCTGAAATATCAGTGTTCATGGCCTTACATTGATAAAACACAACAAACAATCAGAAGATCACATATACTTAGGGATCTTTTCCTCCTTGCTGCATTTTAACTACCAGTAGGGTAAAAGGCAATGGGAGCTTAAGAGCCCATCATGTTATATAAGGGATGAAAATTAACTTTTTGAATTATACTGAAACTTTTCCATATGGAATCTCATTCCTAGTAACAAAATTCTGTCACAGGTCCCAGCTAACAATATATCATTTCAGATCTCAGTTACCCATCATCTAGGTAACAGAGGTTGGTGAAGGTTGAAGAACCCAACACTTTGGTTCTCTTTTGTATCTCCTAAGAAAAAAACTAGTTTATATTTATGTTGTTGGTATTTGGCAATACAGCGGGGCCTGGAACTGGGCCATGTCTTCCGGAAGGCTGACATGACCTTCATGATCCCAAAATATGTGCCAATTACAACAGAAAACCATATGTTTAAGGAACAGAGAGATGGCAACTGAGGACTTAACTCTCTGAGGACAAGGAGGATCTGGTTTTGAGAAGAGCTAAGCACCTGATGTTCTTAACTTCATGTAAATGCCCAGTGTTCAGGGTTTTGAAGATCAGACTTTAAAGAGCATCACTTTGATCCAGCAGCAGGCTAACAGCTACCCTAGGAGCCTGTAAAATCTTCAGCCTTGGAAGTTCTCAAGATTTGGCTAGCCAAGCAGTCCTACTTGAGGCAGAAAGCTGGGGTAGAAGTTTTTTCCAGCCACCATCCTTAGGGTTCTACAAGATTAATACATTTTTATGCATGGGATAAACTCCTGTGACTGCTGAATTCAATGGAAAGTCTTTCAGTGAATAACCAAGAACAAGATTTCTTTCTGAAATGGACTTTTTGAGTATCAAAAATACTTGCACTGGCTTTTACATTTGATGGTACTGGCTGTGAGCAGAAGTCATACTGTACAAATGGTTCATGCTGATGAAACAAAAATAGATACCTAACGAAATACAAAGGGATAAAAATATATTTGATAATTTAATTTGATAATTAAATTTTCATTCCATTGGACTTAATTGTCTACTTAATCTTCCACAAATTTAATGTTGATCGTGGGCAAATTACATTCTAATACATCAGTATAAAACCATTGTATCTGACTGAAGTACCAAATCTACTAGTGGAAACAGGTATCAGATCAGCTCTGATTTTCTATGGTGCAATATATCTTCCTTCATTAGTAAAAGGATATGACTATCTTCGTGGCTCTTAAGGTGTTTTAATTGATTTTTAGCATTTTCTCTTAGCATTCATTTCTGGCAGATTCACTCCTTTTTTCATTATACAAATTGATGTGAAATTAAACCATGCCCCGAGGACAGAAAGAGGATGAATCAATAATATTGATATTTTACGCAGAACATAAAGCTGAGGATTTTAATGGAATTAAAAATATGTTTAGTAAGGTTAGTGCAGAAAATGTGACCAGTATGAATGTTAAAATCAAGTGGCTGTAAAGGTCATTGTGAATAGGATGCATGCTTGCAGGATATTTCAATACATTTTTCCTAAACAGATATTTGTATGAATTTATAAAGTAAATCTACATATGATTTTGCTGGCTTTCTGCCCACCAAAGGTGTTTGAAAGATCTATTTGAACAAGGATAGCCAAGGGTATGGAATATTATTTCATCATCTCTACCGCCTTTTGTAATATTTCAATGGTACCTTCTGTTTCCTGCAGCAGAATTAAAAAAGCAGCTTTTAGTAGAAAATATCTACGTATGGAAATGGACCACAGAGCTGAAGAAAAAAAACACGAGTTAATAAATTGAATCCACTTGAAAATAGAGTATGGAGCAGTGATATTCAATGCTGCTTTGGTATATGGATGTCATTACACTGAATTTGTATGTTATATATACATTAGATCACGGGTAACAGGGAAAGGAATTAGCTCTGCACATGTACTTGCTGGCACATGCAACTTTCTGCCATAATTCTGCTCATCTTCAAAGCTGTTTGATCAGTCCCCTCCTCAACTGGACGGGGGAGAGTAAATACAATGGAAGGCTCATGGGCTGAGATAAGGACAGGGAGCTCACTCAGCAACTAACACCATGGGCAAAACAGTTGTTTCAGGGAAATTCCAGCACTTTCATACAATTCCTTTTTACTTTCTCTATACATTCACCAAATATTTTTTTAGGTGTTTTATCTGCTGATGAATTCTTATTTTTCTAGTACTTGTGTGTTAAAACAAAGCAGCACTATAAAATAAATCTTTCCCCAAGATGTTATCAAGTATTGTAGGACAACGACAAGAATTAACAGCTTGTGCAGTAAATAGCATGTCTTATTCCAGTAAGCAAAGAAAAGAAAAGAAATATGAGATCTTTCTAATATTTTTGGCATTGCATATTTCTGATTCTTTTTTTTTTCTCTTTTTTTTCTTTTTTTGTGAGACTGAGTCATCTTATGGCAAATTATTAACTTCTGCCCTGCACTGCAGGAAGTAATTTTGACATGGCAGCCTAGTGGGGCCCACTTGTGCATGATCAAAATGCAGAAAAAAATAGATGCTCTATTTCCATAAACTGGCCTCTCCTGAGCTGTGCCTATTCTAGAGAAAGAGGCCTTCTGTAACATCTCTGATACAGCAAAATAAGAGAAAACAAAAATTTTAAAAGAAGGAAATGTTACCATTCATTAAGCAGAATAAGGTGAAGAATGACGGTATGTCATTCAGTTATTAAATATTATGAAAAGGAGACATAAAGTCTGTCAGTCTTCTACACTCAGAATCAGAGTAGGTACCTGAGAGACCCAATTACTGTTGCTGCAGTTGCAGGTACAGAGAAGCTCATCTAACGACGTCTCTCTTACAGACATGTTCTAAACTCCTCCTGGCCTATATTTGTTATTTCAGCAATTGGGAAAATTAAGATTTCATGACTTTGAGGAACAGCTTTTGACTGGGAGGCCAGACTTTCTGTGGCATGTGAAGTTTACATTTTATACCGCTATATCTGTCTTTGCTTATAACCCAGGAACATTAAATCAACAATAAACAAAATGTTGCTCTTCCTCTAGTGAATGAGTGGGATGTGAACAGAACACAAACAGCTATTATTTCACTGATTTTTTTGTTTTCCTTCATTACGGTCCCTAATTCTTGTTATACTCATTCTTGTTATACTCTTGTTCTACTAATTCTGGTTGCTACTTGTTACTTCATCTCATTCTTGCATTCTCACACGCTTCAGAAAAATTAGTAACTTTGCTTGAGATTTTATACAAATAGTTTTAAGATCTGATATTTTTTTTATTCTCCCTTTCTTACCTGTTCATTCTGAGTTAAGAACCAAACAAGCCCTTGGGAACTGTAAATGGTTCCAAACACATTTTCTCCTTATGTTAAAACTGGACCTCAAAAACTTGTGTAGATTTATTACATCAAAAATAGTCTGGGGTGGTTGTTACTGAACAATTTTTTGAGATTTTACCAAAAGTCTCATTTTTTCCTACATGCTCTGGAGGGTAACATAATGATAATAAAGGGTACTTTGAAGGTTCTGTGTTTCTTGAGAAACAGTCCCTATATCAGAGAATGACTACTAAATATTTTTACTAATGTCCAAAGAAGTAAAGCTCACACATTAGCTCTCTTCCTGTCTCTTCTTGAAAAACTTTTCAGTCTACTGACCAATTTCAGCCAAACATGACAAGAGACTAAAGTTCTTTAAGCATTCATGCATATTTCATGAAATATAGTTTTCTGGTCCATAAAAGAGACTCACAAATGGTTTTGAGTGAGGGAAAGGTTAAAGATGATGCCACCAAATCAGATCAGACACTAGACAGTCTTAATGGGAAAATGTCATAATATGTCTTATTTATGGAAAAAGCAGGTGGGTGTTGCAATCAAACACGCCCATGAACCATGGGGAAAGGGGTTCCATTAGCTGTGCTGCTCAGGAAACCACTTAAGCATCACAAACACATAAAGGTTCTGATTGATAAAAAATGTTGGGTTCTCTTCTCTTGGATTATGGGTAATGTACAATATTGACTTTATTGGCCCTTTTACTTCCAACCGCTACTTTCAGCTGTCAAATTTTAATTGCAAGAAAGGATGATTAACTTGTGCTTTTCTGTGAAGTGCAAGAGAAGATTTGGCTTTCGTGCGTGTGAATGGACATACTCTTGCTGTTGTTGCCAGGTGTCTTTTCTGAACTTTTCTGTTTATATCCTTTCTCACTTCACGACACCGTTTCTGTTAATTAGGTAACTCTCAAAACACAAATGTGGGTTTCTCAGCTATTACTCAGGATATACCTACTCCTGGTTCTCACAACAAATAACAGACTGAATTCATTCAATAGGTGCACAGCTTGGGATACAGCAGACATCCACAAAGTTTGGATGTCTGAATTAAACCCACTACAGAAAATGTCCAAAAGCAATCAGCAGAGCATTTGGAGTTTCTGGTAGGTCTGAAATCTGTGCCTTCTACACTGCCTACCCACAGAGGTATGGCTCACTCTAACTTTTTTGCTCTTTAACAATGATTACAACAGAGCTGATTTTAATGAACAGAATTTTACTTGGAAAATGTATCTTTCCTGGGAAAAGGGCAAGACTTTAAGAAAAAAAAAATGGAAACTTGCACCTTTTTTTTTTTCATAAAAACCCAGGCAAAATGTTGACATTTTCTGCAGAAAAGGTGTCAACTAAGATTATTTTTGCTGAATAAAACTTTCTGGTTTCTGACAAACTTTAGTCAGTAACATCAAGGCATAAGAAAGGAGAGATTCTAAAACCCCTTTTTTTCAGTTGAAAGGACAAGCTGAGATTTGACTTAATACCTCTTTGCAAATGTGTGTGGGTAGGAATTAATAATTGGACCAATTTAATTTCAGTCCTCATATAACTCATTTGACTTAATTTGATCCTACAAAGAAAGGTTTGTGCCTGCTCCTATGTAATTTTCAAGTATTTGTATCATATCAAAGTTCTTTGAAGGTCTATATTCTGGCATCCACTGATTAAGTGCTTTTTAATTTGGCTTTGAATAAAGGAAAATTAATTACAGCCGTTGCACTAGTTCTTTCATAGAGTCCTTATATCTTGGGGAAAATGTACAGATCTACTGAAATATCTCACCCACGAGTGTGAACAGCTCAGTTTTACACTAAATATTTCAAAATGTTATATGCCTTTATCAGCGCCAGAAATATAATCACTATTTGTGAAATATACATGTATTAAATGCTATATGTAACCAAGTATAGTGAAAATAGATACTAACCTTTTTTCCCTCAATTCTAAACCAGTTAGCATACACCATATCATCCATTTCCCTACACCATTGTGAAGAGTGACCTAGTTCTGTCTTTTTTTCAGCATGTACTTTTTGTTATGAGATTAGAAATTATGAGGTTTTGTACTAATATAAATTACATTTTGCCTACTCTTCTCTATATTTTGCTCTGTGATTGTCAGAATGAAGTACTCTGTAATGTTTGCAAAAATTGGTAATTGCATTTATTAAAAATACTTCTCATGTTGTGCAAGATATTAAGAATTTACCTTAAGAAAAGACTGTTCACATCTATAACTGCAAAAATGATGACTTCTTTAATTTTTGGTGTTCCTAATATTTCCATTGCTAAGATATCATCTGCCACCCAGGGAGTGAATGGAAGTTTTCCAACAATTGAGCTTGTTCAAAACAACATTATCTGCCTAAGCCATTGGACTTTTACTTGAATATGTGAAGGATGATCTCATGCTGGATTACTAGCAGTGCAAACTGGTCTTAAAACATTAAGAGAAGGTCATTGGGGAATTATTCTTATGTAGACATATGAATTCTTCTTGCTTCTTACACAAATGAGCATTTGGATGGAAACTGAATTTATGGGCCATAACCAATTGAATGTAAAGGTAGGTTTTTCTTGGACAAAACATACACGGGACAGTAACTCTTCTGCTTCATCTTAGATCAGTAATAATTTCCTGCAGTGTCTTATACTATTGGAGGAAGTATGGCCTTTTTTGTACAATTAAATTTATAAAAATTGAGTTGGGTGGCAGTGCAACAGGTTTCATGGCCACTCCTTCTGTCCCACACATAGCTAAAACAGAGGGAAGAATCACCATTTGTCAGCTGTCATACAAATTATATAAACATGTTTTTTCACTCACAAAAAAACCCTCAGATTTTGAAACATGCTTCCACATTTCAACTGAGAGCATCAAGCTCTAGCTGCCATACAAACCATAGCTACATATTTCACTTTTCAAATATCTTTATCAACGACTCCTTCTTGATCAGGTGGCCTGTAGTAGACACCAACTACAGTTGGTATTTTGTCTTGGCTTGGTCTCTAATTTTCACCCCTAAGCTCATGACGTTCTCATTGCTGTTCTTCAAAGATAGCTCTGTGCAATCTGTCCCATTTTTGGCATCAAGGGCAACTCTCCTTCCTTGCCTGTCTCTTCAAATAATTTATAACCATCAATCACATCACTCTAATCATTTAATTCATCCCACCAGGTTTCTGTGATGGCAATCAGGTCAAAGCTTTCCATCTAGGCAGCAGCTACCAGCTCCTGTTTGTTTCCCATGCTGCATGAACGGGTATAGTCACTCCAGCTGGACTACTGGCCACAGCCCCTTTTCAGAGCAGTTTGCACTAATTCCCTTGAGGCAATTCACAGGTGTTGCTGTGCTGCTTCCCAATGCCCCAGCAGCCCCTGGCTCTTCCTGAGTGCTTAAAACTCCACTCCCTTCCCCTCACTAAATTTTGTTTAAAGCTGGGCTTATAAATCTAGTCAGCTTGTTGTACAGGATGTTCCTGCCACATCAGCTGTCAACAGGCTTGGGTTTTTGAAGGTTGTAGAAGCCAAGACTTGGAACATAGCACCAGCTTAGTCCATGCTAAAGGTTGGTATGGTTTTTTTTCTGAAAATTGCAGTCTGAGGTATAATGACTTGATTTCAGTAACAGTAGAGGAAAATCTGTTGGATGAGTTATAGGGTGTTAGAAAAGAAATGGGATAAATGAGCTTTATGGATGATAAAAACATCAGCAAAGCCTTTCTTGATGATTGTGATTAGTGTCCTCAGAAGACTTGTAGTAGAGCCAAGTTTTTTTATTTCTAAATTAGGCAAATTGAAATGCTCAAAAAGCTAATGTCTGCATCCTGCACTTCTTACAGTAAACAAAATCTTTGTAATTTCCTTTATCTAATATGAAACTGAAAAAAATATTTACTACATTTAGTAAACTCAGATTACTAAACTCCTCAGTAGCTAAAGAGTTAACACAATCTGTTATTCTTGGCTTCAAAGTCAGAGTGGGTTAAGATGGCCTGAAGAAGTTTAGAGTAGTTATTCTCTTATCCTGTTTGTTTGCACGCTTAAGAAAAATCTCATTACAAAAGACACATCCAATTCCCTTTTGAAAATTTATCTTCACATAGATGGGAGTCAGCAGTGTTATTTTGAATTTTTGTATATTCAAGTTAGCGGATCCAGCAAAGGCAACCTGAGATTGTAAACCAGCTTGTTTCTGTTTCTGTGCTTTATGATCACAACACTGGCAAATGCTGTTTCAGCAATACAGAAATTATTTAGTTATCATTAATAGGCTTTAATGAGGTTTAAAATACTAACTGAAATGTAAAATGCTGCAATAGGTAATAGAAAGTGGAAAGTTGTTTACTACCACCTATATGCAAATGATTTTCATTTAATTTTCCAAACTAATTTGGAAAATTCACTAAACTAATTTGGAGAGATTTATCCTTTGAAGGATAATAATTTATACTGTAATTCAGTTTGGAAGAGTTGCTAATAATTTTAGGATAGATGGAAATTAATATTCTGGAATTAATTGGTTTTCTCTGTTACTGTTACTTAGAAATATTGAATTTGTTTTCTTGCAGAATCTGGTTGCTAAGGAAACCACTTGTATTATATCTATAGGTATGGCATAGACCTTAACTCTAAAAAGAAAATAAGCAAATGAGTTTACAGCTACTATTTCAGAAAGAATCATATATTTTAATCAGCAAGACATCTTCATCAATCTTAATTGCTGTATTTTAATACAATGAAAATGTTCATTGCATGCACCTTTTCAGAGGTTAGTTATTGCGTAGTTAGTATTTTCAGGTACATAATGGTAAACTTGCAGTAAGAGGTCAATGCACAGTTAAATAAATGGAGACTGGGTTGAGGTGTGGATGGGAAACCATGTCAGAACATCCAGCTGATCCTGAATTTAAATACAGTCAAATACTGTTATTTTTCCTTTTTGATCTGTCCTGCCCAAGCATCATTTGGTGGGAGGTACTGCCCTTTGGAAGGGAATTAAAACTACTAATATGTCTGAACACTCACATCCATCAAAGACTGTGATCCTTTGTGTAAAGTTACCTTTTAGGGCATGGCCAAATGATGCTTTATGGAGGGATCCCATCTTTGTGAATTGAGCCACTAAATAAAATTAACTTTGGATTAGATACTTGAGCAAGCGATGTAGTTTACCCTAAAGATGGCTGAATTTAGATAGGTGGCATAGGTTACATTTACATAGGTTTAGAGAGATTATAGAAGATGAAAGAAGAAAGGGGGAGACTTGTTATCAGTCTGCAAATGACATGCAAGTAGTAATAATAATTCTAATACTAATAGATGCTGAAAAAAGATAGGATTGTTATGAGCACAGTTAGGGATTTTGAAACTTTGTAACAAGGATCTGGGTGATGTTTATGAGCTTCCTCTGCTGCCTGATAGCAAATACCAAGGTGAATATAATTAATCTCTTCCCTTAATTTGGTACCTAGGTAGTGGTGGGTCTGTTCACTGAGGGCCCTGCCAGCTGTGCCAGCCTTTCTAGGGTGCTTCCACCCTGTCCAGGACCCATTTCAGCCCCCCATGGCGCCATCAACCCCTGCCCCATCGACACCCCAGCAGGGCTGGGCTCTGGATCCCCACAAACAGGGCCTGGCTGGGGGCCTCCTGAGTTGGGCCCGTCCTGGCCTGATCTCGACCTATTCCTTTCCCCAGGGAGATGCCTGATGCCCAGGGCTATGTCTGACTTCAGTTCCCCTCACCAGGCCTGATCCCGACCCACAGGCTGGGTCCTGGCCATGTAGTCACCACAGGACTTGCCTGATGATCTTGGTGGGCTCCTGGTTGGATCCAGCCACAGAGTCCAGGCCTTGCCCCTCTCCTTCCCTCAGGTCCTCGCCATCGGAAGGTGTTCCTGCTCCCTGGTACGGTGGATACACCTGAGTTGCTTCATTCGATCTGCACTCCTCCAGTTGAAAACCCCTGAGCTGAGAGCAAAAAGGAAGATTTTTCTCTGATTTCAGTAAGAGGTGAATCTAAGGCACAGACTCTGACAGGACAGCTCCAGTACCACCCAGCCGCTGAGGTGGAGGGAGCAGAGAACGAGCAAGTTGGTGTGTGCTGGGCCCAGCAGAAGCCTTGCCCTGCTTCTCCACAAGGTGTTACACGTTTTTTATCTAATATTCTATCTACAGAGGCAGGTACATAAAGTATTAGAGAAAAGTTGCTGTTTCAAGGCAGCTTTGGTCCCACAGCCTCAGGAAGGCCTTGGGGCCTTCTGTACTGTGTGGGCGCTCAAAGCTCAGCTTGAGGGGAGGACTCAAGCAGTGGCTTGTTTTCCCAACCCAACTTGGAGACAGCCTGTGTTGGGTTTGTAGATGAATTCAGGCCCAGGAACTGAGAATTGTGGTGAGAGGGTAGATGAAGGGCACTGGTGGCAGCCTGGAGCATCTTGGAGCCCAGCCAACACCCTGTACTTAAGGAAAGGGCAGGATTTTGATCCTGTCCCATTTTGATCCTATCTCATCCCATTTAAATATTAATCCATCGCCCATGGCTGCTCTCAGTCTCTGGGAATTCAATTTTCCTCGGTTTTCACTCATTCCCAATTAACATGCTTATCAGAAAGACCAGGTTTATAGTAGAGAGCCACCTCAGTCGTGAAGCAACTATAAAGCCAGAGGCAAGCTGGAGAGTGCTTTCCCAACCTCTTTGACATGTTGGGTATCTTGCTGAAGTATAATCCTGGGTTTCAGAAAGGGTCTGCAAAGCCACATGCAGGCACAGAGCTTAAAGAAGAGTTATTGCCAGTTATGGTGAACAGCTTCTGAAATTTCAAGGAGTTAGAGGCAACCTCCTCCTTCAGAAGAGTAAGTTTATGGCTGGAATACGGTTATAGAGAATTGCTTCTGCAGAGCTAATGTAGCTGCTAAAGTGAATTTAATTAATTCAGATGGGCTGGAAGATATAATTTGGGAGATGCTACCTGCAGCGGTGACTCACTTCCCATTAATTATCTGGTAGTCCTGGGACTCCTACCCATCTGGAAGCTATTATTCAGGATTACAGTTTGGGTTAAAGTCCTGGAGACTAGTAGCTGTGATTTCGATAGGAGTTTAAGTAGGCCAGCCAAGTGAATGGGGAGTTGTTAGAGGGTGATATAACAAAAGCCTTATTCTCAGTTTTCAAGGTGTTCAGAGAACTTCCCCTATGGCTAAGTCTAGAAATAGCCTAAGTGTTTGGTTTACAGAAAATGTCGTCCATGTAGAAATTCTATTCTAAAACTCCCAAGCTCAAAGAGGTAAACAGTGGAACAAAGCTGGTTCATATGAGCCACTTTTCTCACTACGTAGAAGTTCTGAGAACCTTGCCTATCTAGAAAGCTGAAGTTAAGACTGTGGCTGATGTGAAAGGTTTTGTTTTGTTGGTTTTTTTTTTCCATATAAAGCTTCAGAAAGTTAAACTAATGAAATCTGTTAAGGTAAATTTACTGATGACTAAAAAGCTGTTTCCAGGAGAAGTTTCCTCTCAATTTTCAGTGTCCTTGCTTAACTGAAATAGTAGAATTTCTACTGAATTTCAGTTCCTTCTCTATAAGCAAATCAGAAACTCTTATTGCTCAGTGTCGTTGCTTTTTCCTCCATCGTTAGTGCTGTGATGCCTGCCTGAGTGGAATGCTTTTGCTAAGGTTAGGGTTTGGGCTACAGCTGCTGGAAGGTGGTCTCACTGAAGGTCTCTCTGGGCTGTACGAATGAGCACACACAGAGGCAGGCTCTAGAGCAGTTAACACAAACCCAGGAAAGTGTTTATGCCAGGTTAAATCCACAGTCTGTCTTATAGAATCATTTAGGTTGGAAAAGACCCTTGGGATCATCGAGTCCAACCATCTACCCTACTCTACAAAGTTCTCCCCTACACCATATCCCCCAACACCACATCTAAATGACTCTTAAACACATCCAGGGATGGGGACTCAACCACCTCCCTGGGCAGCCTATTCCAATGCCCAACCACTCTTTCTGTGAAAATGTCTTTCCTAATGTTCAGTCTAAACCTCCCCTGTTGCAGCTTGAAGCCATTCCCTGTTGTTGTCTTACCTGTGAGAAGAGACCAGCACCAACCTCTCTACAGTGTCCTTGCAAGTAGTTGTAGAGAGTGATGAGGTCTCCCCTCAGCCTCCTCTTCCTCAAACTAAACAGCCCCAGCTCCTTCAACCACTCTTCATACGATTTGTTCTCCAGGCCCTTCACCAGCTTCATTGTCCTCCTCTGCACTCACTCCAGCACCTTGATGTCTCTCTTGTATTGAGTTGCCCAGAACTGGACACAATACTCCAGGTATGGCCTCACCAGTGTTGAGTATAAGGGGACAATTACGTCCCTACTTCTGCTGGTCACACTATTTCTAATCCAAGCCAGGATGCCATTGGCTTTCTTGGCCACCTGGGCACACTGCTGGCTCATATTCAGCTGCTTGTCTGACCCCCCAGGTCTTTTTCTGCCAGGCAGCTCCAGCCTCACTTCCCCAAGCCTGTAGTGGTGCATGGGGTTCTTGTGGCCCAAGTGCAGGACCTGGCCCTTGGCCTTGTTGAAGCTCATAACTTCTAGTTGTTGTCTAGTTTCCCGTTAAAAAAGCTGGACAACACAATGCTATCTAAGAAAAAGAACAGGAACAAGGCAAGTTTATAGTGATTTTTCCCAGAATACTCCTTCAGCTCCAAAAAACTTGTGATTTTGGAGGTTTCCTGTGCCAGAAGCATTGCCTTTGGTTTCAAACGTGCCATGCAATATACGTGTTGTTACCTTACCCTAACTAGAAGCTAAGGCTCAACTGCTGCACTGAAATAATGATTGTTTCCTCAGCAATTGGAAAGTTGGACACTGGGCCAAGTCAATTGAAAGAAAATGGGAAGGTGCTTTTCAAAGCAGAAATATAATGCTTCGATTGAAATGAATGTTATGATCCTGTGCTGCTGATAATCGGTTTATGAAACAAGAATGAAATATCCCAATACAACTATTCCTGGAAAAACACACATAGCCTTGCAGCAGAAAGATTGTTTGGCAGGTAGCTCTGTAGGACATACTGAAGCAATAGAAGTCACCTTCAGAGCAGATGGAATACAATCAAAGATTGATGGCAAATTTATGATCCTTTTAAGAACGGAGCCAAATAAAGTCAAATTAAATCACAAATTTAGAGGTCATATAGGATGAGAACATGTAAAAGTAGACGTTATTGGTAAAATCAATTTGGCTACATGACTAAAACCAGAGAGTGCTCTGAAACACTGCAGGATGGGTTCTGGGGTAGTTCTGCTCATCTCCCTAAGCAATTAAAAGAGAGGAGGAGGGGAGCTGAAACAGAGCACAGCAAAAGCTGTAGGCTTTTGAAGTTTGAAAAAGAGACTTTATCTATGGGCTTTGGGAATTCTGGATCGGATCTGGAGTAGCAGCTAAGCTTTCTGTCAGAGCCAAGTACCTTTGCGTTCTCTGGGCAGCACTAAGTTCAGATTTAACAGCTTATGTGAGGGGCACTGTAGATGTCTGGGTTCTTCTAGTCATGCAGAGCTTAAAACAAAATAACTATTTATTTGTTTTCTCAAGCTTTATTGAAAGAAAAGTGTAAAAGAAATTTATCTATGAAATATTGATGTCTGAGATGTGATGTTTTTTCATAAATATTTATTATAGAATGTTTATTATAGATTGTACTAGCAATAATGTTATATTACCTTCAGTCATGCTAGCCAAAATGATGCCAGTTTCTTTGTGCTGTCTAGTTCCTCTAACTCCTAGCTAAAACTAGGTATTTCAGACTCAAATTATTTCTAATGTTACCTTTTTTAGGCAGTGGGGAGTCTCTAACCAGCAACTGGGGAGAAGAAAGTGAAACGAGGAATTAAACATTAGTACAGTGTTCCATCAATTTCATTTACTTAATGCATTTCAGCACTAAGTATGGCTCAAGAAATAAGAAATGATATTAATCCAGAAAATAAAGTATTGTTGTTGCAGCAAGTAGGCTGAATTGTACAAATACATTCATTTTTTTTGTAAATAAATCTCACAGAGGTAAATTTAAGACTTTTTCTGTCAAATTCTGCACTAGTATTAGTGCAGCTAAATGGTCTTCAAAGGAGCTTTTGTTTTTTTGGGGTTTTTTTTTTTGGCACATGAGTCTCAGGTGATTTCTGCTCATTTTTAGAAATCCAACTCTTATTGTTAGCGATGATGTGCTCACCATATAGGGTAAACTGGAACTGTGTAGTCCTGGCAAACACTCTTGAGTGTTTAAAATTCAGAAGGTTATAGACAAAATTAAATGAAAAAACTTCTGCATGAATTATCCAAAGATAACAAAATATAAAAGCCAATAAAGTATAAATTAAGTGTCTTTAAAAACTTCCCTTGAAATTAAGTGGGTACTCAGTGTGGTATGGTAGGTGTCTCACCTGGGACTAAGAGGCAAAAAAGTATATTCTGTGTGATGATACGACTGAATGCATAATTAATATTCAATTAAGCATTGAAGACTTTTCTAGGTGTGTTTTATTTAGACAAGAAGACTAAAATATATTGTGTTTCTCTCTTATTTTTTTTTTTTGGTCAGAAGTGCAGCTCTTATATATATGAGCATAGCCTGACATTTGTCTCTAGGAAGAGTACAGGGAGCAAGGTAGTTAATCTAAAACTCAAGTAAGGAATGAATACTGTCAAAAAAAAAAATCACAGGAGAAAAGAATACATTTTCATCTAATATTTCAAC
The DNA here is from genome assembly GCA_004320125.1 of Scolopax mira. Taxonomy (NCBI): domain Eukaryota; kingdom Metazoa; phylum Chordata; class Aves; order Charadriiformes; family Scolopacidae; genus Scolopax; species Scolopax mira. The sequence continues at coordinate 27,485 of BJBW01001177.1, forward strand.
TGTCACATCAATTGAGCTTTCTTTTGTGTTTTTCCTAAACTGGTCTGCGATTAATGATGTTGTTTATATTCATTACAAAATTGTCAGGAATCCACAGCTGAGAATAGAACGCTATCTTTTTACTGAATTTAGTTCCTGCATAACACAAAACTTTACAAACTAGAGTCCTAATTCTACAAGTGAACATTTTGCTCCCAATGAGAATTCTGTTGAAACCAACAGAACTTATTATAGAAGTGTTGTCTTTGCAGAAACAGCATCAGGATCAGAGCTGAAGTGATGGCAGGCTGGAAACAAGCTGTAATGAGCTGGAAAGAAGGAACATAAAGGTAAAAGTGACAAGAAAATATGCTACATTAGACTAATGATATACATACTGAGATGCATTTAAGTCATTGCTCTTGTATTTGAAAACTGTAGGCTCACCAAAATACCCACTCCCAACTATTTCGGGGAGAGCTGTGCACCAGCACATAGTAGTGTCTCTCTGTTTTGATTCAACGGGTTGATAACCCTCTCTGAAATCATGCATCTTCTTAAATCTCACAAATATGTCAACATAAATGATTGCTATAGCCTTGGAGAGCCTACAGCTAACAAATAGTTTAGGATTCTGCAAGTTAAGCTGCGGAAACCGAACCCAAGGTAAAATTTCAGCCTTTGGTTTCTGCATGACTTGGGAAGATGGACCCAGCCAAGCAAGGGCAGCACCTGCAATCTTTTCATGAGAGTATGTACCTACACCCAGTGTAACATCTAAGCAGTGTTAACTCTTTGTTTTAAAATGTTGGAGGAGTCGGTGACCTTTTCAATAATTGCACAGCAGGTAGAGTGTGTACTTGGGAGCCAGGCCTGAATTCTGTTTCCTCCTTGCCTGAGAGGATTTAAACCCATGTATTTCCTGTGGATGTTCTGATCATCATCAACTCGGCTCACCAACAGCTTAGGGGGATTCCCAAGAAACCATGATGTTTGTTTCATAAGCTATGAAACAACTAAAAAGGAGATGCCAGGATTTCATTTCATGGTCTTGGAGTTGATGATAAATTCATGAGATTAAGGAGTAGAAATATTTGTAATTTATGATTATCATTATTACACAAGTGTAGAGCTAACTACCATCTTCTGGAAAACAAGAATAGCATATACATGCATTTCAAACTAACCATTTTTACCTTGCCATTCAAGTTAATAATCTTCAGCTGCATTTATGAATTGAGTATAAAATAAACAATAGTAATAAGCAAAACTCCGTGTATTCTGCAAATATCCAAGAAACTGATGAAAAAAATAGAAGTAGGTAGTAGAATCCTGTCCAAGACTGAAGCTACTGAGTTATCAAAAAAAGTCTGTTCGCATCATCTAACGTAAATTTCATTTAATATTTCTTGTAATTTGCTTCAAATTTTGTCTGTTAATTGGTGCTCAAATGCATGATTTCTTGACACTGATTTCTAGAAACTGAGCCCTGCTGCTTTAGGGGCTGCTCATCTTTGCAGGGTGATTGAGATACTTTGGGAGCAGCTGCTGCAAACTGTGCTTTCGTGCTGCTAAACCCAGGGATTGTTTGGGTTTTTTGTCCCTGAAGTTTTCTTTCGGTACCTTATGGCTCTTAAGCTTTTATTCTTTTCCACCTAATGTTTGTAACTTCATGAAAAATATTTTCAGTGTTATTCATTTTCTACTGAATTGATCAACTTGCCTCTCCTCGTCTCTTTCATTTAGTCAAATCAAATTTTTGCCTATCAGATGATCTGTCTTGGCTGCCCTGTATTTGGATTTATTGACAGTGATACTTTGTCACCTGCTCTAATCCAGTTATTGCTTCTGTTGTAGTCTGGATTCTTTCTATGGTATGGTTTTGCTTTTCATCATCTTTCATTCTTCATCTGTCGTCTGGTCGTCATCTTATCCACTAACCTGAATTTAGAAAGGGCTGAAACTGTTTAACACTTAGTTGGCTGGTTCTCTGCAAAGACTGGAGAGCAGGTCCTCAGTGGGTGGGTGAGGTGGCAGATAATCACCACAGTCTGTGGCGTGCAACAGGTGAGTGCAAGGGGAGTTCAGGTGGACTGGGCTGAAGAGAATGAAAACATCCAAGATAGCCACTACTTGTTCTGCAGCCACAGTGAGAAGGAACAGGGCATGCCAAACTGACCTGCTGCAGCAACATGCACCCATCCAGGTGATGGGCTGCTTGGCATGTCTGTCACTCTTGCAGGAGGACAGCAAAGACAGAGCTTGTTTGTGCTGTGAGCAGGTCCATGATGTGCTCAGCCTGTGAACTAGAAGAGGAAACAGAAAGACTAGGGACCATTTGCAACACCATGCCATCCCTAGGAAAAAAAGAGCAGGGGAAAGCTCCACAAGGAGCAATATCAAGGTATGGTGAAGATATGTAGGGGAAAAATTAGGTGAAAGCCCAAGAAGAATTTAAGTTGGATATGACTGTTAAAGATAACAAGAGTTTTTTTCAGTGTCAATGAAAAAGGCAGGCTAAGGAAAATGTAGGCCCACTGATGAATGAGGTGGGTGCCTTGATGGTGAAAGACACAGAGAAAGTGGAGTTGCTGAGGGGAACAGAGTGTATCCTCAGCAAGCTTGCTGATGATACCCAACTGTGAGGGGTGGCTGACACCCCGGAGGGCTGCGCTGCCACCCAGCGAGACCTGGACAGGCTGGAGGGCTGGGCAGAGAAGAACCTAATGAGGTTCAACAAGGGCAAATGTAAGGTCCTGCAGCTGGGGAGGAAGAACCCCAGGCACCAATATAGGTTAGGGGTGGATCTTCTGGAAAGTACTACTGAGGAGAAGCATCTGGGGGTCCTGGTGGATTGCAGGCTCTCCATGAGCCAGCAATGTGCCCTTGTTGCCAAGAGGGCCAATGGAATCCTGGGCTGCATAGGGAGAAGTGTGACCAGCAGGTCGAGGGAGGTCATTCTCCCCCTCTACTCTGNNCCAATTCAAGAGGGACAGGGAACTACTGGAGAGAGTCCAACGTAGGGCAACCACGATGATTAAGGGATTAGAGCACCTCCCTGACGAGGAAAGGCTGAGAGAGCTGGGACTCTTTAGCCTGGAGAAGACTGAGGGCAGACCTTACCTATGTTTACAAGTTCCTAAAGGATGGTTTGAAGGATAATGGAGCTGGACTCTTTTCAGTGCTTTCCAGCGAAAGGCAAGGGGGAACAGGCCTTTGCTGGAACACAGGAAGTTCCACTCAAATATGAGGAAGAACTTCTTTCTGGTGAGAGTGCCAGAGCCCTGGCACAGGCTGCCGAGAGAAGTCACGGAGTCCCCGTCTCTGGAGATTTTCAAGACCTGCCTGGATGCAGCCCTGAGTGATGTGCTCTGGGCAATCCTGCTTTAGGAGGGGAGTTGGACTGGATGATCTCTAGAGGTCCCTTCCAACTCTGTCTAATCCACAAATAATTAATTTGAATAATGTAGGGATCACCTCAAGAAACTAACTTTTAGTTGGTAAAAACTAACTTTTCTCTCCTGTTAATTACATTGAACCAAGGCTTTAATTTCTAACCGGAGAAGTAGATCTTAATTTTCCATAATTCCATCCTGATCACTGTCTGGGCTTGGATCTGTGACTTTAAGACAATAGAAGCCTTTGAAAGCAGTATTAAAAAAAAAAAAAAAAGCACTAGCATTTGTTCTCTATTCAGCAATTGTTTCTCTATTCCGATACAGAAAAGGTCATAAGTGCCCATTCAAATGAGTATTATTTGTTGGCTGATGATTCCATCTATATTTAGTCTGAAATTTAAAAAAGATTTGGACCTGAAGGAAAGATATTATTTTGGTTGGTATTAAATTAGGGATGGTGGGAGAAAAGCCCTTGACTAATCAGGTATCAGAGTGCAATATATATGGAATGCTCTCAGTATGATTTTTGGGTTCTGCTCAGTGTTTTGGGGCTCTTTGGAATTAGTTTGAAGTGGGTGTGCCTGGCAGATGCTGCTGCAGGCTCTCTTCAAAGCTAAAATGAACAAAATAGTCCTTTTGCTCTAATTTCTATTCAATCCAGTCAATTAGTCTGAACAGAGGACAGTATCAAAACCACTCTTCTGCAATCCACAGCTGATTGTGTGCTAGCTCATTAACTAATTTTATTTTAGGATGACTTTATTCTGTGAGTAGTAGACCCCTTATGCAAAATTATCTAATGGCACAATAAGTCTAAGCATTGAAACGTGCATGCATTTATATGGATTTATTTTCTTATTTTCCTATTTTATCACAATGGATTTTTTACTGTTATTGTTGACTTCATTGTTGTATTTATCAATATCAAGAGATCAAGTTCTTTCAAGTCGGTTACACTGCTAATACTGCTAAATGGTTTCCAATTATCTGCTGATTGCCTTACTGATAGTTCACTGGTTTATTCTGTTTAGGATTTTTTTAGGGAGTTAGAGGATTTTTTTTTTAGGGAGTTAGAGATGTGTAGCCATCTTAAGAATTCTTATTGTTAATGAAGTACAGGATCTATGTCAAATGGCTCTAGATGATGTCCCAGTTAGTCTGGACCTTTCAAGGTCTTTTTAGATTCTGTATTTCTCTGTGGACTTTTATTGAAATTGTTTATACATGATTACATGGCATTAGTACATTGCTGGTTTACATGCACACATATATTACACCTACCAATAATCTCTTTCCATATTGTACTGCTTGTTATTTAACATAATATACAAAGATTGGCATTAGACTTTCTATTAAACAATGAAAATGCTTAAATAATTTCACTCAGTTACTTAATCTTTCCTCTCATTCTTATGCAACATCCAATTTCTTCTATTTCTGTTTGTTGAAAAGGCTTGTCCAAGATCTGTCTCATTTTTTTCCCCTATCATCATTGTCAAACTTCTAGTATCATATGTATTTCTATATATGCATATATATATTGCATATGCATATAAAAATATATTTTTACATATTTAGATACTATATACAAAATACCACAGTTCTCCAGGAAGAACATTGCAGATGTCATGTGACACACTGTAGTCATGGTATTATTTCTGTTACAGAGCAATAGAAATTTCAAGTTAATGAGAATCTTTAAGTGTATATAATTATCTTTGGAGTTTTCTAGCTCTTATTGCTCTACTCTAAGTTCCTTGGGTGCCTGCAAAAAGGCCTACAACTCAATGGAAGACTAGACTCTTGACCATCCCCATGTTGCCCTCTTTATTGTGAAAACAAAATGGTATTCCTTTATTTCAGCACGTGATGGATTCCACTCAGCCACTTTGAAATATATACAAAGCCTCAGCAAGAGCTGCTGGATGCCTTTGAGTGGTGATTTACTGAATTGCTGTTGGACTCCCTTGAGTCTGAGCTGGGTCTTGTGAAAGGCACGAGCCTACAAACTCACATCCTAATTAGGAAGACTCTAGGCTCTTATGTTAATCATAAGTTGGAGCTATACAGCTTCCCTAAACCAAATTAAGGGGCAGTCTTATAAACCCCCAAAATGAGAAAAGAAAAGAGGCAAAAGTTTAAGGAAGTCCCAGCTCTAAGGGGAAACAACAAGCTAAATAAACCCAAATTGTTTGTAAAGCATGTGCATGAAAAAAAATGTATGGACCCTAAGATATGTGAAAAGGAAAAAAGGTGTTTCAGACATATGCTGTTACTACGTATTTATGCCAAAGAAGGTTTTAGTGACAGTTTTTAGAGAAACTCTTGGTGCTATATTTCTAATAATAACAATCATTAGGGATGAAGCAGTGTCTCACAATTCATATGTAGGTTTCAGGAAAATGACCAAAATAACTTGACTTTGACAGATGGCTTGAAATATTACTAAAAGAGTGGGTTTTTTTTTTAAATGGCATTGTACTACATGCCTTCATCTTTTGGATTTATGCTTTACAATATCATCTTGTCTCCAAACACGACCTCCCGATATGAAAGAAACTTGTAAGCATTACCCAAAAAAATCTTCCCTCCCATCTCTGACCTACTGAAAAATCAACAAAGTAGGCCTTGATTGTAAATTGTTACAGATGTGACAACCAGAGCCATATAGAACTGCAACAACACTTGTAATAGCTTGGTTGATAATTTCTTATTTTCCTAAACTCATACTTTTAAAGAAAAGAAATATTCATTATGTAACGAAAGTGGCATAAAAATAACCTAATCTATTTCTGTGTTTTTTTTTTTTATTTTGAGCTTCTTAGGGATGACAGAGATGGACAGTGTCAATAATACCATTAAATGTAAATTAACTGAAACATAAAACAGGGAGGCTGAAAACAGTTCACTGACTGCAATTGTTTGGCGATTGATTGGCAATCCATTCCTGAGTATTTATGCATAAAAAAAAGCTATGACCCCTTTTCCACAGTGTTTTCCTTTTGGATAAGAACTCTACTTCTGTTTTAGAAAGTGCTTCCCCTCAATGTTCCATCAAAACCCTGATATCTTCAGTTTGGTTTTTTTCCTTGTGAAGCGTATCTGTGGGCTCAGCCTTCCAGCTGCCCGACACAGTCATCCAAATATGCCTCCCCATCTCTCCCAATCTGCCAATTAAGGCAGCCAGTAGGTGCATACTGGGCTTTTTATCCAAATAGCAGAGCAGCCTAAACCTTTTGTGACTCAGCCCCAGGTGAACTATGGGTGCTTCAGCTCAGGTTTGTTTTTCTTCCAAACATACATAGCACAGAAGTGTTTCTTTTCTGCGTTCTCGCTTAAAGCCATGTAAAAATATATTGGTGGGTACAAGACTGACAAGAAGATTATAACTTTGAGCTGTCAAACAGCACCACCGTTACACCCCCATGCAGTTTTTGTTAATTCTGCTACATTGGTTATTAGATTTCAACCTTTTATTCCACAGACAGCACCGAGACAGAATGGGAATCGGGATCAGGGAGGGACTGAAGAGTTGGAACAATTTTTTTTTTTTCTTGCTGTTCTTAAAAGGTTCTAGACATAAAACCTGTTTTTCAAATGTGAATTACTGAAGTATATAACCTAAAAATAGTTGAGAGGGAAAATAAAGAAGCACTTCTATAACAAGCACATCAGTCTACACCAAAAAGTTTGCAATATGGTGAAGCACTGAGATATTCTGCTGAAAATAAGAGACAACGCAATCTCTTTTCCTCTTATATTTTATTCTTCTCACTAATAATACTTAGTAAAACTAGTAACCTTGATTCATATAAGCATACTGTAGTTGCTGCAGAGCTTCCAAATAAACCATGCTATTATCTAAAACTATCTTAATATTGCATTAAGTAACTATTTCTCAGGAACAGAATATGGTAGCGTGGATTATTTCTCACCGGCGGAAGAAGTGAACTGCTGCTGGTTTATTAGAGCAAAGGGTTAGAAGCAGATGAAAGCTGTTTTGCAAGAGAAAGTACAAAGTTCAATTTATTATGTTGTTTTCTTAAGTGTAGGATAGCTCTGAATTTAAACGTCCAAGTAGATCCTGGGAGTATTTGAGAAATTCTATGGAGTTGTGTGCCTGATTTGGAAGAGTCATTGAAGTGATTCTAGTCTTTACATAAAAACCTGGTAGCCCTCATCCGAAGTGAGAGGAAGCTGATTTATGAATGTACATGGAAATAACAGAATCCTAAGATAATGGTTTTTAAAAAGGTATTTAGGAACTTCATTTTATTTTCAGAAGCAGCCAGACGTATAACATCTGTGTTCAGGAAAATTTAACTAGCTATTCACTGTGTCAAAAATCATTTCCTATAGTTGGAGGAAATCTTCCTTTTTTTTCCAATTCCTATGAATCTCTGCATTAACACACTTCTTTGGAAAGCTCAGTCGTTTCATGGGTCAGTCTTTGAGACTGTAGTTGAGACCAACTTGAATTTCTAGATATTTCCAGAAGCCAAGTCTAAATACAGATTAGAAAAAGAGAAAAAAATGTTAGTGATCCCTTAAGAAGAGGTTTTAAATTAGGTTTCCCATGCAGACGCAAAGCACTGAACTTCATGGTTTGATTATATCTGCTACAATTAAAATTATTTTCATATTTTTAAGGCTTCAGCAAATTAAAGGCTGTAATAAATTTGCTTTTAGTATTATCCTGTGAGACTTGCTTTCCTATCAGTTAATTTATTTTATATCTTTTATTTTATAAAAAATCTAGTGATGGGTGTCTTTCCTATGTATAGGCGTTTGTACATGTCTATTTACACATTAACATTTGTCTCTGTGACCTGCACCACTTGTATTTAGAAAATTTAAATATACTGAAATATTATGTACCACTCTCTGCCTGTGGTATGAAAACTTCATTTCAGATTAGACCAGGTTTTGCTTTTATATTTTAATCATAAACATCAAATAGATTAATACAGTGCTTTTCTGCTCTCCATTCTTCAACCTTATTTTGTGCCAGTAATAAAGATTACTGGTAATCTAGTTAAAATTTGGTAATATTTGCAAGGGGAAGAAATGATATCTGTGCATCTGAAACACTAATTTGGACAGTTTTCCAATGAACTACAGTCGAGGAAGCCTCAGCAGACAGACATACAGTCACTCAGCAAAGAGTGACATTTATGGTTTCGACCAATCAAGAGAGGGCTTCCTGCACAGAATTCCCTTCCAAATAACAGTCCAGTTTTGGTCATCTTTACAGATTTAATGAAAAAACAGTCAAGTTAATATGGCCATTCATTAAATGGGCAAGGTCTACGTGCCTGACACCTACTTGATCATATATTAAAAGACCCTTTTGATAATTCTTTAGTATTTATTGTAAACGGCCATCATCTTGCTTCTTTTCATTGCAAAAAAAAAAAAAAAAAAGCCAAAAAGATCCTCCAAAAGACCAGAAAAATTCTGTGTGGAAATGCTAATTTCTGCTATTCTTAAGCAGTTTCAGTTGGGTGGGTTTTTTTTTTTTGTGTGGTTTTTTTTTTTTTAATAAAGGGAAGCAGACTTCGTAATTTGCAGAAAGATAATCTAGGGAACAACCTTTGCATGAGCTCCTGTATAAACTACTTAAATTTTATTGTTAAATGAATTTCTGTTAAATGCTCATTGAATACTCTTTCAACAAAAGCTGTTTTTGGAGGATCCTGGGATTTTTTTGTGGGTTGTTTTTTTTTATTTATTTATATTAACTGTATAAATGTATTATAAATTTGGAAATTACCCCAAACAACTCAAAACAGGACATCTCCTTGAGACAGTTTTCTCATGGAAAATGTATCAGACAGACTATCTCTCGTTTGAGGGAGCAACAGAGCAATGTCTCTCCAATGATCTTCTCTAGATGTAGATTTGGAGGAAATTTATTATGTAGTTATCATAGAATGGTTAGTTTGGAAGGGACCTTAAAGATCATTGATTTCCAACCCCTGTGCCTTGGGCAGGGACACCTCCCACTGGACCAGGTTGCTTTTTTTGATTAATTTTTTTCTCCTGAAGCAATATTATTTAGGGAAATGTAGTTTCTACATAGTATTACATTTGAATTGCTAGAACTGAAAGAAGAACTTCAAGTGCTGACTGCAATATATATATATGTTTATTACATTAAAGCCTAGTTGGTCAACAGCTGTGCTCTGCTGTATTGTTGTATGAAATGAGGCTTATTTTCATTTTATTCTAAGATTCCCTCTAATAGAGAGGAGTGATTTGAATTCTGAGGTCATATAAAAGCTGAAAATTACCTACAGAAATTCCACTGGTGTCAGAGAAGAAAGAAAGGACAAGAAATGCTTGAGAAATTACATTCTGTATAGCCATAGGTTATACTGTAGAGGTTACTCTTAAAAGTTTTCCATATGCTTTAGGCAATTAAATTCCTTACTCCATTTGCAATGTTTCCCAGAAATTCCTTGTTGTATGCTAACAGTCAGGTTAGGTAAAATTCTTGACAGAAGGCCAGCACTTGAAAATTATTGAATTCTCACATGTTATTTGGTTAAAGGTAATTTATTTAGCTATGTGATACTCACACAAAGAATGCTTCCATTTTGGGTAAATATGCTGTGATCCCAGCTTGTGTAATGTATGAATTGCCCTGAAACAGTCTACTACTGACCGAGGCATTTCTACAAAACTATAGTAGGAGAAAAAGTAGGCAGTTGTGTGCTTCTCAAGCAAAACTTCTAGGTAAATATATATCTTAACCCAATTTAGGACTGTAGGTTTAGCAGCATATACCTTATGAATCTAATAAAAATACACTGACTAATGAATAATAGCCTATACTAATATGTTAACAAAACAGAAGATGCAGTTTGACATCTTCGTTTCGCTCCATTCTAAATACTGTTGAGCAACTAAAGAGTATATTTGTTGTATTAAACAAATCACCCATGTTCTTGAAGCATGATAGAAAATGGCCTTTTTCATGAGCAGAGCTGCAAACGAAACTGCTGTATCTGCACTTGCAATTGAAATTTGCATATGACTTTGCAGATAACCACACCTGAAATTAGGTGAAGAGTTCTAGCTCGTTCATGGAGAAGGAACTTGGTTATTGCTACCTTGTGTGCCCAGAAGTTTCTGGTTTTATTCTGGTTTTCTTATATGGAAGGTTATTCTGGGCCCTGATGGAGCCATTGGTCTGTGCTGTTTATCTTTGATCTCTCCCCTGTGTATTGATACGCAGGAACACAGCCACTTCTTCTGGGACAATTCAGAATTTCCACTCCTCCTCACCCCTGTCACAAAGTTCCTTGCAAGGGGAAATTTTCATTTACACCTTAGGGTCCCTCTGAAAAATGATTTTTCTCCCCTTGCATAATTTGAGATAGAACAAAAAGTTAGTATTCTTTCTCCAAACGCAGAAAAAATGAATGCATGGTTTTTACATTATCTTCTGGGTAGCTCAAAAAAATTTGAAGTTAATAAAAATGCCTTAAAATTTTCTGTGTGGTGATAAGCAGCTGGATCAGGTTTTCCATCCAAGATGTGATTTCAGTATGACAAGTTGCTTTCATTCATTTTCTTTCTGTTTGGCCTGAGCCAGCGTACTGGGAGTAAAAATGATGCCTTCATTTCAGTTTAGATTTTTTCTCAATACTGAGTCAAAACTCACAGACCTTAGGCAAGCCCATTCATCTACTTGAATCAGAAGGACTTTTGCTTTCATATGAAAAAAATAATTGCTTCTTCTTGCATTATTTGAATAACAAAACAGCGTTAAAAGAAATTTCTTTTGAAACAGTATATCTTGCTTTTGTGGTGTTGTCATTTTGTTACAGTATCTTCTGTGCTGTACTTCAGAAGCCTAACAACCTATTTTGTCTTATGTAGCTCTCTAATTATTCAAAAATATCCAACAGAAATGTTCCAGTAAGAATTTTGAGGTCTTTTGCCTGCTTACGCTCAGACTAGTTTCATTTTGCAGATAAGGAAACACAGGGGATAAGATTTGGGGTTGATAAGGGAATTGGTCAAAGAGTCCAAATGATCCTTTAGTAAGATAAAGGACTTAATTAGCAGGGTATGCAAATAATAACTAAGGTGTCTGTTTACTTTGGATACATTAAGAAAAGAAAATTTGGTGGTGAGTAATCCAGGTGAAAAGTAGTATTTGGAAGAAAAAAAAGCAATACTTTTGGTGATTTGGGTATTACTGTTCCGGAGATGTAATTTCCTAATGCCTTTAGACCTGAAAATGACTTGTCATTCCAATTCCTATTACTGATATATCTGACATAAAAGGAGATTTTACTGCATCCTCTGTAAGGTGTTACTGTGTATGTGACTTTGTGGGTTGTAAAACTTTTATACCTATTCCAGAATTCAATTTCTTCAAAAATACATGATAATGTACAATTATAATGATGTTCTCAGTTTGAATCAGCATGTTGCAGGCAGTTACAGCAACACATCGCCTGTCACTGAAGCCGAGTTAAGATTAATATCTATGCTGCTTTTGCTTATTACAACGTAAAATGCCTAAAACAGCATTAGAGCACTGAAACCAAGGGGGTTTTTTAGCTCCCTTTTCAGATACAGTCTTGTACAAGTTAAAGCTAAAATATAAATAAATCTGTATGCATATCTTTTTAAAGAAAAATAGGTGTAGTTAGTCTTGGGGCCTGTAATTTGAGATATATGATATATGAGATATTTGAGATATATGAGAGTATGAAGATAACTAGTTTCACTAAATGTCTTTCATACTATAAAACCAAAAATGCCTGTATTTTTATTAGGTGTATTAACTGCTAGAGAGTGTATTCCCTTAGCAAGAAGCTGTTTAAAAGGAAATTTCTTCTTCCATACTGAGTTTATGGCTTATTTTCCGATTCTTTTTTTAACTCACAGACTGAAATGGAATATGATGGTAATGAGAGTTTTTCTTGCTGGGTAGTGGATTTATGTTCATGGACTTAGCTCATGCAGTACAGAGCATATCTTAAAGATGGCATGGAGGTATATCTTAAACAAATGCTGAATCTGCTCTTAGCATCAAAAAAGTTTCCAAAAGGTTCAGATTGCCTCCTCTGAACTGACTAGAAAGTGTAGCACAGATTTCTGGCTCTGTAATTGATGGACACTATTAGGTCTTCCCTTCAGGAGGCTACATCAAAACTTCCCCCTCAAGCAGTATTCTGACACTTGTGCTTTTATGTTTGACGATCTTGCTAAACAACAAATAACAAATTTCATGCTATATCTTAAGATCTGTTGTCTGTCTCATACATTTTTGAAACGCTGGCAGCCTTTTGGAGATGGAATTACTTTGAGCTAGAGTTCCTTCTGCTTTTTTTAAACTACTTCTCAAGGTCATGAATCTAGCTTCCTGATGTTGGACAGGTTGCTCCAGAAGGTTATTTTTGTATGGTTTCTAGGTTTTCATCCATTCTGTTCAAGAAGTATGTTATCACTATATTTCTTAGTGATTAGTGAAATACAGCCACCATCTGCCACCTAAGATATAGTTGAATTATGAAATATTTGGCTAAAGCTGGGCATTGGAAGAAGGTTAATTAATAGACGAGTGTCATCGGCTGGTTGGAAGCAGCTGAAGAACTAGGAGAAGTTTCCTGAGCAATAAAATAGATGCGTTATTTGCTACTGAGGTAAAAAGCTTTGAATTTAGAGTAACTACCTCACTGCTTTTTGATATTTGGGAAATGGTATTACCAAATACACTTCTTTTCAGTCATTGCATTTTTAGCACTGTCTAGTCTGGACTGTATTCCCTGTGATTTTCAGCTCTGGTAACTTGAGTACTCTGTCAGATGAGGCTCCATGTTTCCTCTGTTGAAATCAGGACATGAAAGTCTTCTGGAACATGAAGAAAAAAACCTTAAAACAAACCACAACCAAACAAAAACCAAAATTCCAGCATTTTCTCTCATTCTTTACTGTCACCAGCAGAGTTTCATAGCTGCCAGTCAGCTATCATAAAAAGCCCAGTAGTCCCAAGAGTGTTCCTTCCATGTGAAGACTGCACATAGTTAATCGCAAAAAGCTTTAGAATAACTGTAATATGAAACAAGGATTATAAAATAAAACATAAGAAACCAATGATAATCCTAATTTGTAAAATATTCTTTCCCTTCCTTATATTACGTTGCAGAATAGAATCATAGAATTGCCTGGGTTGGAGGGGAGCTTTCAGATCATCGGGTCCAACCATCAATCTAACGCTGACAAAAACCACCACTAAACCCTCTTAGCACTATGTCTATCAGTCTTTGAAATACCTCCAGGGATGGTCCCTTAACCACTTCCCTGGGCAGCCTCTTCCAATGCTTAATAACCCTTTCAGTGTAAATATTGTTACCAATATCCAATCTAAACCTTCCCTGGCACAACTTGAGGCTGTTTCCTCTTGTCCCGTTGCCTGTTACTTGGGAGAAGAGTCTGACCCCCTGCCTTGCTACACCCTCCTTTCAGGGAGTTGTAGAGAGCAAGAAGGTCTCTTCTTCAGCCGCCTTTTCTCCAGGCTGAACAATCCCAGCTCCCTCAGACGCTCCATACAAAGTCCAAAAAGTCTTCCAATTATTTATGTTAGAAAGTGGCTGTTCCCAATTATATAGGAATTAACTCATTAAATAGTTTTCTCTCTTGTTAGGTGTCTAAGTTAAGCAGACATTTTCTCATATCCGTGAATTCTTAGTTTTCCTCTGAGCATTATATTACTTGTTTTCTACTGGTTTAGTAATCTGAATGCAAGAACTGGTAGCCTGAGGTCTACAAGATGCTGTCTTGTGCCATGCAGAAAGACTTGCCATAGCCATACTGCTCCCTGAGCTACCAGTGGCAGGGTAGGCACCACAGCAGAGTTTAAATTATATTTTGAAGTAGCCTTTTAATTTTAAAAGATGTAGTGCTATACAGCCAGCATGAGATCCTGGTCTCTTCTTCTGCTGGTTTGCTGATCGTCTTTGTGATATGTCTCTTCCAACCTATGGAATTCTATTCCAATTCTATGATTCTGTATCAGGATCCACATGGCCAGAACAGACCTTTTCTCTTTGCCAGTCAGTCAGTGCCACGGGAGAAAGAAGGTTTGATAAATCCTGGCAGCTGAAGCTGGGCTTGTGAGCCTGATTGCTGGTTTACCACAAGCTTACCAGATTTTCAAGGCTATTAAACAGGATGCCTTTGTTTATTAAACTTGTTTCTTAGCTAAATTTATATCCTACTTGCTCAGCTCTGTTGGCCAGTTCTTTTCCTGATCTCCCCATCTAATCCCGGCTCTTCTAGACTTTGGCACAGGTCCTAGCAATATCTGTTGCATAGACCTTTGACTTTGGGGAATCAATTTCTTCCCTATTTCCTGACCTTACTTGTCCTGGCCACAGCTGCAACTTCCCATCTCTATTTCTGATCCCATTTAGCCCGGCAGTTTGTGCCCATATGGCATTAAATGTGTACATATGCCATTTTTAAAGTATTTTATTTTGTAAACTGTCCTTCTGTTTCTCCTGTTAAAGTAGGATTGAGAAGATGAAATGATCTGACAGAGCTTAAAGAATACAAACGTGTAATTTCATTTCTGATTCAATAGTTCAGTCACAACCTCTCTCCATTAAAAGAAAAAAAAAAAAAAAACAACAAACCAAAACCAACAAACTAATATGCAGTGGGTAGTTTAGGTCAGGTCACCCTAATGAGTGAGTGGCAGTATTTTCTTTATATAGCTGTTACTCCTAAAACAGGCTTTGTCGAGAGGTCAAGCCCCAAAGTCTACTTTATGGAGAAATAATTGCTTTTGTGAGAGATTGGTTGTTACTTTTGCAGCAGAACTGAGGTACCAGATGTGATAAGGCAATGCATGTGCAAGACTAAACATGTGCTTGAAGTCTCATAGAAGTAAGTGGTCTGCCTTTGTTGCTGATACACCTCAAAGCCAGACTGAAGCTGAAAGAAGAGATTCCCTTTCTATATTTACCTTTAAAGCTGGGAATAGCATGGTATAGAAATGTTGGAAAGTGGTCCGTGGTTAAGGCTGCCTATGTTTGTGCTACCTGTGACGAAGCGGTGAAGAATTAGTTCTTCTTGAATAATTCTTATTGGTTAATTATATTGTTCACATAACCTAGTTTATCCTTTAAACGTGCTTTCAAGAATCGGTAAATTGCTGGAGTCCCTTCCTAGCTCTGCTTTTCTAAGTTTTCTTATAGTTTCCTGGCTTCCTGGCTCTTGCTCCTACCAGGCTCTGTGTCACCTCTGGGAATTACTATCATGGATCCTTTGCATTTATTGACTTTATATGTGCCCTTATCTTACAGGAACTAGCCCAGAGTCATAGTACTGGGTCACTCAGCTGACAGTGAATCATTTACTGTACAACTCTACCTCTATAATAAGTAAATAAGAATTGTGTTGCAGGAAGGGGAAGAAAATAGAAAAGATAAGAAAATCCACAAAGGCAAACCCATTACTATGCAATCTTTCAACCCCGATATTCTCATGTAGGAGAATGAAGATGTACTTATTCTGTGTGACAGCTGTAAAGATAGAGCTCCTGTGAAGGGGCATGAATTTTAGGTAATCAAGACCTGGTATCTCCAAGAGCAAAGAAGGCCCAGGAGTTAAAACTGGCAATTTCTCATCAAGTCTGATTCTTATTTCAGAAGAGCAATCAATCTGGAGTTGATTATTTCACTGATAGAGAATGGTATCTATGAAGGTTCTTTCTAGTGACACCCAAAACTAAGAAGCAGTGAGGGAAGTCTACTTTTGCTGGATCTTCCAAGCAAACCCTTGGCAATAAATCAATTTTGTTCAGCACCACCTGTATCTGTACCTTGTACATGCAATTCAGTGAGGCAACATTGTGTGAAGAATAAACTAGTATGCCCTTGCATATTAATCTAGCCTATGACCTGGTAATTGCTTCTCTTTTCCAACTCTTTTGGAAATATAAATGTTTATATCTCTCAAATCTCAAAAGCAGCAAGTATTGTCACATTTAGTATTCTCATAAACTGTGTCATACAGGTTATGATACTCTTTCTTCTTACAGGCACATCTTTGAGATCAATTTTACCTTTAACTTATTTAAAAATGAAGGTTTCTATCTGTTACAGTTGTTAAGAAGAGCATGAAAGTGTGAAGATATGATTTCTGTGTACACTAAGGATGTGCAAGTGGAAACAAAACCGATTTTCAGGCTTGTGGTGTTTCAGACAATGCCATGCTTTGGTGGTGGGAAGGGGAATTAACCCCGTGGTTTTCAATGGTCAGAATGGCAATATTTAGTAATAAGCACTTAATATGTACTATTAGTTATTTTAAAATCAGCATTAGTTTATAAATGAGCGCATTGAGGCAGGAATGGCATATATGGGAATTTACCTTATTTTCAAGATCCTAATACTTTTCTGAGCGATATAACAATAAAATGCATGTATAATATTTGAAAGTCAGAAAGGGTAATTTGAATAAGAATTTGAACCAATAGGGTAAGCACATAGGTGGTTACCTGTAATATAGATATATATATTATGGAGGAGTAAAGTGTTTAAAACAGAAAGACTAAGAGGTACAGCTTCATAAGACCAATAATTTCTGCTTATTCACTACAGTGTTCTGTCATGATGATAACTTCAGTTTTGGAACACAGAGATCCACAATCTTAAGTCAAATTTCACTATGTTGATTTTTTTTTTTTTTTATTATGGAAGGAAAAATACGTATCTGCTACTATTGAACTGACTTGATCGGCAGCGGTTGGAATTCTCTAGACAAAGGAACAAAGTAATTAAGAGAGAGAATTCTGGCTTTTAGCCTTTTCTAGTGGATCAAATCAAGAGGATGGGAAAGCTTCTGACAGCAGTTAAGAGAGCAAAGTTTGCCTTATAGATTTAATAATAAATAAAAATATGATCAGTGGCACTGCTTTATACTCTACTTCAGTCATTAATTAATCAAGTTATATGCACATATGGGAGGCTGCTGAAAAAAGTATGCAAGCAGGTTGTGGTTCAGCATGCAGATAACACACAGCTTTATATCTGCATTTCCAACTCCTGATGAAAGCACATTACATCTTTCTCTTTCTGGGGGAGCTGTGGCACAAATTAATGCAATTGGGCTGAAAATCAAGATGACATTGGGTCAGACAACCAGTGAAACAACTGGACAGTCGGGTAAATCTATCTTTCAATAAGGGGGTATATTTGCCCTTAGCTGATTTAAGTCAGTGGTTCTAAGGTTGACTTTAGCAGCTTTTTGAACATTAAGCTGCAAGTGTAGCTTTTGTCCGATGTTTAGAGACTAAGATTATTTTTTTCTGATGTAGAACTTTCATTGACCATATGATGAACTTAGTGTGAATCGACTTCTAAAATCCCCTCGGAACCTGAAGCTTGTTAATTCGGTGTCCTGCTTCTTCATGCAGTTGTCTTTTTCCTGTAGGCATATTAAGCATATGTTTCTTCTGTGAAAGACACTATATATTTCCAAACTTCCAGTAATATCTGTTGGAATGATGTCATTCATAACCATAAAAGTCCCAACCTGACCTTCATGAATCTCTTAAATGTTTTTAGGTGCGACCATTGAGGACACTTGAGCCCACTTTGGCTGTGACTGGTGAAAAGTAAAGGAATGGTGGGTTAGTTTCTATGTCGAAGGAAAGCTGATGTGATTAATTTTTGTCCTTAATCAGATACTTTAGCTTTCAAGTCTGACTGTGAGACTTCCTCCAACCAATGTAAAAAGACAGGCATAGACAGGACATTTATACTGTGATTATTCAAACAATTCTATTTGAATTTCACGATAGCTATATTCTTTTTTATAATCTCTTGCTTGTTTGCTGAGCTGCCAAACACCTATCAACGTGGGTGCTCCTTCAGTGAAGGAATTAAAATTCTGCATTCATTTTAGTTAACAAGTGGCATTGTGGTGAACTTAATATGCTGCTTTGGAGTGAAGTTGGTATTCTTATGGATGGACAGGGTAAGGTTTTGGCCCACGAGGTGGTAAGACTGTGTCACTTAGATGTGGCAAGCCAATAGATGGAAAACTTGGAGTAAGAATTAAAATCAGTTGATGCAGAAAATTTGAAACAGAATTGAAGCAAGAGAGCTGGTCTTCAAGGGCTTCAGAGATGAGATTTCCATGACAACAGAATACTTAGGTATGCAAATTAAGAAAGAAAGCATCCTGAAAAATAATCAGGAAATACACCTCTGTTTCATAGAATAAAACCTGAGCAATTTAATACACTAGTTCTGTAGGAGAAATAGGGATGGGGAGCTGAGAAAATAGGCCATTGCTAGCCAAATTCCCTTCTCACTGAAATTAGTACTATTCCTTTAATCATATAGGATCAAGCTATAAGGATATATCATGGACAGAAGATACCTCAAGATTTATAGTAACACTGTGCTGTGACAAGATCAAAAGCTCTAGACTGTCTTCAGCAGGTCATGCCTACAGCAGCTAAACCAAACTCTAAAATGATGGAGGTTCTACTAACCTCTTCATAAAACTGCTCTAATATTTGACTACCTTAGAAATCTGAAATTTTCCCTTAAATTTTAACTACTTCCTTACTGCAACTTAAGGCCCCTTCTCCTGTGACACTCTGCCATGGAGAATTACTGATTACTGTCTTCCTTGTAGAAACCATATAAATGTGAAAGACTGTTGTCATGTCCTGTAAGGTTTCAGTTTATTATACAAATGGATTAATGATTATTGTAGAGGCTTTTGTTATTCTATATATATTATTATTTAATCTCTGCAGTAGGTATCGTTGCCCTTTTCCTGTTATGAATTTGGTGTTACATTCAAGAGCTTTACTCATTAAGGAAAAGAAAACATAGATCTGATTTATGATCATAGAGCTCTCTGTTATCATAGACGTCACAGCACATAATTCACAGTTATTAAGTTCTGCTTTAAAACATTTATTTTGCCTTTCCTCTCATTCCTTTTGGAAGGGCATTCTAGTACTTGACTTCTTTAATGCTTGGGAACTTTTGTTTAATTTACAACCAAAATTTATAGATTATACCATTTGTTCTGGTGCCAGCATTGACCTTTAGCTGAAATAGCATTATTTTATCTCACTGTTTTTTACCTGTCTGATGTATTTATAGAACAGCCATATGCCCTCTTGGACTTTTTTATATGAGGATGAACAATCTTTTTTAGTCTCCCCATATATTGCGCTCATTCAAAAAAGACTATGTTGTTGCCACTGAAAATAGAATTTGGCCTCATGTCTCTGTATTTAGATGCAAGAACAAAAGATGAGCTTACTGGCTTTCCATATTTCCATAAATGAGTCATTAGTGCCATAAATCTAGTAATCTTTTTCCCTGGAGGAAATATCACAGCAACCAAAATGCTTTAAAGCACTCTGAAATTTGTTAACTTTGTGTTGTTGATGATTGTTTGATATTCTACGAGCTGGCTTCTGAGTTAGCTAGGGCTCCCTAGACTTTCATTCTTAAACCTCATCATCTGGCAAGTCTGGGGATGTGGATTTAAAAATGGAAAATATGAAGCAGTGCATTCAGTTACATCCTGTCACTGGCTGCACAGAGCACTACTGCTCTCTCATCTCCACTAGCTGAACATAAAAGCCATTATCCTTTCTGCTGTTATTCAGGGGTTTTTATTTTTTATTTTTTTATTTTTGTGAGAAATGATGTGTGAGGTAAATAGGAAAAAGGCACGGAGAGGGAGATGGAGAGTGGGAGAAGGGTTTACTGGAGCAGAGTGCAGAATTACCCGATGAGAATGGAGGACAAAAAGCAACGGGAAGCCAACATACAGCTGAATGTAAAACTGCTGGAAAAAGTGTTGAGAAATCGTGTTGCCATAAACTGGCTTGGTCTGGGCACCGTCCTGCATCAGGGTCAGCTCAGAGGGTTCTGTTGCTGGATTTTGTTTATGGTTTTCTTTTTTCTGTCTCTTCTGAGTATGGTGCATATCACTATGAGCGTGTGTTTCACATAAGATCTTAAAGTCTATGATCTATTTTATATATAAAAAAATTTTAGATTTTTTCCCCCCAAGAACATAGGTTAGCTGTGGTATAATGAGCCAATATTTTTCTTCAACCTACACCTGTCTAATGCACTGTTTTTCAGCTGTGTGTCTTCTGAAGTTGGCTACATTTCAGCAGCAGGTGAATTTGCTCCCAGTATACTTCTATTTTTAAAATGTTTTGTAATCTGCCAGGCTAAGAATGAGGTGCTTAAAAACTACAGTGCTGTTATTTTACGTGAAATTTATGTAAATATGAAACCATATATTGACTCAGGTTTACTAATGAAATAACTTCAGTGACAGTCTAATAATGACAACAAACAATTTGACAGCAATTTAGATTAAGTCATACAGATTATGCCAAGGAAGTCTCCAAGCAGCACATCAGAGTTGTGTTGAATATTGCATGCGGGGTTTTTTTTTTAATATATAACCTCGCTTTAGTTTGTAATTACTTTCTTCTAAAATATCTGCAGTGTGGCTATTATAAACCATGAATCACAGTTAAAATGAGATGTAAAACCAGAAGACTCTTATGAATCAAAACTCAAATGTCTAAACACTGCCACTCAACAACCAAGCCCCTCCAGTCACCTGCAGCACGCTGAAGTGAAGCCAACAGACACAGATACAACAGCAGAAAATGAAAAATTTGCTGGATTTTAAGATCTGAAGGGTCTTAAAAGGAACTGACTACTTATTTCCCCTTGACACCAGGGGAAGGGTGGGCCCCTACTTCCCTGAGTTTTGCTTTAAAAGTGCCAACAAAGAAGTCAATCCATACTTTGACTGATATCAATCTGGAGACAACGTTTACATTGGAAGGTTATTAAATAATTCTTTTCTCTTCTGTTTTTGTTTGCCACATAGAAATTCTGACTTGTTTACTCATTTATGGTAAGTCAAATTGCTTCTGACACCCAGAGAATATATTAGAAAATTTTAATTTTAAAAACCAAATTGAGTTTCGAGGAAGGTAGGCTCTCACCCTTTCCTCTCACTGTGTTTATAACAAGGAATATCAACTAATGGCCAATTTTTGCCAAGTTCCAGGGCTGGCCTTAGATGTTTCTCACTGTTTATTTCTTATTTCCTGATAAGGATACACAGCGCACGATGTTCTTTTGAAGAAGTGTCCTCGTTAGGGTTTAATGGGCACAAAAATAATAATATTCAAGATTACTCTTTCTTGAAAGCACCGATACTCTCGGATGTACTAAGAGGAGATCTTGAATATTGGAGTTTTGCTTTTTCAGAGACATGCAGCTTCTTAGCAGTCTGTGACATCTTTCCTACATCTGCAATCTCATTTTCTGTTCTGAATTCTCCTGTACCCACCCTGTGATGGGTTGGCCCCAGCTGGCATCCACACACACACCTTCCCTGGCCCCCATCTGCTTGCTCACCCCACAGCCCCAGCAGGAGGAGGGAGAAAAAGGGAACAACAAGAGGGTGAAAAATTAGGGGTCAAAATAAAGACAGGGAAATCACTCAGCAGTTACTGTCACGGGTAAAACAGGCTCGGAGAGTTTAATTTATGAAGAGTCATAAACATAAATGAACATAATGAAACATAAATGTTTCATTACTGACTTGAGTATTGGGAAATAAAGAAGAAAACATTTAAACACTTAAGGAAAGCACATTTCCTCCCCCTTTTCCAGGAACTTCATGCCAGACACTTCTTTCCCTGCCTTGTTCCTGCTGCAGATTACACTCAGTGAGATGACAGGTGGTGCAGGAGGTTGGGGTCACTGCATAGTGGTTTCTCTCTACTGCTCCATGTTCCTTACTCT
Source organism: Scolopax mira (assembly GCA_004320125.1). Taxonomy (NCBI): domain Eukaryota; kingdom Metazoa; phylum Chordata; class Aves; order Charadriiformes; family Scolopacidae; genus Scolopax; species Scolopax mira. Next base: position 49,710 of record BJBW01001177.1, read on the forward strand.
TCTCTAGAGCTGCTTCTTCATTCTTACTCATTTCCTCTGTTCTGGCCTGGGCTTGTCCACGTGCCATGGTCTTTTGTTGGTGGACATCCTCCAGCATGGCTGCTCCATAGGCCTCAGTCCCTTCGGGAGTGTACATACTCAGCAGTGGAGCATCTGCCTCTCCTCAAGGACAAGAGGAAATCACCTCTTGTGAGGTTTAGATTGGATATTAGGGGGGAAAAAAAGTTACAGTGAAAGGGTTATTTAGCATTGGAACAGGCTGCCCGGGGAAGTGGTTGAGTCACCATCCCTGGAGGTATTTAATAGACAGGTTGACGTAACGGAGATATGGTTTAGTGGAGCTTTTTGTCAGTGTTAGGTTGATGGTTGGATTCTGACCTTTCAGCCCAGGCAATTTTATGATTTTCTCTGATTGTGACATTGTCTCTCTCATTCCCCCCTCCTCAGCATTTTGTGCCATTTTAAAAACATGTTTTAACCAAGGTTCTACCAGGTCGGCTGGTGGGCTTAGCTGTGCCCTGTGGTGGTCTGTTCTAGAGCCATCTGGAACCAACTGGCTGTCATGGGGCAACCCTGGGCTCTCCTCACAGAGTCCACCATGCAGCCCCCACCACTAACACCACCTTCTTGCTGAAACCCAAAACAGACCCTACAACAGGATGCCAGAGGACTCTGAAAGGTGTAGGAAACTTCTCGTTTAGATCAAGTACTTCTATCACAGACACTCAATATTTGAGTACAGCCACATTGTGATAAATGTTTTGTGATTTAGAGTGCACATAAAATGTTTTTGTGGGCTAAATTCTCACACGGTATGACTGAACACTAAATAAAATACACTTCTGAGAACAAAAACACTCTTAGAAATGTATTGTAGCATGAAGAGCAGTTTCTTTCTCATGTCTGAATAAAAAAATAGGAAAATGGAATTTTAGTCCTTTTTGGAGGATGAGTATTTGTCCTGGAAGTAAGAAACAGATTGATTTAGCTGTTTGTCTGAATAAAAAAATAGGAAAATGGAATTTTATTACTTTTTGGAGGACGAGTATTTGTCCTAGAAGTAAGAAACAGACTGATTTAGCTGTTGGTTTTGGTGTTTTTTTTTTTTTTTTAAATCTTGTGAGAAACATTGTAAGTGACATGCAGTATAAGCTCAATGACAAATTCTTCTGGGAATCAAGAAAGCTCCCACCTGGAGGCCATTCTCCAGTGGAGCAAGCACTGCAAAAATAAATGGCTTCTCTGGAGGCCTAGAAAGTAACTTGGACACACTGAATCTTTTCAGCTGATATTTGTTCTATTCAACTGCTTAATTATAAATTATTCAGTTCCTTAGTGTAAATACAATTTGGGTAGCTGAACTACTGTGTTAGCCCTTTGCAGATGTCCCGAGACCAGTGGGGGAGCAGAAGAGACTGAAAGGACAGAAGCTTTGGGTATTGCTGTGAACTTTCTGAGGCTGAGCCTTTTCTCATCCACACAAATAAGTAGGAAAAAACCCAAGGTCCTCCCAGATAGGAAGGTGCTACCACTAGAAATCATGATGAATATTTTTTTAATCACCAAAGATGATTTGATTTTCTTTTTTGGATGAAAAAAAAAACCTTCCTTGATCATTAATCTAGCTTCATGATTAAACACTTAATTTTATGTATTCTATATTTTAAACAGCTGTGGAAATCTGAGCTTGATTTGGACACACTGAATCATAATTATGTTAAATCTTTCCAGTTAGCTTACATTTGAGGCTAATGGAAATATGCTGATTCAGATTCTAATTAAAGAAATCAGATGGAAACTACATCAACTATTTCAAGAAGAAGAAATGAAAATTTTGTATAGGTGACTTGAAGAAATCTTCAGCCATACATGTACATTGCAAATATATGCTCAAGGTACTATTAGCATTTAGCTCCAAAACAAATATTTGAAATAAATGAGGAAGAAAGGAGGAAGGAGGTATATATTTTGAAAAGTAGAATCTAGAATGGAACCCGATATTCATAGAAATATAATTATATGTTGAAATGTAATTATATAGAAGGGATGAAATCACAGTTGATGTCAATTTTTACTGAATGTTATATAGAGCAGATACATGGGCTTGACATGATAATTGGAGGAAACTGAATCAGGTTTGGTAAACAATAAAGAATTTGCCCTTTAAAGCAAATTTGGAAAAACCCCACATTCTGGCTTATATTTTGTTTTACATAGAGCATCAAAATGATACACACTTAATACACATTTAATCTTTATGTCTGTCAATTATTGCGAGTAATTGTTGTAATGTAGAGTTAGCTGAAATTAAACCAGATGCTCAATGGTTGAAAATCTGCACATGTCCATTGTTGCTCTAGTTCTTATGAAGTCAGAAAAGTATATACATCTGTATTAACTGAAGATTTTTCTGGAGGTTTTTAAATAGGGTTTAGTTTTATGTATTGCACCCCTAAAAGTAAGTAAATGGTAAATAATATGTTAATGTTTTGATCTCGCTGGCAGTGAGTGGTGGTGAAAAAGGAAAATGGGTATCTATGAGAAAAGAGAAAATGAATAGGTCTAAACAGCAAGGAAATGGAAAAATTCAAAAGGAAGTTTGGGAAAGACTGTAGCTTTTTCCAAGACAAGTATTTAAATCCCGAGGGGGGGGGGGGGGAAGGGAAAGGGGATACAGAGGAAACTGATCAAATTATTCCAAGCAAGGCCCATCAAGGAGAACAGGAGACAAAGAACAGGTGGATGGAAACAAAGAGAGCAAGCAGAAAAATAAAGAGGATGAACTTGAGAGAAAGATGCAGATTTATGGAGACAGTTGAGCTTATTTGGGTCACTTTCTTTTTTCTTTGCCTCAGACACAACTGATGACAGAGGTGACACAGGCTGCCTTGTCTGTACAAACTTGGTAGATGCTTCTGGAGCTCCTGTTCTGCACTGCATACCTGTAATTCTAAGACACAAGATGAATGTCTAGCTAAACTGGCAACGGCAAAGGTATTGTTGATGTATTACTACCCTTCCTGCCTTAGTTCACACTGTTATGACCAGCTGCTCGCGTATATTTAGAGTGTTTTCATCACTCACAGAGTTCTGATACAATGTTGGGGTAGAGCAAAACAAGCAATGGCAAGTGACAGCTATAAATCAGGATTGCTCCACCAAAAACTATATATACGTGACAGCAAGGACTAACTGCAAAATGACAGGGTAGCTTCTTGATAATAAGTAAGCTCAAATCCTTATAATGAAACCAAATCCTGAGCTCTCTTCTGACTACTTTGAATTTCTCTGATGAGGAAAAGCCATATCCTGGCTACCTGAGGATCTGCCTTATAGAAAGGAAATCTTCCGAGGGCATATAGCAAATATAGTACTCTGAATCCTGTCCCTTCACACTCTTTCCTAAACCTTCAGCTCTGAATGCATTTTTATCAAAAAAACCCCACTTGGCAGCAGCTACTCAACCTTGAGTTGGTTTTGGCCAGTGTTGTACTACACTGTAGCATCTCTGTCAATTCAAGTCTTTGATCTTTCCATCATTTTGGAGTGAAAACAGACATAAGTTTGTCCCATGGAACAGAGTAGGGTGGGAGTATTTTCCTGAAGCATTTATTGGCAGTGTGGTATGGGAATTACTCCTTTATCTTTCAGCTGATAACAATCTTTACAATGCCCAGTTCAAGAAATAACATGAAATTAAACATCAAAATAGTATTTAAGATTTTAGGCAGCTAAGCCTATAACCTTTATGTACCTTGAAAAATTACTGTAATCTTTTGGGAATGTACACAGAGAGCAAGATAACTGGGGTTTCTGAAACAAGTTGTTGTTCATATAAGAAAAAGAGAAATAGTAAAGAAAGCTAAAAAGTTATCTGTATAAAATTCAACTGAGAGAACTGCCATAATGAAACCATCTTCTGATGTCGTGCCATGGTAGGCCTTTATAAATTAGAGGAGTTCTGAAGGTTTTTTAAAATGCCCTTTTCTGTTTTCTTAAAGTGCAATGGCCAAATCAGTCCTGATGTCACCTGCTAGAACCTCACTGGTGAAATTACATGAATTTCCACCAGAGCTGTTCAAAGAGCCCAACTAAATAATTTCCCAAAATCACAGAATGGTCAGGGTTGGAAGGGACCTTTGGAGATCATCTAGTCCAACTCCACTGGCCAAAAGAGTGTCACCCAGAGCAGGTCCCACAGGAACGTGTCCAGGTGGGTTTGGAATGTCTCCAGAGAAGGAGACTCCACCACCTCTCTGGGCAGCCTCTGCCAGGGCTCTGCCACCCTCACAGCAAAGACATTTTCCTCATGTTGAGATGGAACTTTCTGTGTTCCAGTTTGTGCCCATTGCTGGGCACCGCTGAAAAGAGTTGGGCATCATCCTCTTCTGCCTGTTATTTCTGCTCTCCATACATGGCTTCCTAGAATTTCATACTCCGTAGTACAAATTACCATCATTTGATGAAATAGAGTGTTTTGTCAAGAGGGAATCATAGAATGGTTTGGGTTTGAAGGGACCTTTAAGATCCTCGAGTTCCAACCCCCCTGCCCTCCCTGGGCAGAGACACCTCCCACCAGAGCAGGTTGCTCCAAGCCCC
>BJBW01001177.1:54336-74434 GCA_004320125.1 Scolopax mira
CCACCTGCGGGGGGGAGCGGGGGGGGGGGGGGCACGACCCGGTTCTCCCCGCGGCAGCCCCCGCTCCCAGCCAGCCGAGCCGAGAGCGGAGGCAGCGACAGTCGTGCGGGTCAGGTAGCCCACTCTGAGCCCCTCGTAGCCAACCGGGGAAGGGACTTCGGGGCACGATGCCGCGACCCGCCCCGCGCCGCCGCCGCCGCGGGTGGCGGGGGAGGCGGTGCCGCCTCCGCCGAGGCGGGGCCCCGCTCCGCTCCGCCGCGCCTCGCCCGGCCCCCGCACCGCTTCGCTCCGCCGCGGGCCCCCCCCCCCCCGGCTCCGGCTCCCGCTCCCCGCGGCCCCGGCGCGGCGGTGCTGCTGCTGCTGCCGCCGCTCTCCCGCCTCGCCGCGGCTGCCGGTGCCTCCCAAGCATGAACGTGAGGAGGGTGGAGAGCATCTCGGCGCAGCTGGAGGAGGCCAGCTCCACAGGCGGTAGGGGGGGGGGGGGGGGGGCCCCAGCCGCCGGGGGGGGGGGGGGGGGGGGGGGGGGGGCTCCATCGTAGTTATTTTGGGGTCTCGCCCCCCTGACTCAAGCAGCAAGTCTTGCAACTTGGCGTGGGGCGGGGAGGAGGAGGAGGAGGAGGAGGAGGAGGAGGAGGGTGCCTGCTCGCACGGGGTAAAGGCGAGAAAAACGGGTGTCCGTGGGCACGGTAAGCAAACGCTTAGTGCCTGGGGATCGCGGGTTAAGAAACGGTCGAGGCTTTGCCGAAGCCCGCCCTGGGATGCCCGTTGTGACCAAACCGGTACTTTTGCCTTCGCTGAAATGACCCGGGGCTGGGTATGAACCTCCCGGGCTGTACGAACACCCCACAGCTTCTCTAGTTACCGACTCCCAGGAGGTAATTTTGATCAGTACCACTTACACCTCCCTGCTCGGTCTCCTTTGTACCTTCCTGATGCTTAAGTAACAACTATTTGATGGAGGCCAGCATCTTCTGGTAAGCCAAAAGCGATCCGGTGCCTTTATCTGGTCTGTATTGCAAAATGCCAGTTGCACGTTCACCTGAGAAAGGTTGCAAAATAACTTGCATTTTGGGGAGGAGAAAAGCACGCGTCGCCGTTCCCCGTGGTGGCTGTGACTCCTGGAGTGTTAGTTTTCTCCCAGCGTGGGTAGGAAACAGAGTTACTTAGAAATGGAGCTGTTTGGGTGCAATGTGTCTGACCTGATGTTGCTGAGGGAAGTGCCCAGGTCAAGATATCCGTTTAAGCAGAGGATGGTTGGGCAGTTAATGAAAAACTTTGCAAAATAGCCAATCAAAACCCTGGGAAACTTGTTTTCTAAGAGAAGAAGGAAAACTATTTGATGCTTTCTGCTGTGTTGCTAGATAAACTACGTAATGCCGGTGTAGAATAGCAACCTACCATCAAGTTGCTTGAAGTGCATGGTGGAGTCCCACCCTTTGCTTGATTTTTGGTGCTTCAGAATAGTCTTTTGCTTGCTAGAAGAGGCTCGCAGCCATGTGTTCTTGTTTTTTCCTCTTTCCTTAACATCCACACTTTTTTTCAATTATTAGGGCTTGTAGTCCTGCAGGTAGGATACTAGATCATTTGCTTTGGGGGGAGGACTTTTGTAATAGAGTATGCCCTTAGTTTTAGGCTGTCAGCTCACTTGTTAATCCGCCTTTACATTTCTTTAAAGCTTCAGAAAAAAAATGCATACTTGCTTTTTATGACTATCCAACAAGGGACTCGGCCACCAAAGTGACGTTTCGATACCTCTCGTTGCTTTTCAGATCCAACAGCCCCCACCCACCACCCCCCCAAGTTACAATTGAGACTTTTCCCCTCCTCGTACCAGTCAGGCTGACAGCTCTATTCTCTCAGAGATCTGAAATTCAGCCTGGTTTTCCATAACACATACATCATCAGCGACAAACACCGGGCAGGCTCTTGGCTCCACCTGTGCAGCCACCATGCAGGACTGGTGGAGCTAAACAAAACTAAGGTCATAATTTCACCACAGTGGATTTGCACAGCTGCTATTGAGGAATAATTTGGTTTATGGATCGTGACTGTAGGTGTTGAAGCATAAAGAGAGTTTGAAGCTTAATGTTTTATCTTGGAGTTAACAGGAAAGTGCCTATGTGAAAACTGGGGAAATATGATCTGAATCCATGTCATACAAATAATATGAAATATCAAGGGGATATTTTTACAGAAAATGTTTTCAGTTGAATTGTACATTAGATGTGTTTTCTGTTTTGCTATGCATATCTTGTAGCTATTAGAAATTAATGACAGCTTTCATTCATTTTAAGCTTGTAATGGTGAGAGGTAGCAAGATACACTTTTGCACTGTTTTAGAATAAAAAGCAAAATCTAACTGAAACATGAGTTGCTGTAGGAAAAACAATTATCAATAATAAGTTCTTATGCTGGAAAGAGAAAATGGAAAGATAAAAATTACAGAGCTGAAAGAAAATGCCTCTTTCTTTTGGAGAAGGACATATGTTAGATCACCTCTCAACATCTTGTCTCTAGATGTGATGTGAAGCTAACAAGTATCTGGCTTCCTCTTTTTGGGAGAGAACACGTGTATGTTGATCTTCCCCAAATTTTCATCCTTTTTCATCTAAACTTCCCTTTCTACCCTTCTGTTTTCTATCTGTCTCTCTCCTAAACTTTCAACTTATTTTCAGTGCCATCAGCATTTCTGAATGTACCTGTCTGTTGGGAAGCATTCGGTGGGTTTTTTACTTGTTATTTCTCTTCAAATGCAAGAAATTCTTAACACATTTGTTTTGGAATGGCAATGCCTGCAGTAGAGTTTATATAGGGATTGGATGGTAGTGCATGAGGGTCAGAAAATGAAACCAGAAAGGCAACCCTTCCTCCATTCCATTTTTCTAGGCAGCAGCTTAAATTATGACAATTATTAAGGACAAAGGAAAACAGTTTATACCTTTTAACAACTAAAGACTCCCTTCAGCTGCTTTCCCCCTTACGTTTACTCTGTTGCAACTTGCAGGGCATCTTTTACACCCCAGTTTATGTCAGCTGGAGCACCACGGAGAGTTGTTGAAGTAACAGAATGCTTCTCTTCTAAATATCAAGCCATTATAAGGATGAACTGCTTCATCCCTCTGCCCCATGAAACAATCTTTGTCAATGTCTTATTTGTGGGGAAGTTGCATTTGTGCCAGCAGTAGCCAAAACCTATGTGCTACTGGGTAGAGGCATGAAGGGTACTGGCAAAGCAAGAAGAGCAGAGGGAGATGATCAGGAGGAATTTGTGTGGGTTAGAATGAGTTTAACCACAAGGTGTCCCGTGGGTTCAATATCTAGGACAAATGCAAGCTGTTGGGAATTCTAATATAGATAAAAATATAGATAGTATCACAGCGACTGGTTGCTTTGCTTTAGGGTATCATGAATTCAGAATGGGGATTGTGCTGACCAGTGTAGCCTTCCTTATTTAAACAGTAGAAATATATACAAAAGCCATGGGGTCATTTATACCAAGTGTTGAAGATTTTCTCTGATTAGACAGGGAGTCACAAATTCTGCATGTCTGAAAAGAGGCTCTCGTCTCTACATCATGTGCAGAACATGGACCCAAGAGTATTACTAAGAATTGTTTATCTAGCTTTGAGTTTACTTTGAGTAAGTAATCTCTGAGAGATTCTTGTGCAATAGTGTTCACTTTTGCTTTTAACGAATGGCTTGCTCTTGTTGCTTTAGGCATTCTTAGAAGACAAAGGAAGCAGTGCTAGAAGGACAAGAAACTACGCATGGGAAAAGCTGAAAATAGGCATTTAGGAAAAGGGATGCTAAGAAAAATGATGAGCCTGAGGAAAAAATGCACTGTGAAACAATTGCAGGGAAAAAGAAATGGAAGGAGGGAAAGGATGAAAGCAGCTTCTTACACACCTTGAGATACAACTGGTATTAAACAGTGCCTTTCTTAATAGGATTCCAGTATCCCTCAGTATGTATTGGACCAATTGGTCCAATAATTGGGGTTACTCTCACACGATGAAGAGCAGGCAGTGACTCTCCAAGTGATTTACACCAGTATTTGTATCGGGGTGAAGGCTCTGGTTTGTCCAGGAGCTCCATCTGTAGGAACTGCTGTCAGCCAAGAGTCAGTGTCACTTTTTACTACTAATGATCTGTTGTCCCTAAACACTCTTCATGTCTTAGATGGGAGAGACCTTCTGGCTGTTTTTATCTTGCCCACCTGTATCTCAATGGATCCTCTTGTCTCTGCCCTGAGACTTCTCTAACACAGACACGTTCTTGTTGAAGAGCTAGAAATGCTGCTTCCAAACACCGTGCATTTCAGTGAAAGTTGCACTTTCAGGGATGGAATAAATGAACAGTTAATTAATGATCTAATAAAGGAGGTATATGCAAATAGGTGCAAATATTTTAAGGTAAAATATACATCCTGATGCTGAAGGAGGGAGGAAATAACTGAAGTTTTGAGAGAACTGTGTCATAAGCCTCTGTCTAAAATTTGGTCTCTGCTTCCATCTCCAATTCCTGCGTTCAGTGAGCACGGGAAGCAGTAACTCTATGCAAAATTCTAGTATGGGGAGTTGGATTTGGTATGAATGCTGAAAATACCTTGGCTTCCATCAATATCAGTTTATATCAATATAAATGCAAATATAAATTTGCGGAAAATGCCGCTATTTTGTTATTCTGTGTTTTAAAGCTAGTACTCATGCTCAGAGAGTTGAAACATAAATAACCGAACATCTGGACAAGTTTCAGGTATGTTGGGCTTAGAGAACTGGCTCTTTCCAGGTGTTTTTAGATGTTAGGAAGTATAGAGAGGCAAGTAGGGTATCTAGCAGTTAATGTAGCCATAAGAGAAGTAGGCAGCGTGTGTCTTGGAAAGCTCTTGCAGGGTATCAGATAAGCACTTAGGACTTGTGCTTTGGGCTGGAGCTGAATATTTGATCTGTGCAGCATTCAGCTGTAATCTATCCCATCTCAGCCACTCAGTTTGCCATTGTGATTTATTCGGAATCTTTGGCTCTTGAAAAAAGAAAGTATCTAAAAATACAACAATGCCTGATTGCTTCACTATTTCATAGATATGTAGGTTCTTGCCTGGCTGGCCTTCTATCCTTCCGCCACATTTCTGCTCCTTCTCTCTTACTTTCAAGTGCTGAAATAAAGTGTATTTGAAATCTTGCTTGCCAAATGCTGGCCATTTATTGTCTCCTATTAGCAGAGACCATTTTACCTGTTTGAGATGAGAGAGAAAACATTGGTTATGGACATGGCCAGGAGCCAAATTGGTTTTTCAGTATTTGTAGTCAATATGATGTGAATCATGTAGGATTCTTCTATTTACTAGCACACACTTTATTTCATAGGCTTGGGCCTGTTCTGGGGTGTAAGGAGTGTGGATATAAACCCCTTCTTTCTTTGGAGAAGTGTGTGGCAGCAAGCTGGAGACAGTTAATAGTGAGTTTAATGGGCTAGATTGGACGTTATGCCTCCATAATGTTTGACCTGGACAGTAATGTGTGGTTGTGTCAAAAGTAAATGAACAAGAGGTTGACATAAGTATTAAGTTTTGATGGTAGTTTTCCTTTCAGAATCCTGTTTTCTCTGGCAAGGTCATTGCTTGCTGTTGCTTTGATGGCTTGGCAATATTTGGCCTTGGTTTCCCAGCGAGTACACCAGGTAGAATGTGGAAGAGTAGTGAAAATCTATGGAATGTATATTTTTGGAGTTTATAAGAACTATAGAAAGCATGGAATCCAACTATTTTGTGAAGTTTTTAATTAGTACTTTGTATTACAGGAGCCTTGGGATCATGCAGATCATATATGTTTGGGTTTTTTCCTCTTCATGTTCCATTCTCGCACTCTACAGGAGAGATCATTTCTGTGTTATTGCCTTCCTGCACTCAGCAGCAGAGGAAGTTGGGCTCTAGACTTGCTGCTATGAATTTGAGAGGCCTGTAGACAACTATAAACTAACAGGAGTTTAAAATATGTGGTTGGGGAGTAAGTATATTGAATCCATTCCCCTCTAAGAATAAACCCAAACACAGAATAAAAGCTGTAGATCTGAACACATACTGTGTTTTATTTCTGGCAGCCTAGCAGAGGCTTATTATGGTATTAAAAGAAGCTTTCTGTCAGAGGTCTGGAAATAAATACAGTTTTATATTCTTTTTTTCACCTATAAAAGAAATCTCTTTGGTGGCAGAGTTTATAGTTGTGATCCCCTGTTGTATGGCAATAGTTTATGCTGCATCGGCACAAACCGTGCTACCAAAGTCATAGATGCTGATGTGTCCACTGGAGAAACAAACTACAGGTGGAAGGCATGATAATAAGGAGTTTTTAGCCTTGTTAAGAACAATGATTCACATTTCAATATATAGATTTTTTTTCCAGGAGATGTGTTTATTCCTAGGCCAGATATTTTCACAAAATGAAGCGTAACCCCAGAAGCTTCCCTGAGGCCCGGTGTGCCACAAAGTGACCAAGTGGTGACAGCACAGGCATGGCTATACAAAAGTAAAGGCTTTGAATGTCCTAAGATGTAGACCACAAGGTGGTTGCTCTGTTTCCCGCAGTAAGAAAGGGTTTGATTTTTTTAATTGTAGGAAAAAAGAACAATTTCACCCATACATTGTCTTGTTCTCAAAATTTTCAGTTACCTTTCCGGCAGAGAGAATTTTTTTGTGAATATCACCATAGTTACTATGCTTCAGTATAACGAATCTTTTCCTTATTTTTGAATCAAAGTTTACTTTTGTTAATAATCCAAAAGAAACATTTAGGATTTATTAGAAAGGTAAGCCGTGGCCGTAAAATGGGATGATAGGTCTGATTCTTTACAGTGCAGGGCTTTTTTTTTTTAATCCCTGCCCAAAATGGGAACAACCAGACCAGCCCTTCATCACCATAACCTATCATCACTATTCCTATAAACCCTTTGATACCCATGAGAATACTTCCAATGAATAAGAGTTTTGGCCCTAATGTTTGTGAAAATCAGGAGAACACTAATTGTGGAACTGCAACACAGGTCAATCTCATGTGATTCTCTGTAAAGGAAGGGAACCGCTGTGCTGAAAATAGTGGTAATTAAGGGTTTAATAGCTTTGGCATATCTTGAAATAAAGTCAAATGGCCAAAACCTTTTATTGAATCACTCATCTACATGCTTTTACAGTAAAACATAAAGTACATCTAAGCACCTTGTCTCCAGTCTCTCAATATTTGCATGATACAAGAACTGGGGGGCTTGCTGAATTTGTGCCACCTGGCTCGTGTTGCCAAAGGTACACTCGCCACCCAGGCATTGCAGTAACCTCCTGACTTTTGACTATTTTTCCCTACCATGTAAGGACTGCAGTGGGAAATGCCCAAGCTGGTGCTGCTGGTACTTTGCTAGTTGAGGACTTCATAGGTCAAATCCCTAACATGTTTTTTCTTTTTTAAATCTGTTTATTGTACAGTCTCACAGAAGCGTTTCTGATAATCTGTACCAATTGATTTCCAAGTCCTTGAACAGTTCTATTAAGTAGAGACTAAAGAATATGATTCAGATAAAACCATTGCGTCACTGCAGACATGGAGTCTGCAATATTGACAAGTATCCCAGTTTGTGTACAGAAAGCAATAATATTGATATTTTTTTAATACTATTTATATTTTGTTGGGTTTGCTCCAAAATAGTCTTTAATTACTTAAGAGTTACTGTGTATGTTGTATTCTTTGCTTGTATTACGACTATAGATTTTTTGCTTTGTGTTTAAATTTAAGGTAACACTTGCTAAACAAAGAAATTACATTGTATTCTACATCACAAGCATTTATTGATAGAGTTTGGTTTAGTCAGTGTTGAAGAACCCATGGAAAAATTTACAAACTTTAGGTAATTCTCATTTTAAAAATTAAATGTAGTTTTTCGACTTAGAATTTTTAATGATAATACAGTGTATGTTATAATAAAAACATATTGAAAGACAACATTGTGCCAAAGAATCCCAAACAAAAGATAAACATAATATGATGGAAAGAACTACTCTAAATGGAGACCATCCTAAAAGTATACAGTAAGTTGGAATGGGGAAAAAATATGATTTGTTTGGTGTTTTTCTTAAAATTTTAACATGCTTACCTGATGCAATTTAAAATTATCATCTTCTGAAAGTCACATTTTGAGAACATCTGCCAGATACAAGCGTTATTGCAACTGAACATGGAGTTTTAGAATCTTATGGTGTGTAAAGATGTCTATATATGTGCTAAGTACCATAAATTAATACTCTGTGATCACATTTCCAAAATAACTAAAGCAGCACTGTGGGATGGCAGTCCTTGCCTGAGCAGCTGAAACGAAGGAGAGGAAAAAGACCAAGGGATGCATCCTTGTGTGTGTGGCTTCAGTGGTATCTGAGCAAATGGACTCTGGGATCTGCTGTTCTCTTACCTTTAGCTGAAGATAAATGAATCCTGTTTATCTTAAAATAAGTAGGAGAAAAATCCTTTAAACTACTCTTTCGGAGCAATATAAAAGATTTATATCGAGCAGATCCAGCTGTAGAATCATGTTTTGCTTCATGGTGTGCTGGTATCAGTATGACAGGTTTTCCCTTAGATCACCATCGGTCTGGAGTTTTGACAATGTAGCTGGTTTTAACCAGGTGATACCCAGATATCCTTAATCATTCTGACTATTGATTTATATTCCACTGCTCGGTAAGTGAATGGTACCCTACATATCTAATGGTTCACTCTTTCTAGTCTGTGTATCTTTTTCCATGTTGATTTATGTACATTTGAGGTTATTTTGTTGTGTTCTGAGATGCAGCATTACAAAAGGTATCATATGTTGTAACGCTGTCTATAGAGAAAGATAAATCTTGGCTGTTTCTCTGGAGGGTTGTGTGCTGGCAGCATCCACCTGCTGGTAACTGAAACAAGTACACAATAAGGTTCATTGTTATTTTTAAAAAGATGCTGTAATTGAATCCATACGTGCACTAACTCTTAGGTGCTGTCCTGATTTCTGCACTCTTTGTGTTGGTGATGAGGTGGGGGTTTTCTTGGTTTGGAATATGTCATATTGTGCAATCCCCTTCCCAGCTCGCTGTCCGGAATTGGGAAAATGAGAGAACTACTTCTGTGGCTAGGACCTGTCAACCCACTTCATTGTTTGCTTCAAAACCATTGCTTTCAGTCTCTCTCTCTCTGTAGGACTATGTATATGGTTTCCTATCTGGGAAATAGGGGAAAGAGGAGGTCAAATAGCAGGATGGGCTTGGTGAATAGGTGATAGATTTTGCTCTTTCTGCCTTCCATCACATGGTGATGAAGATCCTCTTTGCAGGAGGAGATTGAAACCTCTTTCAAGCAATGGCCCCCTGCTTCTGCCTCGAGTTGCCCCTTGTAAGGCCCATGTGAACTCCTCAGCTAAACGAACACTTTCTCACTTTTGTTTTGTAATTTTTTACCCCAGAGTGATGTTATTTTGAGGTTATTCACTTCTTTCTAGTTGGTTGATCAAAGGAGAAGAGGGTATGTAATGTCTTCAGTGGAACTGGTGGGTCTCTAATGCATGTTTTAGAAAACTGAATTCCAATAGCCTGGAGTAAAAATAATACATTGAGGTTAGGGTGAGGAGGGAACAGACATGACTGAGTGTACACCATGACATAGCTTTTCACATGGCAGACATGCTGTCAAGTGTTCCCCATGTACTTTAAATCTTTATTAGACATATGATCTTTGAATTATACAGATTCATACTTGAATACCTTGCTTAATTACTTAGTTTGCAGGGTTGTACAGCATTTAGGCATTATTTACACTTGCAAAAATCTTTGCTTCAGTTGCATCTTTTGTTGGCATTCAGTTAATTTTCTGATACTAAAATAGAATAAAGCAATTCTATATTTCAATATAGATTTATAAAGATCACTTCTTAGTTCTGTAGTCTTTGAGTGAACCCAGACTTCTTGAGAAACAGTAACTTTTTTCCTTCCTGAAGATATGCGGGGTGTTCAGCTAAAATCCCATGTTGTATTAGAAAAAATAACAACTCATAATTTAACTGTTTTACTTTACCAGGGCTCAAAACCAACTGCCTATACTTCAAAATGCGAAAGCAAGAACGTTTTGACCTGTTCAGAACGGAATGTAAAGCTATCTGAAAGGTGTCAGTAAATTTGTAACATCTTCTTAAGCAGCATTTTATCAAGTCACTTCCATCAACAGCACTTTAAATTACTACCAGCAGCACTTTAAATTGCTACCAGACTGACAATCTGTTAGGACAGTTTCAATTAAAGAATTCAGAAGGCTTCATTAGGCTTTTTTTTTTTGTGTGTATGTGCGTGCTTTTCCTTTCAAGAATGCTAAATGTTAATGGTGTGTTTTTGCTTACGCTGCATCACAAAGAATACACGCAGAAATGCTGTCAGTTAAGAGACTAATTCCTCATTTAAACAAGAAAAAGTTGGTGATGGCAGCATCAAACCTTTATTTAATAAGTGGCAACTTACAATGCTGATTGTGCAGATGGTATAGTGTCCATTTTACAGGGATAGTGTTAGAATAAATGCCTATTCAATAGCAAACATGCAGTTAATTAGATAAACATACTGGTTTCTTGGTGCAGTAACACTAGAACAGTAGATGATTTGTGTTCCAAGAAGAGCGCCTATTGATTAAATGCACCTTGCACTGAAGCAATTAATATAGATCTTAATCCATCAATGTCTTTTTCATTATGATTCAAAGGCCTGACCTTGCAACAGTTGCAATATAGTGTAGTTATTACAACTGAGAATCATCCTGTTATACTCTAAGAAATATACACTTGGTCATAAGTGTTTTGAACAGTTGACTTCAGTCCTTCAGATTCTGAAAACCTCTTACAGAGAAGGGAAGAAATAAAGCTTTTCTTTCTTCCTGCAAAGTCCATAAGTTCAGAAACCAAAAATATAGGTGGAAGCTTCAGAGGAGACTCCTTCTGGCCGAGGATAAAATAAATAGGTGTATACTTAGTCAAGTTTCAAGGTTTATATTTGTCTCTGAATGCCTGGCAGACAGGGACTAGCCAGGTTGATTACATACAGTTGTATGTATGTAAAAGCCAGCTCAAAATTCCTATTATGTTGGATTTTATTTGTACTTTTCAGAAAAAAGCAAGAAAAAACATGGAATTACAGAGAAATAGTTCAGATGTTGAGAAGTCTTGTTATTTATCCTGATGGCCCAAGGCAGGATCAAATATTTATATGGTAGTTCAGGCATCTTCTTGTCTAATATACCTAAAAGCCACCCGTACTGCGTGTTTCATAACATCAGTGGGTAATCTACTCCAGAATTTAACTTTCCTGGTAAAAACTTTTTTGTAGTTCTTAAATAAATCTTCTGGTACGCAAAATGGATGGAAAGCATAGCCAGGATTTTACAGTACTGGATAAAACTAGTACCAAAGATAGATGCAGTACTAGGACAAAACCATTATTTGGTGTATCTTACTGACTTTTGCCATGTTTACACTTTAAATTTGTGTTTGGCAGCAGCCTTCTGCCTGTCTCCAGCCTGTGATTTAACATGTTCAGCGGTGTCACACTTCCCAGATACACAGGTCTTGCCTAAATAGTTTTTCACCATTCTGTTTCTACAAGATAGATTATTTCCCTGGAACTCTATTTGATGTCTTCTACTTTACAAATGATAACTAGTCTTTCAGTGCTGCTTTTTACCTTCTAACTTCCAAAGCTGTTGGAAGGCCACTGACTACAGGGCTTGAAATGGGAAAAATAGTAGAGGACAGATATCAACTTAGCTCCAGGAATTTCTGCTTTGCACATAGAGATTCCAGCTTGTCCCTGTGGATGGGATGTTCAACCTAGAGAAAAGAAGGCTTTATAGTACCTAAAGGGGGCTCCAGGAGAAATGGGGAGGGTCTCCTTATCAGGAAGTGTAGCGGTTGGACAAGGGGTAATGATTTTAAACTGAAAGAAGGGAGGTTTAGATTGGATATTAGGAAGAAATTCTGTATTGTGAAGGTGGTGAGGCCCTGGAACAGGTTGCCCAGAGAAGCTGTGGCTGCCCCATCCCTGGAGGGGTTCAAGGCCAGTTTGGATGGAGCTTTGAGCAACCTGGTCTGGTGGGAGGTGTCCCTGCCCAGGGCAGGGGGGTTGGAACTCGATGATCTTTAAGGTCCCTTCCAACCATTCTATGATTCTATGATGATTCTTCACATCCTACAAACGAGTTATTGCTTCCATGGAGGTGAGATCAGAAGCTCCCAGTTTCAGTTGTGTCCCAGGAGCAATTGCTGTAGAGTAAATTACATCCTTGTAGTGCAGCAGATCTTTCGCCTTTGGATGAAGCATGTCTCAAGAATTTGGGGTGGGGTAGGACTCCTTGTCTTATAAGATAAAGCAACCCTCTACTTTTCCTCATTTCTATGGGAAGCTTGATGAAAGACTGCAGGGATCCTCAAGGGCTTCCAGAACTTGTTTCTTTAATGATTTGAACAGAAATTCCAAATAAATAAAATAGATAGATAAGTACATCTTCAACTTGCACAGCTTTTCAGCCATTGGATTTGGGTCTTAAGAAAGGAATTACAGAAATGAAAAGAAAACTTTGTCAGTGACCTTTTTATGAACTGTATCTTTTCTAAGCATATTTAAGCTATTGAACATTTGATATGTAGCATGAACATCTTAGTTCTCTCTTCCATAAATAAAAACTGAAGATAGTTACTTTAAACAATTTTTAACATGAAAAGTCAATGTCACAGGCAATAGCGGAGCTTTTGAAGTTTCAAAAACTTCTTATTCAGATTATTTTTATCAGTGCTGAACCATCTCACACTTGAAAATACATGCCTCTGCTTTATATGAGTGTCTTTACCAAATGTTATTATAATGATAAAATAAAATAAGGTGTGCTCATTCCTCTCTCATTTTTCAAGGCTGATGTATCTAGGGGGCATTAATCAAGAAAGATGTCATGTTTTAGCTTTTGTACCAGCTTAAGCCTTTCTACATGTAATTTTTGCTGTACATACTCCAAAAGTATTTAACTTTTGTCCAGTGCCTGATTAAAACTGCTGTTAGAATGGCACTCGCATACAAATGACCATAGAGGATTTATTATATATCTCTTCCAAATTCACTTTTGTAGTTTGATAGTTTTGGGATATGGTTCTTTAAGCTTGTAGTTTCAGGAGAGTTCTGTGATGGCTCTTCTGTGGATGTTAATAAATTAAACTGTGTGTTTGAATTCAGTTGTGAGATGTGATAAAGCTATTTTAACGAGCCCAGGCAGAGGCTTTTGTCAGGCAGTCCTCTAGAGGTACTCTGACTTTACATTGTTCAACATTCCTTGTGTTGGCCTTGCTGGGAAAATGTTACACTTGATTTGCACACGTAGAGATAATGTCATCTTTTCTGTATACGTTGGCAACTTCTCAGCGTTTTGATCGACAATTACTTTGTCAACTTTCATCACAACTAATGTATTTTTATACGTCTTTGCCTTCACAGCATTTATTCTCCCTTTGAATTGTGTTTTAAATGTTCTACAAGTCTGTCAGCCAAGCATTGCCCTTTTCCTTCAGAACAGCTTTGTCAGATAGTTGACCTTAACTGGAAATAAAGTGGGGCAATGAATTCTATTTGTTGTGCCTGTTCCTGTGTAACTTTTTATAAGTCTAGTCATTAGTCTTTTATTAAGCTATTAGGCCAGTGATCACGTACTTTGATAGTACTGTGAGGAGAACTGTATTTTCCACTGGATGATAGGTTCACAATGCTTTTTAATCATAATTCTTGCTGTCTTAAAATAAAATTACTGAACACTTTCTGAAGTCCTGAAGAATACTTTGTAAGTGGTAGGGAAATGAAATTGAGAAATCTTAGTAGGAAGATCAGAACTTTCCCAGTCTAGTCATTTGGGCTATGCCTGAATTTGAGAAATAGTAGCTCAGATTTGCAGTGTGAAATGGGGTTAGTGGGTAATAATAAATAAGAATTTTACAGGGTTTTATTTCAGACTATCTCTAGTCTAGTTTGGTTGTAAATGCCTGTTAATAGTTGGAGTGCATCAAGTGAACTTATGGAGCGTATCTTCACACTTTCATCTAAAAGAATCCAATTTGTGCATTCCAAGTGCATTCTATGACGTGAACAGAAACATGGTAGCTGGGGACTATTCAGGGACTTGTGAAAGCCCATTCCTTATCTGAATGGAAATGCCAATAAGTCTACGTGTCAGACAGCACTTTGGGAGCTTTTCTGTTCTCCAGGGATCCAGATATTGGGTGAGTTGGTTGAATTACAGTTTAACCTCTTCTGCAGAATTCAAATCTGATCCTTCCTAGCTCAGGGAATTTGTGGATGCATGCTTAGGGACCATCCTAATGTTTTAGGGGTTTTTGTTAAGATTAGGCCTATGTATATTAGGATTTACTAAAATACAGTCAAATATTCTGAGCAGACATTCAGACGTTAATTTCACCAGAATTGTGTCTTGTTAGAACCAAATCCTCTGTCAGACATTTTCCTAATGTCTTATCCCCTTCCCCAAGCATTAGCATCATTGAGCAGAAGCTGTTCCTCACTGTTTGATGGCTTCCATCACTTGCCTGGTTGAAAATTTGCAATTAATTCTCATTGTGTTATTCGGGCTGCTGGTTTAGTTGTGAGTGTGGAACGGCACATGTGCAGAGCATAGTACAGAAATCCCAGTGGCTAAATGCTTTCTTGAATAGGAAAACAATATAATAATAGAAATATAATGAACATCACAGGTTTTAAAAGTAGAATACATGTGTGCTAGAATGTCAGTGCAGGACTTATAAAATACACCATCTTAGATCGGGTGTGTGGTAGACTGTTCTGTATGGCATGTACGGATATCGTACATGATGCTGACACACCCTGGGGAATTTTGTAATTTCTGTCTTTCAGGGTGCAATTCCTTGTCCAGAGAGAATAGAACAAAGTCAGTTAAAACCCAGAGAGAAAATTAAGTCAATAGCACTGCACAGAGTATAAATCTATGTGAAGGTTGGCTACTTTTCCAAACTGTATTAGTTTGCTATGGCACTAGGATTGGAACTTGTAAAATACTGTGCCAAAGCACCACTTGCTGAATATTTCAAGAATGTTTGTAGTTGCACATAGGGTTTGGTCACAGCAGGTGGGTAGGGTTTTCCTTGTGCACCATGAGTGTGAAGTCTAATATTAACCCTGCTTGCAATAGAAATGGCCACAGAGCCAAATTAACTTAATTTCATCTTTGTTTTATTTTCAGGCTCAAAAGCTACACTTTGCAATGTCTTGCTATGTTAAGGAACTTAAATTTATCTTCAGCGTGATTGTACTTCTTTTAAATATTACTAAATTGCTTCTAAATCCAATTATTTCAGAGATGACGCAGCTACCAGGTTTATTCTTAGCTCATGTAAGTGCCGTCTCAGTCTACCAGGAGAAATGTTTTAAAATCTTGAAGTCTTCATTCCTTGTCTCCTATATTCAGTTAACTTAAGAAAATTACACAGGTTTGTTTTCCCCATAATTTTGTAAGTGAGAAGTTTTTCCACGATGGAATATAAAAATATCAATTATTAATGGTGATTTCTTGGAGCTTGAAAGCGACCGAAAGTTTCTACTCAGCATTAGTGAGGCCACACCTGGCAGGAGTACTTTGTCCAGTTCTGGGCTCCCCAGTATGAAGGAGGCATGGCCAAACTGGAGAGAGTCCAATGCAGATGATGAATGGACTGGAGAATTGACGGTTGGACAAGATGATCTTTAAGGTCCCTTCCAACCTAGAAGATTCTGTGATTCTGTGAATCTCTCACATGAGGAAAGGCTGAGAGAGCTGGGACTGGCCTGGAAATGAGAAGGATCTCATCAGTGTAGATCAATACCCAAAGGGAGAGTGCTGAGAGGACGGATCCAGGTTCTTTCCGTTGGTGCCCAGTGACAGGACCAGAGGCAACAGGCACAAATTCAAACGCAGGAGGTTCCCTCTGAACATCAGGAAACACTTTTTTAATGTGAGGGTGCCCCTAGAGGCTGTGGAGTCTCTGTTCTTGGAGATATTTAAAAGCTGCCTTGATCTGGTCCTGGGCAACCTGCTCTAGGTGGCCCTGCTAGACTAGGGGGATTTGGACCAGATCACCTGTGGGGATCCCTCCTACCTCAGCCATTCTGTGATGCTGTGACTGAAAGGGACAACATTTTTTGAAAGTGCCCTTATAGTACACCAATTGTAATTAAATTTCTAGGGATACTTCTGGTTTTGTGGTACCCAAAATATTTGGTTTTTCATCTTTTTTTACTTTTCTATGCATAGTTTTTTATTTAAAAGTTATTCCAGGGATGGTCCTCACTGAGGAGAAGAGAAAGCTGGATGAGTATTTTTAAGCAAATGGGAAGGAAAGCTGTAGTTAGGTATTAAATTGGACGAGTGCTTCTGCAGGGTAAGATGCACGATGTAACTCATGCTTTGTGTATTGGAAATGAATGGTTTTAGGTGTTCAGTGTTAAGTAATTCAGTTCTCAATTACAGCAATGCATAGACAAGCCAAAAAAAGCAGGTTTCTTTAATATTTACTCGAAGATGTAGGCACTCAAGCATTGCATACTATTGCCATGATCTATCTGGAACAAATTTTGAGAGTTAACTCTCGTGCCAGTGTAATTTCCTTATCTGTTAGAACTCGTTTTGTACATAGAACCCTTGTGGAATGGGATCTGTCCCTTTTTGCCATTTCTCTAGAGTTCTTGGTCTGTCTGCTCAACCTTGTTGATCTCTTGTTTTTTGTGAAGACCCTTCAGTGGCCTCAGTGAGTATCGTTAGCTTTAGATTTGAGGCACAAAGTGTGAAAATGTTGGGTCTATATGCATGTGCTCGTATACAATGCAAGAAAATGAAGTTAGTTTTGTTTTCTGTTTCACTGTGTCTCTGTGTATGGTACCTACTTGATTGCCTTGTATCTCTAAATGAACTGAGTAGGTCAGATGGGGTGAAATAAACATATCTGTTCATACTAGGTTTTATAAGAGTTTTCAAAACCTAAGTCTGGGGACGCATACTAAACTGTTGTCTTTTCCCAGGGAAAATGTAGACCAAATTAGGGGCTCTGGAGCTCTGTTACATTTTTCACTTTAAGTGATTTTGAAAGTTTCTTAATTCATTATAGCCCACAGCAGCAGCATCATTGAGACATTACATAATGACCCACTTAAGAAATGCAACCAGAGCAGATGCTATAAAAGTGTGTATTAACTTGCAGAGAGACGATGTCTCCAGTCAAGCTGAAGGATTTTGCACTTACTAGAACACAGGGAGCCTCACAGCTGAGCTCAGGTCGATATTAGCCATTTTTTAAAGGAAAAATATTTGCTGATCGTATCATAATGTTACTTTAGAATTACAGTAGTACATTTTTCTCTTCATCTTTATTTGAAAATTTAGGAAATTTTTATCTAACCTGAAGTTCTGTCTCTCTTAAGACCTTATTTAATATAGGTGTGATACTGATATCACAATTATGTTTTTCTCTCATTTTCTTTTTTTAGACTGATGAAAAAGGGAACCTTGAGTTCTTAAATTTTCTTGCTAAAAACACATTAAAATGTTGGAGGAGCATGAATTGAAATGTTTATACTTTTCAGAACTCTCTTTTCTTGTAGACAAAACTGGTGTTGCACAGAGACATATTAGTTCTTAAAGCAAAATATCAGCTTAACCTTGTTTGCAAGCATTTTTTACATGGTGAAAAATCAGGGAAAAAAAGCAACCTCTTAAATATTTCTGGCGAGTTTAAATTTCACATTTTGATTATCAGATTATATTTTGTGTTGAAAGCATGTATAAGAAAATTATCCATTAGATTTTGTAAACTCGTGTGAATTTATAAAGAATTTAGTACTCTGAGATATCCCTGATGGGGGCACATTAGATCTCTAACAGCTTTGAAGGCAAGACAGACTTTAATAAATGTCTTCAGACCTATATGCCCTATACTAAAGACTTCAGTGGTACATTTAGTCAAAGAGTCTTTCTCTGCTGAAAAGACATTCTGTTAGAACTTGTAAATGCTCTATCAGTTATTTTAGCAGAGAGGAGATATACATTCAAGCACTTCTATTTATTTATTAGCAGCTTGCTTATTAAAAAAAAATTTAAAAAATCCTATTTTTTCAAAGTATAAATAAGAACAAGATCCTTAATTTAAAAAAATGAAAATTAGTGTTTCTGTATATTAAAACATGGCTATGTAGAGCTGTGCCACAAATAAACCACCAGATATTATAAGAATTAAAAGCACAAAAAGGAGTTTCAGGAAATATTGCAACTGCTATGCCAAGCTTTATAGTATATGCCATATACCTATACTTGATTTGTTAATTGGATAGCACTTTTCCAGTTAAAAAAGATAAACTAATTGAACACCATAAATATAATTCATTTTTTGTAGATATGAACTATGCTCAGAATGCTTCAATCTTTCCCCGATTTCTTACTTTGATCATGAGAACTGTGTGACTATATCATGAATGTTCATCCCCTTCCACCCCTGTAAAGCAAAATGGCATTTACTGGCCAAATCTCCCCTGGACAACAGACTATGAGAAAACCAGCTTCTCCCCAAGCTGCTGAGCCCCAGCTTGTTGGAACATGCTGTATCTGCAGTAGAGACCTCTCTGGTGTTGCTTCGTGAAGTCCCAAGAAGCTTATGGCACAAGGTGGAGGAAGTGCTGTTAGGATTTTCCAGGGAGTAATATCATTGCCTGGGTCAGGTGACATACTCAAACTCATGAAGCCATAACTGCACAGAACAGTGTACGTGGAATTACAGAGACCCAAATTGAGTATAATTATAGAATGAATTGTTTCTGGAAAACCCTACTAACACATCACAAAGTAGAGATATAGACCTTTGGAACTCCTCCTATTAATTAACACCTTTATTCAAAGAGTCAGCCATGGAAGATGTAAATTGTAAAATCTGACTGAATTTATACTTGAAAATAATCAGGAATTAAACATATTTTTGATCAGGAGAGAGCCTGCACCCCTGCTTGGCTCTTTCAAGCTCCAAGGCATGATCAAAGCTATTGAAGATGGAAATACTTTCTCTACACTGCAAGAAAAAGAACATTTAGTATAGTCTGGTTATCTTACTTTGCTACCTTTTACCAAAGTAATGTAGAGCTCGTTCAAGATGATGGCTTTTGCATTCATTAAACCAGATGACTGTTAATACTAGCTTGGGGCAATCTGGGGATACATGAAACCTTAATTAAAGGTAGTGCTAAGTGTTGTATGTGGGCATCACCTTTAGGAACTCAATCCACTTAAATGCAGTTATAAAGCTCTGGAAGTAGTGAACTGACAATGATTTTGAGTAGGGAGCTATTGAAATAATTTATTCTTTTAATATTGTTTCTTCTGTCTTGCAACCAAGTTTAGCTTTTCAGGTTGAGACATAATTTATACTGAAAGTTGATAGCATACTTTTTCTTTCTTTTTTAAAAAAAATGTCTTATTAATTAAAACTGAAGTTTTTTGCTAATGAGACAGTAATTAATGTGGATGATAGCAGGCTTGGATACTATGCTGTGATTAATTTGCAGTGCAGCTAGGAAAAGATTTTGATAACTAGTAATAGTGGAAGCACTTGTATTTTAAATTGTTTTTACTGAAGAGCTACTTCTTGTCGTTTTATGTGATTATTTTATAATAGCTCTTCTATCTTTTCATCCAGATACATAGAGAAATGTTGAAACAAGTGCTATAAACACTTGCTTAAAGCACGATTTATATTTTAAACTTTTGAAACCAGGAATAATTTTCATGTCTTTTCTTTCCCTTTCTCTTCACTTAAATATCTCTGATATGAAGACACATTGCATCAGGCCTTACCAGATCTCTATTTAAAAGGGAAGATATGAAAAAACAATTGAATGGTGGAGAAGAAAAGAAGGCAGGAAGCCTGTCTAGCTTCCCATTTTTGCCACTACTTTTTCATAGAATCATAGAATGGTTTGGGTTAGAAGGGACCTCAAAGATCATCGAGTTCCAACCCCCCTGCC
>BJBW01001177.1:74513-90575 GCA_004320125.1 Scolopax mira
AGGAAAGAATTTCTTCCTAATATCTAATCTAAATCTCCCTTCTTTCAATTTAAAACCATTAGCCCTTGTCCTATCACTCCACTCCCTGATCAAGAGTCCCTCCCCATCTCTCCTGTAGTCCCCTTCAGATACTGGAAGGCTGCTACAAGGTCTCCCCGAAGCCTTCTCTTCTCCTGGCTTTTTATTGTAAGTACTTTCTTACAGGGTTACAATGACCAGGTATCTCTGATGTGACTTCGCCTTTAAAATCTAGATCCAGCAGTTTCTTTGTGCTGTACATGTCACCCCCTGTAACAGGAATGGAGAAACCAAGCAGAAGGAGGATAGGTCTGATCCTGCACAGTCTATGTCTAATGGGGGATGTAAAGCAAGTTGCCAGTTACCTGGTTGCCTGATTCATCCTTTTGCAAATTTAGCTTAAGAACTTTCTTTCTATGACCTAGTGTAAGCCACCATGTAAGCAATAAATGTGTACAGCACGTGAGATGGAATAACCCAGTCTTCAACAAAACCAATCAAATACTGATGATGGGTCCTCCTCCCCTTACAAATTCTCTATCCATAGAGCTCTTAAAGATTCCTATAAGAGTCCTGCACCCTCAAAGACTAAAGCTGGATGCAGTTCAGCAAACTTTAATGGGATAACTTAGGTGACTCACTTTCAGTGACACGGTGCTTAACTTCCCTTCATGATTAATTCAATTTTTGGAAACTTTTTTCTTCCTATTCTTAATGTCAATAGTTTACTTAAACAGCAAAAAAAAAAAAAAGGAAAAAATTTGTAGGCATTGGTAGAGTGAGTAGTAGTCTGAATCCTTTCCCTCTCTCTGTGGAAATCTTCAAGTATAATGACTCTTTTTCGCTGACATCAAATTTCAAGGGTTCTGCAGAGAGTAGCAGTTGTTCTAAAATAAAATTGTACTGTTCAAACTGCACTACGGGGTCCTAAATTCTCCTGTGAGTTTTCCTTCTATAAAAAGAAGATTGAGAGTAAATTCTGAGATTATGAACTGTTTCATAAGACGAATTTCAAATAAAGTAAAGATCATCCTGGCCAGAGCAACAGAAGAGTTTGCCTGTTTTATTTTATGATTGAGACATTCAGCAGGACCTCACACAAGCAGACAGGGGTTTGGCAAATGTGGATGAGAAATGTCTGTTCTTTGCCATGAGTATTAAAGGTTTTCAGACTGGGGAATGACTTAACATAAGGAAGAAATTAATTACCCATTTTTTACTGATCAAATCATAGCTTTATGACAGGTTTATTCTAGTCCCCTCCAGTTATTTTTAAGGGAATGAAAAAAATCTTTTACTGGCTTTCTCATTTTGCCTGTTAGGAAGCCCCCATGGCCATTTGAAAACCAATGGTTCACAACACATGATTTTATATGGGTTTTTTGTATAGTCACGGCAAGTTCAGCCTTCTCTGTAAAGGAGCTAGGGCTTGCTTTGATGTTTTTGGAGGTAAAAAATTACCAGTAATGTCAACCTCTGTTCCTACAACTACTGTCATTGCTTGGCCTGATCCTTTTGAAGACTCACAAGAATATTAAATATATGTGCTTTACACCAAGAAAGGACTATGCTGAAATTTCACAGAAGTAGGAAAAGCCCACAATTGACATAATTTTGTGATTAAACTTCAATATGCTGTTTTGGCGCAAATACTAAAATCATCTGATGTTTTCCCTCTGCTTTGGATGCTTTTTGGACACAACAAAATAAAAATATTCTGCCTAGTTCATATAGTTCACTGACAAACACCCCAGCTTAAGAGAACTCTAAATGTGTTAACCGAGCCATGACAATGTAGAGTTTTTTGAAGTGATGCTAAATATATTAATAAGAAATTCACAGTTCACAGCAGAATTCACCTGAACCTTTTTTTCTCAGTCAAGGAGGTGCTTTAAAGTTTAGAGAAAATTCAGGGCTGAGAGCCTGTGGGGAGAAGCTGTGGGGCTGAAAGCTTTAGTGGGTATTCAGCCATACCTGCAGCCTTTTAATTCCCCTCCTACTGGGGGCTCCTCAAAGGGCCCCAGCGATTTCCATGGCAAAAATCCATGCTCTTCCACACTGTTGTGCTGCTACGTGATTCCACCTGCTCCTTGTTCTTCTCTTCCATTCCCAAACCTCATGCCAAGATTGAGGAGGAGACTTACTGCAAAGCATCAGTACCACAGCACGGATCCTCCTCAGATGACAAAATTTTATGGTGCTCAGTTTCATCTCACTGGTAATTATCCTAATCTTCCAATTAAAAAAAAAAAAAAAAGAAAAAGAAAAGAAAAAGGTGATTACATTGATATCATTAGTGCCTGCCAGTTCTGGCTTCCATCAGATGGATGCCTCAAGGAAGTAAAAATGCTGGATTCAAGAGTTGTTTCTTCTACAATGCTTTTCTAGCTGGGGATAACTGGAGAGTACCTGATTGCAAAGAGTGAAATAACCCCTTTGTTGAATTTCAGTAGTTTTGGCAAGGACCCGGACACTTGTGGGATATGTCCATTGTTTAGAAAGGTGTGATAACCCAAACAAGGTCTTTTAGTAATGATTTTTTGAAAAGCACCAGCATTTCCTGACTTATCTTCCTATCAGTAGATGAAAATGCCTTCCTAAACACCTTATTACAAATCTATTAATGGAGATTTTAGTGGATTTTTGGGCCTTAGACATGTATTTAATACTTTTGCATATTTTTATCCTGCTTATTATTTAAAATATCAGGTGAGTTTTTGAATGAAGTTCAGGGTTGGTTGAAAATTGTAATACATATTTTTCACATATTAAAAAATTCTGGTGTGGCATATTTGGTGTCTGTTAAATTTAGCAGAATTGGTGACATCAGAAGATGCAATTTGTGCATTTGTTTTCAACTATCTATTTTTTTAGTTAAGCAGAAATTAAAATGGACATACAAAAATGTTGTTAATTTTACTATCAAAATACTAAAAAACTTCAAAGACATTCTAATTTCACTGAATTCACTGAATTTCACTGAATTTTTAGAGTTGGAAGGGACCGTAGAGATCATCTAGTCCAACTCCCCTGCTGAAGCAGGATTGCCCAGAGCTAGAGCATGTCACTCAGGACTACCTAATAAACTAGGCAATTAAAGCCTAATAAATGAGTACATAGTTACTGTACAAATGCTGCTCTTTTTTATTCTAAGAAGTGTTGATCAAAAATGAGCAGCAAATTAGATTTGAAACCCTAGATATACTTTTTATAAACGGCACAAGTACTTGTATTCAGAGCTGTACCCAGTTTATTTTTATAGATAGCAAATATATAATAATAAAAATAGGCATAACAGATATACAAGTATTGTATATTTGGATATTTTCCCAATATTATTGGAATTTTTTCCTAACATTGTTGGAGAAATATGTTGAATACATACATATTTGAATCCATACCTGGGATAAAGAAATGTGTTTTTATTTCCTGTGCAAGTAAAATCAAAAATCTGTGGGATGTTTATTACCACACAAATCGTGGTTTCATTCTGCAATGCACGTAGAATAAAATATCCCTCTTCTTTTATATGCAAATATGGAAAAAAAGTAAAAATATGGTCTAGATGAAGAACAAAAGCTACTTATCTTAGAAAGATGGAAGAGATGTATAGTGTTATGGCATGGAAACAAAAGAGAAAAAATTCTTTTAAACTCTGAAAGGAAAGACATTTAGTTTCTGGAACTCCTTTAGAGCCAAAGACCTGATTCTCAAAACTATTTAAAGACAGTGGGAGAACTGCTGCAGGTGGCTTCCAAGAAACCAGAGAAGCCACTTCACATCACAAATGAGGAGACTTTGCTGCTTGGCTCTTAGATTTCTTGTTACCATCTGCCAATATCAATGTGCTGGATTGTTTTAAAGCAATAGGTTCCTATATATCTTCTACCTTCTTATTTTGAGGCTCACTGCTGTGGTAATTTGAGTGCAAATTATGCAAGAGAGTTCAGTAGTCGTCCAGTGCGCAGTATATGAATGGCTTTTAATAATGTGCACTGCTGGAGCTCGTAGAAATGATTTTTCTTTGAACTTCACTTTCTTATTTTTATAAGTATTCTAACACTCAGCAGCATCAAACCCACCTCTCTCCCTTTATCAGTCACTTGAGAGATTTTTTTATGTGCCAACATCAGGTGGCTGGTGCAAAGTTAACTGAGTGATAATTATGGTTCAGAAATTTTTGTTGCTCAGAACTGGTGATACACAAAGGCAAAAAGTGTCCTCCTGCTTGGCTCCCATCTTTGCAGGTTTTCTAGATACCTTAGGACTGCAGTTCCTCAAGTACATAAAATCAATCCATTTTCAAATGAACCCATTTTATTAACGTGTAGAAGAGTCATGAAGAGACTGTTCACTCTCCATTTCATTTTACCTAGGGTTGCAATCTAAAAAATGCTCCTGTTGGGCTGTCTTCTGTAGGGGTTAAGTGTTTGCTATATCCTGGAATCAAGGGGGCTTTCTACATACAGATATTTGATTGCCTCAAAGCCATTATAGCCTCGGAACAATGAAGGTGTGGAAGGATTTCCCACGAAGGCTCAGAGGAGAGGAACAATTTTAAGATCAGAGAAGATTCACTTGAGTCTGATTCTGAGATAGTCTTGCATTTAATAGAAGAGGATTAAATGTTCTTTTACACAGTATTTTAAAATGTGCAAATTATGACATCTCAAAATCCGTTGACATCATCAAGATTTAAGCAGTTGCTTAAAACTGATTGTTTCCCCCCACATATTAAACTGGCGATTGAGTTAAATAAATATTAAGAATCAGAAGTCTTAAGTGTAGAATAACACTTGAATTCAATACCATCCAAAAACATTTGTACTAAAAGTTATGTATTTCTGATATAATCAGTACTAATCTTGCACATTGTTAGAATTGATAACATGAGAAGACTGATATATTTTTCCATTAACTGAACTGATAATTCTTTAATATTTTACTCTTAGTCCAAAATGTGATTAAAGTTTCCTTCGTCTATTTTGATTTGTTTAATACTTTAAATTTTTTGCAACCTTATGAGTGCAAGAGAATAGACCATTATTTTTTTCCTATCTGTTATCTTTGTGTTTGACCAGATTACAAACCAGACTCTGTATTTTCAGAGATACTTTCAGGATATTTGTTTAATATGCTTTCCACATTGTAACCGAGGAAGACTTCAACTTCAGTACTAGTCAGCGTAGATTTTTAAATGGCTCAGATGTTAAAACTGCCATGTAATATAATGAGCTCAGTCCCATATAATTATTCCAGTGTAATTACTTTAATCTAAAATTTTCCCATTACATTTTCTATTTTCAAATTCCAGTAATCAACTATATCTGCTGCTGCAAGTGATGAACTGTAATGCTTATCTGCAGATGTTTCATTTCTACTTATAACTTTCTTAAATTCTGATTGCATTAGGGTGAAACTTTATCGGTGTTTATGAAGGGGAGAAACATTCAGCCTCCTCACGAAGCACGGGGAGGGGAAGACTTTTTCTTATTAGTAAAAAGAAAACTTTGCAATGTGATTAAGAGAGAAAGTTGAGACTTTCTCAGAAAAAATGTCCCTGTCTCTCTAGAAAAAATATCCCTGCAATTAAGAATACTTGAGAGTTCCACAGTGGAAACAGGTTGGAATTGGGTTAAACTACACTCTCTATGTGTGCAGAAAAGGTTTGATTCTGCATTCACAGTGTCACCTGGTTTAAGCACGTGTGAAACCCAGCTGTTTAGCAGAGAACAAACTAGTGCTCCGCTTAAAAGTCTCCAACTTTTTGACTCCAGCAAGTTTGAGGAGAGAATCAAGAGTTTTTATTGGTAATAGGCTGGAAGGAGCAATTATTTACCCCCAGCCTACTCTTGTGGACTCCACTCCAACCACAGCCTAGCAGTGAAACTGGTTTGTTTGCCTAACTTTGAATACTCAACTACACCAGGAAACAAATCATCTTTGCAAGCCAGGCAGAAGTATGACAGCAATAAGAGTTATTTAGGAGATGGGAATATGTATGTTGATTTCCTCCCACACCAGTGACAATTGTTCCTTCCCTTGGAAGGTTGTATGGCTCTTAATGCATTCATTGTTAGAAGAAAAAAGTCCCCCCAAAACAGTGAATAATATTCTGATGCCACTTATTTTCCTATTTTTGAGCTGTCTAGGCAGGAGGTACTTATATTCATGGATAATTATTCTCTGCAAATTGTCCAAAAGTTTTGCTAAATATTGCTTGCAACCAGCGATTGCACCAACATTTCTCTTCACTCAGTCTCTCCCTCAAGTTCCCTCATCTGGTGCATGAACTACCCTCAAAATTCATTTTTAGTTTTTATAAGAAGTGTCACAGTGACAAAGCTACAACTTTGGAATTGACGTTTTTTGCCACAAGGCCTCTTTTGGCTGTGATAAAATTAGAAGGTGGAAGATTATTACTTCTCCTTCATATTTTGGGGGTTTTATTATCAGGTTGCTTTCTCTCACATTTTTTTATTTCCAGTATAAATTCGCTCATCATTTGTAGTGTATGTGCAAAACCTGCATTTATGATATTATTTTCAAAGGGTCTTGATTCCTTTTGCAATGGTAATGCTTTGTCTTTCTGTATACCGAGAAGTGTGGATTAATTAACTTGCAGTAAATAGGATCAAATTTTGAGGACTTGCTTATGAAAATCAATGGGCTCCTAAGTGATTGTGTAACCTTGCTATTTTTGCAGCCTCGTTTGCCCTGCTGCCTCCATTGTTATTTTTTTTTCAGAGGAGGATATTGTTTTGCAGTTATCCCAGAAGCAGGGCTTCAGGGTGTGCTGTGCGTTTCCCAAGGCTCAGAGAAACAATATTATTCTTAAAACAAAAACCAGTTTGGCCTTATTTTCAGGGCATCCTGTAGCATTAGTTTTTTACACAATGTTAAATCATGAGCCAGTCTAGGATTTATTAAGAGAGTTTTGTTTTCTCACTCCCCCAACTCTGCTGATTACTATCAACTGAACATTTGGCAGATTGATTTTTTTAATTTATTTGTTTTTAAAAATCTCTCTCTATCAAAAAAGTTCACAGATATGTAAATCATTGCATTGCACAGGTGTAGAATTTCGGAAAGTAATGATTCTCTGAACTCTTTGAAATTTGGCCAGGACTGTTCATAAATGTGATTTTTACCTTGTAACAAACAGTAGAGAAATCTCTCGCGCAAACACCGTCTGCTGCTCTCTTATCAAAGACAGTACTTTTGTTTTACCCGTATTTACAGTTGTTTTCATTTCTCATGCTTCAGAAGCTGGATGTATAATACACGAAACCTAATCACTCAGTACTGAGAGACAAAAGCAAATCTATTGTCTATTTGCAGAACTGCACAGATGTTCATCTTCTGAGCCGCCGTCAGAAGCTCCGCTCATAGTTCAAGTTTATTTTCTCTTCAAGTATTTAATATTTGATTGATGAAAAATCACATTAGTGGTTTAACTGAAATACTGTTTCATGTGCTCTCAAAGGACTTCCTTGCAAAGCTTGAATCAAATTACTGGCGATGGTTTAAAGAACATGGGAGCTGAGGGAAGGAACTAAAATCAATACAGCCTAAAATTTATTGTCTGATTTTTGAAGTTACTGACTCCTGTATATCATTCTAAGACTATGATCCTATTAAACCTGGGACAAGCAGCGCTGCTTTACTTGCTAGATTATGGTGTAAAACTACGTAAATAAGCAGATATTAATGAGAGAAGGCATTGGTCTGGAACTCAAGGTGTCTGGGTCAAATTCCTGGCTCTGCCACACGCTGCCTCGGGCACAGCACTCCCTCTCGCTGGGCTTCCGCTCCCCATCTGTCAGTGGAGACAATGGTTGCATCCTTCTCCCTGGCCTTTGGCTTGCCTGTTCAGAGCAGGCCTGAAATAGCGTAGAACTTTCTCCTGGTCTTTTTGGCAGACTGTAAATGTTGTTTGGTTGCCATATTGTGGTTCCCGTGGAGAATTAGCTACCCTGAGGTATCGTTGTTTGAGTTACCCCATCCTGCCTGCCCTCTCCACTCACAAACACCCCTCTAATAGAGCGTTATAAATAACTAGTGTGCATCAACTATTGATAGCTAATGGCTTCTTAATGGCTTCCATTGCATGGCTAGTAATATTACTTGCACTTTTATGGCTCTTTGGCATTTCATGCTCCCACAGTGCCTATGACGCAAGGTCTTGGTAAGAATTGAATGGACGTAAGCAAAACATATTCTCACTGCCTAACTTTAGGCACTAAACCAGGTCAAAAATGTAGCCAGAAGAGGGCAGTTCAGGGCAGAAAACATAGGAATTCTGCATCAGCCTCTGATGGGGCATCTCTCTGCAGGACTATAGACTGAATTGGAATTTACCCACTCAATTTAATGAGGGAAATAGGGTGCCAAAAGTCAGATGGCTTCTTTGCTCTTTACTCCCCTCTAACACAGCAATTTTTGAATTCCTTCTCTTCTTCATGTAGGCATGTCTTTCCAATATAAAATCTTCATTTGCTACCACTATGAAAAACTGTGTAATTTATAAATTCCTGAGTTAGGGTATGTAATGATGTTTTTACTTTCGTAGTTTTTACATGGAAAAAACCCTCTGAAAAATCTTCTGACATGATCCTTTGACACAGAGTTGTTAATACAATAAGTACATTTTTTGTCTGTCATTAGTATCTGGAAAGAAGTAATTTGTCATGTTGTAAAAATCTGTGTATACTCATTTTTTAATATATCACTTAAAATGGAAATGAGAACATGTAGAATTTTGACAGCCATTTAGGAAAGTTGGAGATTATTCGGTAGTACAAGTGTTTCCTCTTTTTAGATTAATTTGACCATTTTGAATTAGTAGAAGGTGGTATGTATTAATGTTGTGAGGTGAAAATTAATGTGGTGCCTCAAGAAGATGAACTGAGTTACCGTGTTTTTTATCCTTGTACTGAAAGTTCATGCATCATAAAATGTTGCTGTCTGTGATTATTATAGAGATATTAAATAACAAGCTGTCCCCTTGGACATGTGGTTGTTATATGAAAAGAACCTCTTGCAGTGCTATTCTATAGTTTCTAAGAATTGTAAAAGAAATATAGGAAAGCAAAATACAGTTTCTTAAATTAGAATTTTTTCATGACAGTTGTTATAGGAAATGCCATGGTACTTAACTAGGTTATCCCTTATAACTTAACCCAAAGTTAGCAGGACTCCAGAGGATCCTTAGTTATGCTAACACGGCACAGAATTAGGTCTGGGAGAAGTATCTGGCTCCTAAATCACCTTCTCGTCCTTCTGCAAAGTCTTACTTTCTCAAAATATGGGCTGAACTCATAGTATTTTTCTTCATAGAGAAACAGCAATAACAGAAGGATAGTTTGGGGAGCTATGGGACAACTGTCGTATTAATTACATGGGCTGGTAGTGTTTCCTCTTATGAATATTTTAATATGGGGAAATTAAAACAGGAATTTGATAATGCTGCAAGTCCTGAATCTTTAACTCACGTTCTCATTAGTTATTTTGCACCACAAACTGAATTTTCAATTCAAAAAGAAAGGTATGGTATCCCAATTGGAGAAGCATTTCTTTTTGTTTTCCATTCCTTCTCAGTCTCCTTTGTCCTTTCTCTATCTCAATCTCCATCTCTCATTATAGATACACAGTTGAGATTTTAAGTAAGTCAATTGAAAGAATTTTACTATTATAGATATATCACTTCAGTGTACTGCAGTGTGTATCAGTATCAACATAGTCTATGGGTACCAGTGTGTGGCATCATTCTGATGGTTAATACCTGTTGTGAACATACACACCAAGTACTGCTGGGTTGCTCCTTATCAGGAACCACCAAGATGAAGGGATGGCTGGAACACCTCTCCTATGAGGACAGGCTGGGAGAGTTGGGGCTATTCAGCCTGGAGAAGAGAAGGTTCCAGGAAGACCTTATAGCAGCCTTCCAGAATCTGAAGGGAGCTACAGGAGAGATGGGGAGGGACTCTTGATCACGGAAGGGGTCAATAGGACAAGGGGTAATGATTTTTAAACTGAAAGAGATTCAGATTAGATATTAGGAAGAAATTCTTTTCTGTGAGGGTGGTGAGGAACAGGTTGCCCAGAGAAGCTGTGGCTGCCCCGTCCCTGGAGGGGTTCAAGGTCAGGCTGGATGGAGCTTTGAGCAACCTGGTCTAGTGGGAGGTTGGGGTTGGACTAGATCATCTTTAAGACCCCTTCCAACTCTAACCATTCTATGATTCTATGATAACAATCATGATTAACCAACTCTGTTTAGCTACCCTAAATCTGCTGTTAAATTTTGTTCCATTATCATTGCAAAAGAGAAAATGGAATTGGTTTCCTTGGCCATTATACATGATAGAAAGTGGCTATACCAAAGCCACGTGGTGGCTTTGAGAATCACGATACTTCAGCTGGTGGACCTCAGTTACTGAGAACTAGGAAATGCCATAACTGAATGAAAAATGAATAGAAGACAGAATGAAAAACAAAAAAAATCAGCATATCAAAAGCGAAGCATGGAAAAAAAAAGTGGTATGAATACCTATTTCTCATTAACTGGGCCTCACCTTTACAATCTGAAATGGTAGGTACTGGAGAATAAACTTTATTATAGATCTATATACATTAATTGCCAGTATGTGGTATGCAACCTCATTTCGTATAAAGTATTTAACTGAGAAATCACAACCATTTTTCTTTTACAAGAACTAGAAACATGTATATTTTTGAAAAGGAGTATTCATTTTTTCCTAACTCTGTTCCCTGGTTTTAATCTTCTATTTTAGTTTCCTTTAGAGTTAACACATCCAATTATGGGATGGAGGACAATGACAAAGTCTAGCAGCAAAGTCTGCCTGCGTCAGGCACACATCAATTTACAAGACAAGGTCAAAAATCTCATTATTATTTGCAGTGTTTATGACTGCTTTCCTAACCAAGAGCTTCCAAGTACTGAACTGTAGGTGCCTGAAAACCATCTCATCTGAGAGATGGTTTATTAATTTGAACCACTTGATATTGCCCAAAGCTACAAAAATAGGGATATATTAAAGAACATTATTGTAATTATTCCATTAGGAATCCGTTCAATTATTCAGGTGTTTTAATCACTTGGGCATTTAACATAGTGCTAAATGATAATTATCTGATTAAATAAAGATTTGTATGGAGCTTTGCTGAAGGACAACATAGGCAAATGTAGACAAATGACTTAATCCTGAAAAACTGATTAATCTTGAATTAATTGATTAGAATGAATGAATTCTAACAGTTGGAAGCACTGTTAGAACCTCTGGAATTTGCCAGAAAATCTGACAGAATTGCTGCAGAACTGTGTTCCATATTGACATTTTTACAGTTCTGTTTCCAACTTTTAATGACAATGAAAGTAACCTTGCATACAAGCTGTGAAATGAGGGGAGAACAACATCATGCTCTTTCTTTCCATATGCAAAAAAAATACCATTTTTTAAAATTTGTCAATGATCACAGTAATCTTCTAAGCTTCTTCAGGTGGAGGTCTTTTTTCCGCAGAGACTGGATCATAATTTATGTTTCAGATATGATTTTTTTTTTAAGAAGGCAAACCAATGAGATTACCACTATTTTTTAACTACTTTAAAATGTCATCTTATTTTCCAGACTTGTCTGGCTTCAGTTTTCACCTTTTGCATCATACTTGTTCCATGTCCATCAGCCTCAAAAATTTTCCATACTCAGATCTCTTTTCATGGAATCACGGAACTGTCAGAATTAGAAGGGACCTCTAGAAATCATCTAGGAGTCATTCCTTAACTTTCTTTACTTTGTAGTCATCCTTTGAAGTGACTTCTCTGTTTTCTCTTTTCTTTGGTAGTGTGCACTCAAAACCAGAGTGCTCTTCTGGTATAGTCTTAGACTTTTTTTGTTTGAACGAAATTAGAGTATTTATTCTTTGTTCCTATAAGTGTTGTTCTGCATTCTGCTAAACTGAAAGAAAAAGTACTGATTTTATCCTGTAACAGTAAAATGTCTTCCTGATGATGTATTCCATCAATCTCTGCATTTGTCCATATAAAGAATTAATAGCGTCCTTTAAATGGCTGATAAAATCATTGATGGGTTGGACCAAGAGCCAGTTCCTTCTCCATTCATGCATTCCCATGAATGAGTGAACCCTCCTATTCATGTTTGATAGGATCTTAACTATGAAACACTAAAACTTAATGAACACAGCTGAAAGACAGATGTGAAAGCTGATGGAGATGGTCACACTAGTGACAACAGAGCGTGTAGCTCAGGTGCTACTTCAGACTTCTTTATGTCACTTGATAGAGAAGGGACATAGAAATACCTATGTCTAAGGCAAGTAACAGTTAGGATATGCTGCTATCTTTTCAAGCTCCTTGGATTTGTAACAAACTGTTTGCTGTTCACCTGTCAAAATGTGCAGTTGCTGAACCTAAAGTTGATTATAATTCATCAGAGATGAACAGTCTCCAGCTATGCTGCCTTCAGAAGCGCTATAAAAATGCATAACATTTTACCTTATTTCCCGTCCTTTATTAGCACAGTCTAACTCCAGTCTCACTTTTTGAAAGAAAATGGTTCTTCATGTGTGTTCGTGCCCAAAGAGGAAAATGAGAAATGATTATTCATTAAAAATGAGCTTTTCTCTCATTTAATAAATATGGATAAAGCTGAGACTTTTGTTTATCTATCAAGTACATCTTCCAAACGATGTAAATTCTCCCGGACTGCAAAACTGAGACACCCAAATTAGAGTTTTTCTGTTTCTTTGTGCTATCATGCAGTAACAGCACAATATGGAGGTTTCTGAGAGCTTACTAGTTCACTAGGAAGTGACAACTTTGATTTTCTGGATGGTAGCTTGCAGAGTGGTTTCTGTCATTGGGAATTGTTAGAATAAGGCACGCTGGTGATGGAATCCATTCCTCTGTTTTCCGAGTACCCTGGGTCACTGCTCCCTTTGAGAATTTCACAGAAACACTTGAAATACCCTGTCACAGCTTTACCTGGACAGGCACTTAACAGGTGTTGACAGTACATAATCAAACACAAAAACACACCTTGAATATCCCCAAATTGCAAACTTTCATTTTAAAGTAGTGCTGACCTGGTAAACCCCTTTAAAAAGCGTTTTTTTTCCCCCACAACTAATACTATAATCAGCTTTTCACTGACATGATCTCATGTAAATATATCACTAGATTAAGGCTTATACTAAAAAAGTTCTTTCTGTAATGAAAAGTTGTTTGGTTTTTTAATATTTTCAGATTATTTTGAGGAATAAAAGGCTCCCAAGTGTTCCAGTTATGGGAATTCTGGAACATGTTGGCAACTGGAGATAGTCTATGCTGTACACTTTGGTTACGCTGTGCTCCAGAGGGAATTTTAGGTGGACAGAAGTACGAAAACACAGTCTTATGCAAGTGTATAAGTGCACTTATATAAGTGCATAAGAGTACACTTACATAAGTGTATAAGATGGTGGTTTTCGTGCTACAGTTTCAAAATAATTATTCTTATGTGTGTTTGAATATGAGATAGGAATTAATAAATGGATGAGAAGTTCTATGACACCCTTTTATCCACACTTCTAGGACTCCATAAGGATCATTAGGCTATTATAGAAAATCAATAGGTAGAACATGGCTATTAAAGAGCTTTTCTTTAGGTGCTGGTATTCTGTGTGCTAATTACTGAGGAAAGCTGGCTCTTTCAAAGGTAAACCTGTAGCTGTTAATTGTTTGGTAGCCTATTTGTGTGATTTCAGTTCATCTTCTCTGAGAAACTGCAGCCCCAAAAGATATCACAGCTATCACTTTTCCTAACTAAATGCTCTATTAGTCTCTCTAATTAGGCCAGGAATTTAGAAGAAGGGAAAAAACCACATTGTCATTAGGTGTAGCTGTTCCAGTGGAAGGTTACAGGTATTGCTCTCCTACATTGGTTGTGCTTTCCCTTTTCTGTGACAAAACAGAAGATTTTTGTTTCAGTTCAGGCACATTCACAAAAAACCACTAAATCTTTTTAAAGAAAGCATTTCAAATTGTATGCATGCCCCAAGTGATCAGTGGTGGGGACTGCAGCCTTTTAGATGCTGATTCAGCTTGAACCTAAATTGCAAGTATTGATCAGCTTGGCCTCTCGATATTTATAAACAACTCAAACCCTTTTCCTATATCCAGGGAACAGGCAACTATATTTGACTGCTGTGCATGTTGTCTGATTTTAGTAAAGACTAAACACTGCCGGACAGCCCTAGAAACAGAGAAAGGCTGTAAGAATGCTGCTTGTCTCTGAAGAGACAATTTTGACTTGCTATTTGTTAGCAGATCCAATAGTACTGGTAAATTTATTTGCATGGGGCAGCAAAAATCATGTCACTTAATAATTGAACTTACTAAGTAGTAATGTGATTAAATACCGTATGTAAAATGTAGTCACTCAAAAGCTTCACAAAAAGGCTCCTCCTATTACCTTTTTAAATAATAAATGACTTCTATGCTTGCCAGCATTGTTTCTGCCTCCCGAGTTCCTCCCAGCTTGCCACAATGTGAATTTCCACCTGCTCTGGTTTTCAGTCTCACATCAGAACCATTAAGGAAGAAATCATACATGCAAAAAACCTAAAATAGATTCAAATGATAATTTTTCAGTGTAGGATAATCACCTCAGCCTGTTCTTGCAAAATACTGAACGCTACGTCCTTCTGTTATCCACAGTAAGAACTGGAAGGGCTCAGCATATCACAGAATCAAGCCTCGATGCTTATGTGACTGCAATATAGTGCAGTTGATTATATTCTGAATTTATATTCTCTAAACCTATGTTCAATCTTCGAGGCTGTTCCTATCTAGGAAAACATAAAATATTTCTCAACAGTTTCATGAGAGTAAAATTTTATGATAACATGAGAGCCTATATTAGAATTCAGAAATATCTACTACTTTTATTTCATCTACTACGTAACTTTGTTCACTTTGTGTGTGTATCGAAATAAACACACCGCTTTAAAGTCTGCCTGAAAACATCTTTATTTTTTTATCTCCTATTCCGTTGCCCTTGAGATGTTTATCATTATTTTGCTGAACATAAGGCAATATGCATGAAGTTTAATGAGACAATCATTTTCAACATGATTTTATTCAGTGCGACATTATATGTCCGCCTAAAAATGCAAGTTTGTATTCATTCTGTATTGTTTTCTACAAAATTCGGAAGATCCCTTACTTGTTCAGCTGATACTTTATCAGGGATCAAAGTGACAAATGTGTTCACACTGATTCATTGTACTGTCTCCAAGCGATGTATGTGTCCCTGGTAAATGAGACTTCTGTGTCTTTTTGAGGAAATGCATGAGTTATGTTCTACTGAAATATGAAATCATAAAATATCTTGTCTACAGGTTCATAATCAATTTTATTTGAAACTGAAATGAAATACGAGACCTGTTTTTCTTCCTTTCCCAAGTGTATTGTGCAGTAGCATTCCTGCCTCTGCAAGCTCCTTCTTCAGTGACAATATTATAGATAAAACATTTCTCATGGTCAAAACAGTTTTTAGAAGCTTCTGATTTCAGCTATTCAATTAATTGCTCAGCTGCACCCCCTTTTTCTTTTTTTTTTTGTGTTTCTGTTTCTCTTTTTTAACCGTTTAAAAGAGTGTATTTATCAACACCACGTTATAGCATCTGAAATCACTCAGATTTTGTTCCTGTTCTTCGGTGAGTAAAAGACAGCAACGATGATTGCTTTGTAGCAGTTAGGAACTCATTTTGTAGATGATTCATTATAGCATTTTCTTATTCTAAGCTGTTTATGTCTGACAATACCTTGGATGAAGGAGACTGTACCTGAGAAATAATAATTTCAGATTGTTCATTTTAAAAATCAGGCAAAACAAGTGGTTGCACAAATGTTTTGTCATTGTTCAATCAGCTTCATCTGCTGCTAAAGCCCTGTCTGCAGTACACTCCCCAATAAGCAAGTTTTTTTGGATAGGAGCTGGAGGTTTCTACCCTTTCTTGTTACC
>BJBW01001177.1:94870-172635 GCA_004320125.1 Scolopax mira
TAATCTAAATCTCCCCTCTTTCAGTTTAAAGCCATTACCATGCTTCCCTGTTCATGCTACCTTTGGATTAATGAATCTCTGAGATGAAGCAGCTCTGAACTGAGACTCTGAGGAGCATGGCAGAATATGTCATGAGAGCTAGCATTTATGCTGGAGGATCGAGGGTTTTCTCACTGACCTTTACATGGGCAGGCAAATTCTCTGAAGGTTTATGTCAGGAAAACTTGAACTTAAGTTACTTCAACAGCACTTTCAAGTTTTAGCTGTTTAGAACTATACTAAATGATGCTCTGTTCCAGTGCTGCTGGTTTTTTCTTTATAGCAAACCAGAGTGATATAGAGGTGTTCCACCACAGAAGATGGGTGACTTTCTGTGGATGCTCTGCACAGACTCTGACCAAAACCAAACAAGTTTTTGGTGCAGTGAACTCTTTCTTGAGTTTCTTGAATTTCTTGAATACATTAGTTTCATTCGAAGACAGACTGTAGAAATAGTTGAGAGCATTGTCTTTTAACAAGAACTATTATTTCTGTGCAATAACTAACATTTGCGCTTTCTTCTTGCAACTCAAAATTCTTTTCCAGGAGTTATCTGGAAATCCAGACTGAATCTTCTGGGGTGAACATGTAGTTCTTAGAACAGCAAAACACCAATGTCAAGTTAATATTTATTCTCAGAATGGCACCTTTGAAAGATGTAAGATAAGAGAACTGTGAAAGATGCTTAAACTGGAAGAAGTTTCTCTGCTGAAGTTTCAGAATTACCTTTGGTAATGGCTTGTGGTGGCAACACAGTCATGACTGGGATACTGTGTTTTGCTGTGGGACTCAAAGGACCTGAAACCACCACAAACTCTCCCAACGGTGCAAATTCGAGCCTCACTCAGTTCTCAGTAGTAACAGGCCTCAAACATATCCTTAGATGTGGATCTGAATGGAAGTGCTTTGGAATTTGGCGCCTAAAAATCCATTGATAAGGCCCATGTTTCTCTGCTGTTAGGAACAAAATTCACTGCTGATTGATAGACTCTTTCCAGAAGTGGAATTAGTGTGCTTAAAATAACTGGATCCTGATAAAACCTCTATCCCAGCCTGTGCTGATGATAGATCTGAGATGTCTCCCCTTGTTATAGGTAGGTGTGGGGGTTTTGTGTGTGTGACATCTCGCACAAAGCAAAATCCTTAAGCCCTGGTTCAAATGACACGAAACTTGCAAATGCATGCAATTGTCAGTAAGATTAATTCAGTTTGAAGGAAACCGGACTGATTAAAAAAAAACCTTGGAGTTCTAATATCTTTTAAAAAATAAAATTTAGTAAATGGAAAGTGTTTCTTGATTGTTTTACATAACCAATCAAAACTCCTGATGCAACTGTGCGCTGTGGGGTCATGTCTTACATCACGCTTTCTTTCCTTAGGAAGCAATAAGTTTACAATTGAAAAGTCAGGTTTTTTCTCTCAAACTCTGGTATGGACTGTGATCAATACCAGTTTTTCATCTTTTTTTTTTTTTTTTCTTTGACTGTTTCCTACTTTCTCTCTCTAGAACTTAAATTGTTGTTCGATGTTGTTAGATTCGGACTGTGGGTGTGAGCGCAGCGTAAGGGAGAAGGAGGGGAATGAAATTGGGGCCACTTTGATGTCCTGCTCCTGGCTGGGTGCAGTTATTGCTTGTAA
This sequence comes from Scolopax mira, assembly GCA_004320125.1. NCBI lineage: Eukaryota > Metazoa > Chordata > Aves > Charadriiformes > Scolopacidae > Scolopax > Scolopax mira. The sequence goes on from BJBW01001177.1 coordinate 96,548, forward strand.
TTAGAGTGGCTCCCCTGGTGTAATCTGTGGCTGGTTGTCAAAGGGCTGCGGCGGCTTGCAGTCTGGTGCTGTCCCCAGCAGCAGTCATCTCCTTACATCTCAGGCTGGAGCTTGCTGAGAACAAACAGGAACATCGTTTAGGATTCCTGCATGACCTTGGAGTAGCACAGAACCCTTGGAGCACCAGGTAGGTGCCTTTTCTTGGCTTTGTGGCCCCTGAGCAGGGCTTTGAATAGGTCCTAGTAGGTGTTGGTTGCTGCTCCAGCTTCTCCAAAGGGGCAGTCTATTAAGAAAAATAATGTCATATAGGAATTTATTGGTCTGCCTGTGTGAATCAGAAGGTTGTGTAGAGAAATGGTCCCCAAGTGTACAACTGGCTTTAAGTGGCTCAGCTGCTTTTCTGCATTTGAGTGACAGTGGCATTAAGGCAGCACAGAAACCCAACTATTCATCTTTTCTGGGTAGAGCAGCTGTCTTTCAATAACAGCTAGAGGAATGCAGCTCTCCTCTATGGCACTGATGTAAGGCAAGCTAAGATAGGAAGGATAATAAGTTCATGCATAGAGGATTACATTAATTTCCTTTATCTAAACAGCTGACTAAGGTAAGAGGTAAATATTTATTTACCATCTAAAGATTTTACATAATGTTATCATTTAAGCGAAATCTAAGTTCTTTAAAATAGCAGATAAAATCTGATTTTTTCCCTCCTTTCTCTATTTTGTACAAATACATTAATCTTCCAGAGAAATGATTCAAAACAAAAGAACTTGAATACAATAATTCCATTTCATTTAATAATACTAAGAATTTATGAACTAACAGTAATGGCTAATGAGATCCTAAAGCTTTTGCCTTTATCCCGAGTCGGTCTTCTCCTTTCTCCCCCCATCTCCCTTACCCCCCTAGTTTATGGATTTGTTTATATATCCTTCAGGAAAACTAAAGCTTAAGTTTTTGTTTAGGATGGAAATGTTAGCCCCTGAGAAGAAAACACATGAAGAGAATGAAGATTTGCAGCAGTATCATCAGAAGCCTGCAAACTGCAAGAAATTGCTTAGGAATTGCTGCTTGATAAAGCGAATTTTTGCCTGGAAAAGTTTGAGCTCGAAAGGTACCTTTCTTATTGAAATTTTTAGTGTAGGAGAAATTGTTGTCTTTCCAAGAATTCTGAATCTTTGATACAGTGGTATTACTGAATTTAGCATCAGTCAAGTTACAGGTACAAAAAGTCTTTACTGTCTTGAGTCTATTGTGCAAAGAGATTAAAAATGGTACAGCTTTGATTGAAGGTGCTTGATCATAATGTGATATAAATAATTCTACTGCATAAGCATTCATTTTGCAGCACATCAAAATACATGGGCTGCAGAAAAGGTCTGCAGAAAAAAAATAATCCTTCAATCAGACGATAAATGAATAAATGTAAAATATCAGTAATTAAATTTATCAATTTATCAGGGCCCAACCCAAAAATCTGTTTTGATGAGTAAAACCTCCTTTGATCACTGTCATAGTGTATTTACATGGAAATTACACGATCAATCCCTTTGTCTTTGAGGAAATGGAGAAAGGTAACATCCTGTCGCTTCTATGCAAATTGATGCTATGTACTGTAGTTATTAATAAATACTGAAAGAAATGCTTCTTTTTAAATTGGAAGTTGGCTGTGAAATACCTCACCCATTGAAAGTCTAACTCTTTTATGAATAATAAATTAAATGGCAACCGTCCTGAAGTGATGGTTAATCTGCTTCACAGTATTTTCCTCAGGAACACACACACAGTTAAAGATTTTATTCATCACTGATTCTTCTTTTTACCATCACTTCTTTTTACCATTCTTCTTTTTACATCATGTTGTACTTTGCAACATTATGTAAAACCAAAACAAAAAACACTGCCCCAAACAACCCTTCTGTGTTGTTTTGGCAGCACTTTTCATCCCCTTGCACACATTTTATGACAAAAAAAAAAAACCCAGATCCTCAGTATATTAAATTTCTGTCAAGGAAGAAAAAAATGCATGACATCGTTTTGTCATGAAGAGCCAAGTCACTGTATCCTGAGTCATATGTTCTTTTATTTACACATTTACTTTAGAGGAGATGCTCCAGTAGCTTAGTTTTAGCATTCAGAAAAAAAAAAAAAAGAGCTGTTCAATACAAAATACTCCTGGTTTTAAACTGTAAGCACGTGTTTGATATGCCTTTTCGTCTAAGCATAATCATTTAACTATTCTTGGCCATTCCTTTGTAAAGATTTAGGCTAATATTTCCAACAACTGGCCACTTTAATCACCAAGCATATTATGGTTTACTAAATATATGTTTGATTTCTGATTACTGTATCAGTTTGCACCTATAAGTCTCTGAACTTTCATTTCTTTTTTTTTTTTTTTTTTGTATTGTTGCTGGTGCTAATGAAACAGAAATGAATTTGCTGCAACCCTTTCGATACACCCATCCTTCTATTCATGGGAATTTTAGAATTTATTTTCAGTGGGTTATTTATCAGCAATCTCAGTAGGCCTGAGGAATCAGCTCTCTAGAAATGGAGTGTGAATCTAAAGCAACTTGCACTGAATTTAATAGGTCTATTTCTTCAGTGCCTTTAAACTGGCTGATCATTTGCACCTCTGGCAAGGGATCTTAAAACAGTTGGTAAGTAATGATGGAATTAGGGATTTATATTGTCTTGGTAAAGTCAATTAGCAGATACATGAATCACTGTCTGTTATTCCAACAGAGACAAAATCAGAATCTGACACACAGTTAAAATGAAGCCCTTAATTTTGCTTTATCTAGTACCAAGTGATAGAAAGTGTATTCCCACAGGGACACCTTTACAAGAACCTTTGAATATCTATCAGAATTGAGAAGACCGTTATCCTGAGGTGTTTTCTTCAGCACTTTTCTGTTGTCTAAGGTGATTCCACTGGCTGAATAGGTTTTCTTGGACTTCACTACTAGAGCCTACTGACATCTGTAACACATGGTGGTGTATATGGCATTTCTCACTGAGTTCACAATCTCCAGATAGGTGAGATTTTATACATATAAACAGGCGGGGCATATCTGAAACCCTCTAGGTTTTCTGAAATCCCCTTGGCCATGGAGATGCTCGCCCATTCTCTGGAATATGTGAAATCAGCCAGAGTTCTGCTGTAATTTAACCTTCCTCTGGAGTAGGAAGTAATATAGTAGCTATAGAGCACCTGGCTGCTGAGATACTTGGTCAATACCTACTGTTTTCTGTTGTCAGGGTGAAGGTGGGCTTGCAAATGATACTGTGGTGGCTCAATCCCACTTTGGTATTCCTTTACACGAATCAGATTCCCCATTGGTTATCTAAGGCTACTTTACACTGGTAAAGTGGTATAAAATAGTCACTAGGCAGTTGAGGATTGTGGTTTTATACTTAAAAATAATTGAACTATTTTTCTTCGTATATTTAAAAAATAATGAAAACAGCAAATACTGAATTATTTGGTAATTCATTGCCATTATAACAATTTGTAGCTGGAAATACTGTAAAGAAATACATATTCTTTTTTTTTTTTTAAAAACCCAGAGATTATTTTTCCTCTGCAATTTGTTTTTCATATTTTAGTTTATTTGTATGATCTTGAAACTGAGTTTGTCAACATATTGTTTTAACTTCATAGAATTAATTATACTTTCAGAGGCAATTTCCATTTATAAATTTGGAACAGGCAAATAAATATTTGATTTACTGCAATGTTCAGATGATTTAACTCTATTTTCAGAATGAATAATCTTTACTCATGATAAAATCTTAGAATGTCTTGGCACTGGGTAGTCTTCCTGCTCTTCCCGCTTCAACGTCTCTCACAGGAATAAGAATGTTATAACATAAATACTGGAAAGATAATTACCCTCAACCCTTTTCTATGCAGTATTTAAATAGCATGGATTTAATGCAGTAGCAACTGCTCCAAACGAAGAACAAGAGAATAAGAAACCTGGCTTATTGTATTTTAAAGAAAAGCAAATGGAATAATGCAGTTATCAATGTGAAACAATTCCAGGATAAAGACAATATTTTAGTCAATGCTCGAGGCTCAGTAATTTGACTAATTCCTCACACGGTAGCTTTGGGAAGCAGATATGTTGTGACTAAGGCTGAGGCACCGACGATGGCTATTGCCAGGTGTTCATCAGTTAAATCTCAATACTACAATGGGCTCTGGGCCCCAGTTTGAAACATGCATTGAAAATCTAGAGGGTTTAATTTTTGAAAATGAACTGAAGGGTCTTCTCACTCAATTGGCAACCTACTCAGTTAACCCAGGGCATTATGAGTCTCTCGGGATTATTCCATGCCATGCATGTACAGTCTGCCACAGTTTTTATAAGATGCCAAAAGGACAAGAAGTTGTCTGTCACAAAGATAAATTTGGAAGAATTGTTCTACTGATTCTGCATTAAATACTGCTAAAATATTATAGATTATCAACTATTTATAACCTTTTTTATATTGTTTGTGTTTCCTCAAACCATGTATTTATGAGTTAATATATGAATAATTTAGACATAATTCCAAGCTGTCAATCAATGTGTGGTTTTTTGCCTGTCAAATAGTACATTTGACAAAAAATAACCTAAGTTACTTGAGAACTAGTTAAACTTTCTGCTCTCCCTAGGGTACCCTACACTTTTAGACCTTAGTTAACTCAAAAAATTCCTGCTGGACATTGTCAGCACTGCTTTTTTTAAATATGGACTTCTTGGGAACAGGATAATAGTTTGCCCCCCTGTCCGTTTGTCTTTTCTTCCATGCAAATATGTTGAGCAGTACTTTGCAATCCAGTCACATCTGAGACCATGAAAAGAAATTTTCCTCCTAGTTGTTCAAAATTAGCAAGAATCTTTATTAATATTGAACAGGGCTCTTTTGGACTGAAGTCTTCTTCCTCTGTGGCGCTCAGCATTAATGAAGAAAATGCATCTTCTTGTTTTCTTGTGTATGGAGTGTTAGTTACTGAAATCTGCCTGCTCCTAGTCACCCTTCCCCACGGGAAGAATATGAAATCAACAACAGAGATATAAGTGACAGAAAACAACAATAAATAATAGATATCCAGTGTCAAGAGTAGCATATCCTCCTGAGTTCATTCCCTTGTCCTGGTAGCAGCTCTTCACACACAGTCCTCTCTTAAAGGATTGCTGATACACTGTTCAGATCTTAACATGGTCAGACATGTCATTTTTTACTTCATGTCATGTCAAACTACTTAATGTAGTTTTCCTAGGTTTTTGGTTTTCCCCAGTTTTCCCCCAGATGCTTTGAACAATGTTGGGTTTCTGTTGAAATTACAGTTTTACATCATGAGAAGACTTCACAGAACTTCATACAGGCACTAGGAATAATGTGTGTTATGTGCCTACAGAACTGAAGTTCATGTGACTTTGCTATTCTGAGTCTAAAAGCCTCCAAGAGAAAAAGAAGAAAGAGAGATGAAGGAAGGGGAGATGGGAGAAAGAGAGACCAAGGACTGTGTACCTTCCCAGACCCACTTCACCTCTCCATTCTAGATGGTGAATGTGTAAATAATTAGGCCATAGCCTATGAAATCTTTCCTGAATGCTCAATAAGTAGGCTTTGTGGCCTGTAGTACATGTATTAACATCTCGGAGATTTTATGCTCTGAAGACAAACACAGAAATCCATTTAAAAATGAAACCTTTCATCGTTTTAGGCAATACAGAAATCATTACTTTGTAAAAACTACAAGAAGAGAAATTTACTTGTGAATTTAAAATAAACAATATTTAGCCCATTTCGTCTATTTGACTATTTGAAATATTTATGAAAATGTTTTAAGATTTGATGATGGTGCTTTTGGTGCATATGTTACTCTTAAGTAAGCCAGCTACTTAACCCAGGAAAAGTTGCAGCATTAAAACCTTGTTCACTTTGTGTCTTTTAATAACTTTTTTCAGAGGGAATGAACATTGCTCAGTATTGCTTTAGGTATTTCTTTAATTTTAATGAACTAAAATGAGGTTCCTTAAACTTTCTGACTTACTGTGCAAATGTTCCATTTAATGCTACAAAAATTTCACTTTCTGAACAAATTTTGCATATGTTGTATATACATATCTTTTCAAGTCACTGAACCTGATTAAAATGTTAATATATTCCATTTATTTGTATAAGTGTTGCAAGTAATGAGCATTTTTCTTTATTTCAGATTTTTTCACTGAAACCAATATAGGACCGTATTTTTGGCTAAATAATTCACAGTGTTAGTCTAGAGATGTAGTTGTTTTATTAGCAATTACTAGGTATGAAAAGTTTGTTATAATGCTAATAAAACATGGTGGAAAAAGAAGGAAAAAAGATAAGGGAAAATAATCTATTTTTAATATTGGTTTGTTTTGTTTTCACCAAACCCTGTTCATCCATTATAATCTCAGATAAAGGAGTTTGTATTGAGAGGCCTGGCAAAAAGTGGAGCCTTGTAATTTGTTCCCTTCTTGTGTCAATAATGTTAGAGGCTCTCCCTAGTAAATGTAATTTTCTTTAAAATTTTGTAGCATAGAGTGATCTAATCTCACTAAGACTTCTAATACTCTCTTCAAGGTAGCAGTAATAGTTAATGGCACAAATTAACAGGAAAGTGTATTATGCAGGAATGTTTCTTATCCTTCAGGTCATTAAAAGGGGAAATGGAAAAACATTGATTCTCACAACTTAGAATCATTCCAGAGTGATTGTTCCAGAGTGATTAATGTTTTGAAAAAGGCTTATACTGTGCATTTCTGTCCAGACTTGCTAAATCAGGCAATGTGTTTAGCTAATGAAAATGCGAGGCTCTGACAAGTGCATATAAAATTATGTAGCATCATTTTTGGCTTGAGAAAGTTTAATAATCAGTCACCTAAATTCTCACAGAAAAAAAGAAACAAACCTTCTGAAGTTTTTAATACCTCTTAAAGTTTTATGTTTAATACATAAAGGCCACATTCATGATGAAAGTCCTCGCTGCTTTGTACATACATAGATGAAGGTTTTTAAGGATTTCCAAATTTAAAAGTAAAATTGCACACAAATCTTGCAATAACCACTAGTTTACAGTTTGAGGAGAATTCATACATGCCCCTTCATAGCCCTTGAAACAGTTATTAGTGCTATAAAAGTAAGTATTATCCATGACTGAGTTTTTAAAGATGCTTAATACAAAGATAGCAAGTTGCAAAGTGCAGATTATGAAGTCAATTCTCCTTAGGGTGAATATTCTTGTAAGGAGAAGGATATTTCAGGGGAATTGGGTTTCCTTGGGGTTTGACATTCAAAGGATTAAATATGCTCCACGGTTAACCCCTGAGAAACATGCCTTAGAAAAATGTGAGTGCACCACTTCCTAGAGTTTATGCTTTATGTTTCCCTGGCTATAAAGACGTAACACAACAACAAGGTATGTTTCTCCTTTTCCTCCTGGAAGTTTGCTTCCTGTATGTAAGAATGGGTTTTTATTGTCTCCTGCACTTGCCACCTTTGTAATCCTGGCATTGCAGTTATGAGGAGGGACATGATATTGGAAGATGAAGCATTGCCTCATGGCAGGTTGCTGCCTGAAAACTCTACATTTGCGGAAGAGCATGTTGAACTCCAAAGCTTTTTTTTGCCTTTGCTTCTCTTCTCTTTCTTTTCCTACTGATCACTATTAACACCAAACAATTTGTGTAAGCTTCCTGAGAGACTGTGCTCAGTTTTAAACTAGCTCTAATTAAGAGCATCAAAAAGATCCATTTATTTAACCATTTAGTTCTTGGTTAATCATAGTGAATATGTGTTTTCTTTTGATATTAAAAACATGAGGAACCATTGAACTGACTGGAACCTTTCCAGGGATGTCACTCTAGACTCTGCATAATGAAATTTTATTTTTCTATAGAGGTCATTAATCCTTCTTACCAATGATGATCACCTTATTCTTCAATCAGTTTAAACTGTTAGAAAAAATAATCCTAGCATCTTCTTGAATTTGGCCAAAGATTAAAAGGAATAGCTGATTAACTATTCTTTAATCAGCTAGTTAGATCAGAAATATAATTTTTTCCTAATTCTCCTTGTTTCTCTACTAGAATTGGAGTTCCTGCTTCAATTTTACGTTATATTATTCAATATAACAAACATTATATATTTATAAATGATCCATTGCAATATAATATAGAAACTATATTCACTGAACATGAAAGCAAACCAGAGTTCTGACTTTTCCATTTAAAAATCTGATGCCTAATTTTGTTTCCCCAGATTTTCCTTCATTGTTACACAAATGTCAGTATCTCATTAAAAAAAAAAATAAAATAAAAGGTTACAAATGTATTGCAAATCTTTTCCTTAAAAATTAATTTCTAACAATCAAAGGTTCAGAATATAATAAATGTAGAGGATCACCGCTTTCGGGAAACTGGGATATATCCTTTATGAAACCAATATCTACTTCTCTTTAGTCTCTGTACTCACAGTATCTATGATTTCTACTGTGTCTGCCAACTGCTGCGTTTTTATTTCAAGACATTCTATCAATCAAAAACTAATAGGCCAAAGAAGTGTATTAGATTAAGTGGAAGGACTTTTATATTCATGGCATACTTAGAAAATGGAATCAATCTTTAAATATCTTGCCACTTTCCATCTGGGCATTATTCCAGCAATTTAAGTGGCTAAATATATTGAGAGTATTCCAGATTAAATGGTAGCTCTGAATGTCTTTTTATAAGTGGTGTGGCCCATAAAGAGCTGAATTTGTTGTGGTGGTTAACGATATCTGCATTTTGTTTACTGAAGGGTGCTAAATATTAGGACAGTGTAACATAAATGTGTTTGCAAGCATCTGTCCCTGGAAAAAATCCCGTGACTTGAAGAAGCACTTCTGCTGATCGAGTAAACTGTAAGAAGCAGCTTCTTCAAGGTATGGTAAAGCCAGCTACTAAAAGGAAAACCAACATATCTTAGAAGTGGAAAGTTAGGGCAGAAGAAGGGAGGGAAAACCAGTAAGAAGCAAATAAAGCAGAATGACTAGAACAACAAAATTACATATTGCTTTGTTTGCCTTTTTTCTTGTTTTTGTTTAATTTATTGCTGCTGTCACTTTCCTTGAAAGCTTGTTTCCACTGGGATCTGTACTGTGGTCCTGACAGTTGTGACAAGATAGATTTGTCCTCCTTTCAGCCCAAAAGGGGTAAATGGGAGGACTTGGTGCTGCAATAATGCTGTCCTGCTGGGACCTCGCTGCTGTTCCTTTGAGTAGCATTATCTTCTTGGCAAGGAGTCGTGTTCTCAGTCGTTCTTTAATTTTCTTATTCATCCTTTCTGAGTGCAAGAGACCAAGGAAAAGTTCATAAGGAGCTGGAGCTCTTCACCGAGCCGTTTAATTGTTTAGTGAGCACAATGGCTGTATTAGTCATGTGTGGCAAGGCTGCAATTGAATTTTGCAGATCACCTCAACCAAATGCCAGCAAACCTGTATTGTGGAACAAAGCAGAAGGCATATTTGTTTTCACATATGTCACAGAAAATGGTGCTGGAAATATGGAGGTACCTGAGCAGTGTTTGTGCTGTTTTCTGTAACCCTCTGCTCTTGAGGCCAACCTGAATTCTTTCTTATACAGGCTGAGAAAAAGAGAATTATAATAGGCAACAAATTGAAATAGTTTAATACCTATAATACTAAAAATCCTTTTCTAATACGCCATTTAATTTGTGATGCCTTTGGTGCTGTGAGTGCAAAAGCAGGATACTTGGGTGAGTTGGTGTCATCGTTCCCAACAGTAGAGAAAATCTGTTGCTGACCATATGAGAACTCAAGGTCTAGGACAAGAGAATATGAAGCTCGTTTCATTACCTGGCCTAAGCAGATGCATAGGTTAAGGTTGTCTTGAACATAAGAGCAGGAGCAACTAACAGCAAGAACATATAGTATTTAAACTTCTGTTGGTTCACATCACCAAATTCGTCTGAATATAACTAGCATCACTTCATCTGATTTGTTATATCTCATGTGCATATATATTTAAAACCATAAAGATACTGCAGCTTTTGAGTGTAGCATCTATCAGCTGTTATAAGTGTCTCTATGTTTATCTTTGCACAGGCTTGTGTTTCTCTTTGCACAAGTTTGTGTTTCTCTTTGCTGGTTGAGAGGTACATTTTTTTTTTACCTCAAGACCCTTCAGTCCACGAGAGCTACTTTCCCAAGCTGTGATAGTTTGACTTCTTTAACTGAGTCCTTTAGTTCCTACCACTTCTGAACTGAGATGAAGAATGACCAATGAGAAAAATCTAACTTTAGATGGAGGAGGAGGAAAGAGCACAGTATGACCCCTTTAAATTGATTTAAATAACGTTAAATTGATCCATGTGTTTCTGAATCTCTGTGAATCTCTCTCTGCTGTGAGAAAATGTCTCTAAACCCAGAAATTATTCCACCTCCCTCCATTCAAAAATTATATGGGAGCACAACAACTGTCAGTTTCTTGGTTGTTGGTTTTGCCTGAAACAAAAAAAGCCTGTACTTTTTAGTAAACAGAGTGGAAACTCTCAGGTGATATAAAAATTTATAGAAATATTTGTAAGAAAGACAACAGTCCAATTCCTTAATTTTTGACTCAACAATTTAGAAAGTCATGAACAAAAGAGGATACAGACAAGAAAAGAATTCCATATGGTTATTTTTACTGAAGAACTGGATTTCTTCTGCCCCAGAGTTCCTATATGATGTTAGAGGAGTCACTTAAGAGAAACTTTATGGATCGACACTAAGCATTTCTTGTTTTCTGAGTGAATCCTTGAGGTTTGATTCGCTCAATATTGAGCCCTTGCAGCATTACTAACTTGGCTTTGAACATATACGAAAGGCTGTGTATTAAGCATCGTGAAAATGAGCTTCCATGAATTTCCTACCAAGTGCCCAAATTAGTCGATACCTTTGATCTTAATCTCGGTGTTCCTCTGATCTGCATAAAGTAGATATAATAATACCCTCTCATCTCACAGGGATGTTGTGAATATAAATGCAGTAATGTTTGTGAAGCACTCAGACACTGGAGTCATAGAAAATTGTATTTTCAGCCCAGATTTGTGGTAGCGATTGGTAAGTAAATTGCGGGGGCACAAAATGTCGAAAGAGTAACGTTTTGAATTTGGTAAATAAGAAATACCATGAATTAAATTAAATTATGAAAAGAAACTCCTGTTCAAACTGTAGCACTTGATTGTATCATGAAAAGGTTGCACCATAATGCATATGATGATCACAGTACAATTCTTTTGATGTACACTTCCTATGTAATTGATATGTACAGCCAAATTTGCGGTCCTGCTTAAAATGAGGGGCAATGTGATTGATCAAAGGATCAGGCCCTGAGATACAAAGTGTGAAAGGTGTGAGGGGTGCAGAAAGGTGTACACAGCTAATTGTGTAATGGTAAATCTCGGCTTGCTGAAATGAATGAGAATCTTGCCTTAAGTTTCATTGTAGCAGGAATTGCGTTCAATTTGCGCTATAAAAATAACTCTGTACTGAATAAGGTACATCTTTATGTAGGAAAACAAAATATCACCCATCTGTTGGCTTTGCAAAGTTACATTTTAATGTATGCCATATTTGTTTAAAAGGAGAATTTTGGGGAAAAATAGCTACATTTGATTATTGCTAGAAATGGCTATTGTCTCATTTTGAATGAGGTCCCAATACCTCTTAATTTACTGACATCCCCACTTTAACTCTTTCTTCATTTCATGTGAAGCAAATTATGGAATCTCCAAATCTTAGGAAAAGAACAGGAAGGTTTTGAATTTTCTTTACCAAAATAAAATCACAGAAATGAGGAAAAAAAGAAAATAAATTATTTGTATAATTCAGTTAAGCTACAATTGATTATATACTAAAAACTAATCAGTATACTATAATTGAAGAGATATTTTTGGACCATTGTACCAGCTGGTATCACAGATGGTACAGATGGCATAAGGCTCTTTAATGGGATAAAGATAATGTGTTGGCACAAAGAGAGTTGAGTATATGAACATGTGATTTTTCCTTTCCCATTATAAACTGTCTAATCAGTGTAATTTTAATTGATACACAATTGATACATTTGTATTCCACAAATTCTGGGTAAATACTAAGATCAATACTTTATACTGATGTCAGTGACATCAGTATAACCTTACTTTGTTCTGGAAAATCTCATATGCCTTGGCAGGCAACAACTTATTAAACATTGCAGGTTAAAAGAAAGACTTGCAAGGCAAGTTTGGTATTATTGAAATGGTCTACTTGACATTTTTAGGAGGGATTAATAGAGAAATTTATGAAAACAGCTGAATCCCTCAGAAAGATTTTATTCTCGTGACCTTTGATATTGCTGTAGATATGGCAGAAAGTATGATAGTAGTACTGGTAATGAACAGTCTTGATGATAAGTGAATAGGAAATCATTCTAGTTATTTTCTCTGAAGATTCAGTGTGGCTGGATATTTCTTCACAGTAGCCTCACAGTGGCCACAGAAGGGCCTCACAGGACAGTGTGGTATTTGCTGGACTTAATGTCGTTTTTTTATGTATGATATCCTAAAAGCACTATTGAGTTGAAAAGATTTTTACTTGTAGCGTGTTCAGAACTTTATTTTGTCACTTCTCCATTTTGTGTACATCGTATAAGACATAAGAACTATCTACAGTGTGTCCTATAGACCGGATTTCTAACAGTGGTGCTTTCAGTCATGGAGCTGGCAAGACATTCCTGGATTAGGTTGTTCCCTGGTGCCTGAACTGAACCAATCTGACACTGACAAAAGTTGTCAGAGGGCACTTTGCTGAATATTTGGCCAATTGCATCAAGTTTCTATATTCTTTGATATTCAAAGGTGCTCTATGCGCCACAAATGGATTGTTGTATCTTCTCCAGCTAGACAAAACATAAAAAAAAATCTAAGCTTTTGTTTGACACCTCTATTGCTAAGCGTATTTCATAGACTATTTTACCCAAAGACTCATTCCACCAGAATCAGCCACCAAAATCATTCCACCATTTACAGCCATCTCCAGATCATACTGAAATATGACTACAAGTGTTAGTGATGGAAACCTTGATTTGGAATTAATTGCACACAGATCCTGAACCTGGTGATTGTGAGCATTTATTGAAGCAAAGCTAGCAAAAACTTTTTGATTGGGATAACAAGTCGCTGCAGAAGAAAAGCTGTATAGCTTAATGCCCCAAGGGAAAACTTGTGAAGGAGGACACAGCCTCAGGACAGGGCAAAGCCTGCTGGGTTGTTGATCAGGTGTTCTGAATGTTTGTCTGAATGGCCACAGATGGAGACCTATCTAAAATGTGCGCTTCTCCCAGGTTCTTAAAAGTTATAATATGAAAGGAGAATTTTCTTGCTTTTTTCCTCCTAGAGTGATGTATTTGCTTTTCTTTGTATGTGATGTATTTTATATTCTTTGTGTGTGAGTGTCCCACTTGTAATTAGAAATTCTCTGTTCTTTAAGGCTACTGTAGTCATATGGTCCTCGTATAAGTAGCAAGGAGATAGGACTGATTGTTGCCTTGATTAATGCCATTGTGCTTTTATCTTTGGCTGTAAATGTATGTAAGCATAGTATCTAAACTCTATCCTGGATCCTGGCTTAGAGATCTTTCAGTTTATGCACTGAAGTCAGCCCTTGAACATTAGACAGAGGAGATTAAACCTACTTGGGAATGCCATACCATCAGTTCTTTATCTGCAAGTTGACAGAATCCCATAAATAAGTTGATAAAAGGCAGGAAGCAAATGGTTTAGAAGAAATAAATGAGTATGTCTTACAGAAGGCAGTGGAACATGTTTATTGTACAACAGGTGTCCAGATTTCTTGGACACTTCGGAAATGTAAATAATGTTTTCAAAAATTTTAGGATTTCAGATCTTTATTGAAAATTGTGTTCCATTTCCCCTCGTTTTATGGGAAATACTCTTTTTCCATATTCAAACATATTATGACATGAAATTCTAAGTTGCAAGAACTGGTATTATTATTATTATTCTGTGTGTAGGGTGAGAGATAAACCCCTACTTTCATTTGTATTTCAGAAATGTGCTTAAATACCTTCTGGAAATGGCTCATTAGCTTTGAGCACGTATCGTGAAACAAAGCCTGGTTTTGCCACCATGTCTTTTTCCAGACATGGAAGGGACCGGACACGTGTAGGGACCTTGGCAATGACAGGGTTTAATGGGAGCTACCCATTAAACCACCATTCTCTAGTGGGTTCCAGTGGGTCCACCCAGCCAGGACACATTTCTGTAATAGCATCAGTGTTTCTGCTGTTTTTAGGAGCAAGATCCTGCTGACTCCGCTGTTAGTGTAGGGATGGAGGTGTTTTGGCATAGGCCAAAACTATAGTGGCACCTGTTTCAGAAAGAAACCTTTGTTGGCGTTTGAAATGCTTCCTTTTTTGTCAATGAAAATCCAATTCCCATGGGTTTTGTGTTATTAAAAACAGGGTTATGTTTCATGTATTAGGAAATAAGTCAACACTACCATTTGCAAAAGCAGGGAAGGAGGAATTTGGGGTAAATTTGGGGTAAGAGTAAAGATAACATGCAATTATTTTGCTACTTGTATTTTCACTTTCACTGGGGTGCTGTAGATTCAAAGTTACTAAAATTTCTCCATTTCATTCATAGGAAATGAAAGATTAAGCTGAACCTTTTATTAGTTTTCTTTTCCGTTTTCTACTTTTTTGTAGCTGATTTTCTTTCTCTGCTCAGAAACTACAGGTTATGATCTTCTGTTTGAAGAGAGTTCAGAAGAACCTTCCTTCAGTATCATAAAACACATTGATCCATTTTTGATCAGACCTTTGAAATGTCAGCTGGTTTATATTCCACTCTTGTAATTTTTAATAATGATGATGATGATATTTAGCTTATTAAGTGTCTCAGAATAAATTATAAACCTTCTGGTTTCATAAAGCTGGTGTTATATAAATGATTTCAAGTTGTGTGAACCTCCTTCACAATTATAAGAGGTACTACAATTTAGTGAAAGGTTGATTTTTAAACAGCAATTAGATTCTTGGTTTCTGGGTTATTTTTTCAGATAAACATATGCCTTGCTTCTTCTCCACACAATATCCATGCTGACTTTATTAAAAGTGTCCTACAGTTGTACTTTCCCTGGCTGTCAGCTCCTGATTGCACAATATACAGTTTAGTTTACACCAGGATTGGAGGTTCTGAAGATTTGGGAACTGCAGATGATAAAATTGATGCAAGGCTTTGTCCTTTGACCACTGGGCCACACAACAGACTTGCAGTTGCTGAAGGACCCATCCTCTGCATAAGATCTCAAATGGAGCTGTTAACTTTTCTCTACAGCAACCAGGGGGCTACCATAGTTCTGTTTCCAAGTGCAGGATATAGATGGGATTTTTTTTGAGCTATTACCAGGCTAAATTCTAAATTTAGTTTCCACATCCTACTTACTTGTAGTTTTTAGGTTTCATCTTCCTCAACTCGAACTGAACTAGAAATAAAATTGAAAACTTACTTAATTTTAATGTAATGGGGATATATCTGAGTGTGCTTCAGTAGCTCATAAAATAGTGAAAGCTAACTGTACAATTAGGGCCTGTTGTGAGTAGGTCTGATTGTTTCCTGCCTTTCACTGCATTGTGCTCTTGGAGAGGGACACAGGAAATGATTTATTCTTTTTGCTCAGTGTCAGTTACAGAAATATTCTTAACCTTTCCTGGAGGAATGCAGATACTTTTGTTCTTGCCTCTCCTTGCTGCACAGCACAGCTCGAGTTCAGCTTTTTGTTGCCTTTCACTTTTTGGAGTAAGATGCACTTCTGCAAATTGAGTAAAAAGATCTGTCAAGTCAGAAAAAAACAATTTAAATGCTATTTATGCCAGAAATGCATTACTTTGCTAAGGATAAGGCTGTGGGGAAATGGACCGTCTGCATTTCATAGATACTGAATCTGTCAGGTTTTCTAAGCACCTAGCAATACTCTGTGGGATCCTCTGGGTGGTTCTTTAAATAAAACTTTAGTTATCTTAATTTCCTCTACACTGTTCTGAAGTTGCAGGTGAGAATTTGGCTATCTTTATTTTTCATTAATGTAATAAATATTGTCATTTTAGGCAAACTCTAGTCTTTTCTTCAAGTAAAAAAAACTTAAGCAAAATATTGTATGAGTATACCAGTTCTTTTATTTATAATTATTCCATATGAGGTAGTCATTGCTAGAGGAGAAAAATGTCCACTTACATGGGTAAGATAATGAGAAATTTCCCTAGGTAATATTTTAGGATCCTTATTATGCGCTGTTTTAGCAAATAGAGTGTCAAAAGCATGTAATAAAGCAATCATATTTTAATTAATTACCTAAGTTAAAGGTAACGGATCATTATATTTTGGAAAGGTTCAATGATTACACCTAAATTTTTTTCGATCATATAGTAGAAAAACTCTTTCAAATATGCTATACTTTCTGCTGTGAGGACTGGTTTACAATACAGCAGTTGGTTTTAAACTATGAAAATAGTTTGAAAAGCAACAATTTAAGTTCCTGAGCTGTAATTAGTAATTAATTATTATTTTTTATTATATGCAAGTATATGTCCTGATGTATGTAAGGTAAAGTACTCCATGTGTTATCCTGAGGTGAGTTCTAAGGACAGAATACCTTCTTTTACTCGATCAGCGTAGGAGCGACATTTTTTAAGGGAACTGTGGGTCAAACCACAGAGATATATATGTGTATATATATATATATTAGTTATTTATCTGCTTGATCATCACCGTGCAGACATGCCAGGAATCCAACAGCTTTTCTGGACAGTGATGTAGAATGCAGAGCTACCACAGCTGAGTTAACTCTGCAGTGGGAAATGATATGCAAGCGCTAGCGCAGGACCTTCACTGGGCTAATTAGCCAACTAAGCAATGCTAACTATAGCAGCCATAATGCCACATAAGCAGAGCCGTGCATCTTCTGAGGCACAGCTACTGCCTGTACACAATGCTATTTTGGGGAATTGCCAACTCCTCCCCACTTACTCAGAGCTAGTTGTGTGCATCAAGTTTCCCCCTGGAGCGGGGAGGGAAGAAGGCTGCTTCAGAATAATAGAAAAACCCAAAAGAGAGATAAATGACATTGAGTTTCTTTCACCCATGGGCTGGATCTCTTGCAGGGTTACAGAGTCTCCGGCTCGTCACTGTTGAGATCTGCCTCGGTGGCAGATCTGCCAGGTTGACACTTGCTCAATGAGTGTGAGCAACCCATTCTCTTTCCTGTCATCAATAAAACCAGGTCTGGAGTACTGATGTCAAGATAGAGCCAAAAAATCTTTCAGTTGAATTAAATAATAATTTTTTGGTGAGAAAAAGTTCTGGATAATTTTTTTTTTCCAGCTATGTGAGTCAGTTTCTCTAATAAATAAAAGTGTTCAGAGACATTGTTTTGTAGCAGTTGTAATGAGTAGGTGGTGGGAGTACCAAAATTGCAGCTATTCAGGGTAAGGCATGCTCATAAGATACCATTAAAAATATTTCTCCTTTGTGCTGAAGTCTATCGTGATGTTAGTACCTCCCTTAACAAATTAGATACATAATGCTGTTTCCATACCTTTCTTTTATGAGTTGTAGTTCATTTATCATCTTCAGAAAAGCCCTGGCATGATTTCCATCTGGTCAAAGACTTTGGGAAGAAATTAATGGATGCAAATTATGATTAATAACTTATTTACTCTGCTTTTCTTTTTACAGCAGCGCCACCGCAGCGCATATATTCAAAGTGCCACGAAATCAGCAAGTAGTCATATCTACACTATGTAGAGAAGGCTGTTCACTTGGGAAAAAAAATTATTCTGCAAATTAAAAATGCAACAAGACACAGTCTTGTAGGGTCTTTTGGCCTCCAGCAACTCTCGAGTCATAGCAGGAGGTCCTACTGTCTCTCAAGCTCTGTCACTTGGGTCAGGCTTTGGGTGAGTCCGTAAGTGGTGTCCTCTGTGGCTCCAGTGTCATCTTGTCCCATAGAAAACAGTCTGTTTATCTCTTACCAACTGTTCTAGGATGATAAATGGAGGCCTTTGTGGAAATATTGCATATGCTAGTTCTGAGCAAGGATAGATTGGTCACCTGTTTGGTAAAGGAGAGTCTTTTCAACTCTGAAAAGTGCGATAAAAATTAGTCCCTCTGAAATATTCCCCTTCAGGAATATCAACTTTGTCTCCCTGTTTGAAGCTGAGTCATCATGCATTTGCTGGGTGAGGAAAGAGTACATTGAATTTTTAGGAGACAATCTTGTTTAACCGTTCTTTGTTATTGGTAACAAATTCCACCTTGTGTTGTTCATGAAGTGACTGATTTAAGAGTCAATCAGATGTTCCACCAGTTCGTGCCTTTTCAGAATACTTTATGGACTAACATAATCTTACTTGGAGACATCAGATTCTTTATCATAAGCGTCCTGTATATCTTGGCATCATATCAGTGAGAATCTTCTGCTATATGGTTTCAGACAAGGATAAAGATAAAAGTAGTCATGGCTAATGAATGAAAAGACCCACTCTGTTCTTTAAGGTAAAAGGAGACACCGGTATCAAAAGGAAAGGTATTTTAAATATACCCATATAATTCTAGCTTTTCATATGAAAGAGAAGAAAAAGAGGAACTTTTTTTTCCTGTTTCTGGAAGCATCAAGTATTCAGAGTAAGGTACACTGTTTTTTTTACAATTGAGGCAAAAGTAAAGAAGCCTATATAAAGGACACAGATAACTGTTCTTTTGTGCCATTTAGCAGTCTCATTGGCATGAAAAAGATGGGTTCACATGACTGATCTTGATCACAATTAAGTAAAAATAATTTTATTTTCTTTGAGTCTTTTATAGTTGTGATTACCTTAAAACTTGAGTGGGTTAAATTTCACTTGTTAGCAACTAAAATTTAGGACAAGTATTGAAATATTTAGGTATGTCTTTTACTTCATAGCGCTGGCTATTATGAAGTAATTACATGAATTACTATGGAAAAAGGACCCAAGGAAAACGTCTATTAGAGAACTTCTCTACTTTAGAACTGAAATTATGTAATACCTAAAAAGATGCTGTCTTTATATTGATGCAATGAGACAGGTCAAGTAACGTTCAAAGTCTTAGTATTCTTCTGTTTATCAACAATAGATACCAAACATTCTGTTCCTCAAAATCAGCAGCTTTATTTTAATTCCTTTTATCTAGCTGGAGAAAGGTTAAAGGAAAAGATTAAGGTATTAAGATTTGTAAGAATTACGATATTCTCTAAAGCAATTTGAAAGAAGCTTTATGTTTGGTTCGATTGTATGATAACACAAACCAACTATTGTTCTGCTTTCAGCTGAGCTATTTTTACTCTTGTAGTTCACTGAGGACAGCGCCTGAGGTTATTATTTTCCCTCATGGTTTTTTTTTTTTGGTTTTTTTTTGAAACAGCATTTGAGAATATTATTCAAACATTTATTTTATTTTGTGCTTGGAATGTTTTAAAATGCCCTCGTTGCGTTTTCATTCACACTAAGTGACAGTACTGTGGGTTCAATTCAGTGGAAGAAAATCTGTATCATACCAACCCAGAAGAACAGGTGATATTTCTTGTAGCCTGAAGGAATGAGACTCAGCCTCTGTTTCTCTTTTAGAAATGAAATGAGGGAGCAGGAGAGGTGGTAACAGAAGATTTTATTATTGTTGTTATTTGGTTTTGTTTTTATACAAGCCATAATTAATCCATGGAATTCCTTGCTGCAGGATGGAATTGGGGCCAAGGTCTCAGGATGCTGCCAGCTTGAAATCCATGTCTATTCTGGACATTTTTGAAGCCAGGTGGAAAGTTTGAGAGACTGTATGTGTTGTGGCACATCAGTACTGCATTGTTCATACCCTGTAGCTCAGATCATGGAAGAGGCACCAGCTTGGACCCTGGGGCAAGATAGAAGAAACGCGAAAGTGTTAAGAACTGTCAGATGATTTTATGGGTTACAGAATCACAGAATTGTGGGGGTTGAAAGGGACCTCAGGAGATCATGTCATCCAACCTCCCTGCAGGGTCACCCAGAGCAGGCTGGACAGGAACGCATCCAGGTGGGGTTTGAATGTCTCTGGAGAATCACAGGAGACTCCACACCTTCTCTGGTTAGCTTGTTCCAGTGCTCTGGCACCCTCAAAGTAAAGAGGTTTTTCCTCATGTCGAGATGGAATTTCCTGTGTTCCAGTTTGTGCCCATTGCCCCTTGTCCTGTCACCAGGCACCACTGAGAAGAGCCTGACCCCATCCTCTTGACACCCACCCTTTAGATATCGATAACCACTGATGAGGTCCCCTCTCTGTCCTCTCTTCTCCAGGCTAAACAGACCCAGGTCCTCATAGAGATGCTTCGATCCCTTGATCATCACTTGAGAAAGAGCAGGCTTTTAGGAGCTGAAGTTATTGAAGTAAGGATTTGGGTTTGTTTTCTCTCTTTTTTTTCTTTTTTCATGAGTTTATTATTCTTTCATGTGCTCTTTAGGGTGATGGTCTGATGCAGACTTGAGAACAGCATGGGATCTTTCACAGGCTAATGAGAAAGCCCATCCCTTCTGCAGAATGCTCCATGTATTTTACTGCTTTGTAACTCTGATTTCCTATTGATTTTTGGTGTTGGATTGCTTGTGGTTTAAGTAGAAGTTTCTCTGCTTCAGTTTGAAACCTATTTAAGCCATGCTGTTAGCTAATATACCTGTTATATCCTTGACATAAATTACACTTAGCCAGTTCATTCCAAACTGTTTATGTGCACTGAGCCGTGAGCTATAAACTACAGGGCAGCAACTGGGTGTGAGTTAGAGAGTTTTCTAGAAACAATGTTACATTAACAAATAATTTACATGCCGGCATTCGAGTGAATGTTGACGTAATTCAAAGGAAACACAAACTCAGTCATTTTCCGTTATTTTCCCTAACATGTATCTTCTGTAATTGGTTTTGTCTTTACCCTTGCCATGCAACTCCCTCCCACTAAGAAACTTCTGTAAGAAATTCTACCAAATAATCTTAGCACTGCTGTTTCACCGTTGCCCTCACCGGTGCAGTAAAGTATGACGATGCTGGAGGTAGAAATGTGGTTTTGTTGTATTACTCTCTTTCCTTTAATATATACAATAATTTATTCGTGAATGTAGTTAAAACCAACTGGTTTCAGCCATTCAAACCCAGTTCAAGAGGGACAGGGAACTACTGGAGAGAGTCCAGTGTAGGGCAACAAAGATGGTGGAGGGATTGGAGCATCTCCCTGATGAGGAAAGGCTCAAGGAGCTGGGAGTCTTTAGCCTGGAGAAGAGGAGGCTGAGGGGAGACCTTATTTATAAGTATATAGAGGGTGGGTTAAAGGATGTTGGAGCCAGACTCTTTTCAGTGGTTTCCAGCAACAGGACAAGGGGCAATGGGCTCAAGCTGGAACATGGGAAGTTCCATTAAAATATGAGGAAAAACTTCTTTCCGGTGAGGGTGGCAGAGCCCTGGCACAGGCTGCCCAGGGAGGTCATGGAGTCCCCTTCTCTGGAGATCTTCAAGACCCACCTGGATGCAGTCCTGAGTGATGTGCTCTGGGGAATCCTGCTTTAGGAGGGGAGTTGGTCTGGATGATCTCTAGAGGTCCTTCCCAATTCTGACAATTCCATGATTCCATGAATATAAGCCTGGTAAGAAACAAATTAACTCAACTTCTTTCTACTCATGCAAAAACTGTATTTGTACTCAGAGATAATAGATTATTATGCGTAATAATCTATTATGGATGCAGTTGTAATCAATATGAAAATAGAAATGCCCTGTATTTTTTACCGTATTTTCACATTTTTAGCTGATTTGAGTAGTTGGACTGCATCCTGGTGCAGCTCCTAATGGCCGGGGTGGGGGGAAATTGTCGGCATTGGGAACAAACATCTGTCAGGAACCTTAATGGCAAAAGCAGCTTCAAGCAAATGCAAAATGTTTATTGTAACCAAGACATTAAGAGATGGTTTTTGAAACTGGATAGAAAAGTTCTGCAGGAAAAGGAGGATCATCCATCCCACCAGCGTGTGGACCCAACTGTGTTTTACAGCTGTGTCTAGGGAGGGTAACGAGGCACAGGTGTGCCCAATCTACTGCTGGGGGACAAGAAGCAGCTTCACCCGACCTTTGCTCAGCTCCTTGAAGAAAGCGGGACCCTGGATTGGGTTTTGTGGCTGAATGGTCTGAGGGGTGAGCTGTGGCTTGAAAGTTTATTCTGCTAGAAAGTGCAGAGGCGTATTTTAACTGTCCTGGGAACTCTGAGGAGCCTTTGAAGCAAAGAAAAGAGGAAAAAAAGAAAAAAGCGTGGTAGTCTCACCTTCAAGGACTTCTTTAATAGACTCGTGGAAGTTGCCTCACAAGTAAAGCTGGGAAAGAGGATTTAAAGATAGAGCTGTCATGATTTTTTGGAAGCATCTCCTGCAACAAAGCTACAGGGCACAGAAGGGTCCTGTGACTCAGCCAGGGACAAGGAGAAAGGCTGCTCCGAGTGAACGATCCGAGAAGAGTTTTTCAAGCCATCTGTGAATGCTTCAATGGAGAAGAACAGAGCGAAAGGATACAGCTGAAGCAGGTAAGTCTTTGCTACGGCAAATTATACGGTTAAAGAGGTTAATTGTTTATATTTAATGGGCGCACAGAGAGCAGGTCTAAAACTTATGTTAAACTGCATTGTCCGGTTGCGGTTTGTTTATTTTAACAGGCGAGAAGCTGATGTGTGTTGAGCTATCACCACCTAGTGGTGAAACAGAAACAGTGAAAGTACCAAAAAGAGGGAGACTCAATTATTTTTTATTAGCTCTTGTGCTTTCGTAGAGCGTTGCTGAAAAGACAGAGAGAATAGGACTGATCATTTTGGTCAGAAACAGAAATTAATGAGTATGGCAGTAATCCACTACTAGCTTCATCTTTTAATGGCTCTTCTTTCTGTATGGTGTCATAACTTGTTGAGGATTAGTTACTTATTCAATAATTTCTCTTTAAAGTGTTGCTTGTAGATGTAAGTAGCTAATCCACAAGTTTTCTGTCCTTGCCTGTGTGTGCTGTAAACAGAGCTCTGATGTTTGCAAGACAGTGAGATGCCTTGTATTGTGCAATGAAGAGTTTAAAATAGAGTAAACTATATTTTATACATGTATATTGCCTGATATATCTATTTCATATACTGGTGGTGGAGTCCTGGAATTAGATGCCTTCTTAAATGTGTGTGTTTTGCTTGGATGCTGGATGTTCTGTTTCTATACCTTCTTGAGCAGGCAAGGTAGATTTTCTGCCCTCCTCCTCTGTATTCAGCTGAGGTAAATGTAGGGGGGGGAAAAATGGAGGATCTTTCTAGAAGAACCAAACTTGTTTAGCCTAGAGAAGCTGAGCTGTGGGGGTGAAAGAATGTAATGCTGCCTCTGAACACCTTGTAATGCTTATGTGGAGCAAATGGAAAAAGTTGAGCTGAAGAGCAAAGTTACCCAAGAATAAGTAAGAGTAACGTAGTTGTCAATAAACCCAGGTTTCTGACCATTAAAGACACAAGTGCCTGAAGTGGACAGGGCAAGAAGGATGCCCTGAAGATTGATACATCCACAGAAAAAATAAGATGTGACTTTCTATAGTAGTGGGTAGGTGCTAGAGTTGGTGATGCTGGGAACTCTTTGAATAGTTGCCCTGAAACATAGATGCAACGTGGTGGTTTTCTGGAAGTTTGTTAACACATGCTTATCTATTATTTTCTGTACTTCTCGTACACAGAGAGATGCATATAACTGATAGCTGTCATATCTTTGTTTTAAACTATGTCTATGAAGGCTAGGGTAAATTAACATGCCTCAGAGCCATCTTGATATGTCATTGAGCCACAAGTCACCATATCTACGTAGAATTGTACTGTGCCATATTGAGATATCTGAGCTAACAATCAGGGAAGTCTTGCAAGGTGCTGCACTAAGCCAAGACAATGTGCCTAAAAACCAAACAAGATAATCCCCCCTGCTACCTCACAGCCCAGAATAGGCCTCCTTCAGTGCTGTCTTTGTGAACTGGTCCAACTGTAATACCAATTACTTGGTATTTGGTCCAAAGTGTAATACCAATTCAGAGGTTTTCTATGGTTGTGTCCACCCAGTTTGTCTTTGCCATCCCTCCAATGGTGAGCATGGAGCCTTCTTGGAAGGGTTTCTGCTTCTTTGTAGTGCCTGCCAAAACATGGACAGCTTATTTGCCATTTCTGTTTCTGAAAAAGAGAGTTATGCTTTCTTTTACCATCCTAATGACTTGGGTGGTTGCTATGAAGCAGGATGAAATGTGACCTCTGATCTGTTTTTATGGTTCTCTTAGAAAAATCGTAATGGTGCTAAAAGTCACTAGTTACTTTAAACTTGTTTACAGTTTTAGAATACAATTGCTTTAGAGAAATTCATATCTTGTCTTTGTTTCAGTTTCGTTGGGATTTGTTATGTAAATATGAAATGGCCTAATAAGAAACTTGAGGAAGAACAGATTAAATTTTTTTTGTCTAAGTGTACAGACTGAGCACAGAAAAGAGATGTGCTGTACCTCTGACTAAACAACTTTATTTCTAGAAGTCCAAAGAGTTAGTTATCATCTTCTTGATGAATGTGAACCTAAAATAAAACTATGTTTCACTCGTAGAAGCAGGTTTCTTTGACCACAAACGGTTCTCTGTGTTAGGTGCTTCACTGCCTTGTTAGACTGTAGGCTTTTTGGCTGTGTTTTCAGGGAAGGTTTTCTCTTGCACCTTTCCTTTTCTGATTCTTTGCATTTTTTTTTTTTTTTAACCTTAAAATTACCAGTATTCTTCAGGTGATGGTTTCATCAAATCTGTTAGTGTTTTGGAAAATTAAAAAAAAAAAAAAAGATAAAAGCTGTGCTATGTTTGGAATTATTTCTGCTGAACATCTAATGAGGTTTTTCAACCCAAACCAACTTGTATGCTGTAGCTTAGGCAAATTGATATTATGTGGTCTAGCTTTATCTCTGCCCTTCTCACTTTCTTTCTTTTTTGTTTATTTTTCTAGTACTAATTACTAGTATCTTTAGTAGATTGTAACATTTAAGTGATACATTGCTCTTTAATGTCTTAGTATATTGAATTAATTATGATACTCTCCATCTTGTAACATGACAGCAGCTAAAGCTCTTACAAAGTGGGAAT
Source organism: Scolopax mira (assembly GCA_004320125.1). NCBI lineage: Eukaryota > Metazoa > Chordata > Aves > Charadriiformes > Scolopacidae > Scolopax > Scolopax mira. The sequence goes on from BJBW01001177.1 coordinate 121,818, forward strand.
TTCCAGTGTTAACAAAACACTTTTCAGCACTGTCCTGCACCCATGGGTTTATGAGAAGCACCTACCAGGGTGAGACACATGATAGCAGTTACATGTGTTATGCTACATTCCTCCTCTGACTGAACTGAACTAGTGTGTTGATAGACAAAGCCAGCGGGTAGCAGGTAAAGGCAAGACTAGTTGTGTGTCCAGGTGCCTGCTGGGGACACCAGTGATGTCCCAGCACTGTACAAAAGGCAGGAACAAGAGACTCGGATCACTTGCGTCCAGAGTAGTGGTAACAAGGAGTTACAGCTTGGGCTTCTTTGGGCTACAGGTTGATCTTACCTCCTAGTTTTCCTTCCTCAACACTGTTGCATGCTGGCTACATACTTGAATTCCTGTGTTCATCTTTTTTTCTATTTATCCACGTTCTTTAACCAAAGTAATAGAAGAAAAGTATTGCTAACAGCTATATTCCACCATGTTTGTCGACACTTAATAGTCACTTAATAGGTGACTATTAAGACACCTTAATCTGTCTCTCTGATGCTTCTCAAGGCTTTGGGGAAGATAATAATGTGTGTTTGCAAATCTTCGACCAGAGAGAGGTGAAGTAGCTTTACTGGTATCCCCTGGGCTTCGTTTGCTTTATGGCACTGATGACCATAAAAAGGACCTGATGGAATGATAGAAGGGCCTCTCTCCATCACGTTGGAGTGAATTAATTTGTCCTTCACAAATGGCAGACTGTAAGAACTTAATTGGGCCTCAAATGAGAATTACTAATACAATTGCAAAGTGTGTTGGCAGTACCCCAATTTTTTGGTCAAAGTGGCACCCGCTTATCATCAAACAGGTAAGTCAGGAAAGACTGTCTGCTGGACATTATGGGTCTAAAGGGACAAAGAGCTTAACAGTATTTAGTGAAAGGATTATGGTTTAAAGAATGAGAATGAGTGACTAAAACAGCCCGTCCCTTGACTAAAATTGTAAGTCCTATTTTTTTCTAATTAATAGAATTGTTTACGGGAGCATATTTTCTCAAAGCATTTGTGACCAAGTAAATGTTCTTTGCTGTGGAAACAGAGCACAAATTTAGGTCAGCATACAATAAATGAAAGCCCTTTAGGTGGCACCCCCTAGCACTGTGTACCATCTGGTAAATTCTACTTCTATTTGAAGTTAATAATTTCATCTGAAGTCTTAAGTAAAAATTTGTCTGTAAGGATAATTGTCTGGCCTACTGCTCTTGGTTTTTTGACCCTCTTAGTAATTATGAGTTTTCACAACAAATATTGGCTATGTGGTTTCTCTACCCAAGGCTGTGTGAAAAGTTAGACCTAAGCTGCAGGAATCCTTGGAACTGCTAGAACAAATCTAGACTTTACCTCTACAAACACTTTACTGTGTTTGTTTTTTAACTGAATGAAAATTATTGTGAGTGCAAAGCTGTTAAAGGTTTTGGTTTTTTTAATAGCCTTCTGTAGCATGAAAGTACTTCAGGCTTATTGATAGAACAGGGTTTGCTGGTATCAAGTTGAGATGTTTCATGTTGTTACCTGTTGAGCCCAAACCTAGTCAGATTTTTGTCTAGAGAAAGCCTTATAACTGAAAGATACTTGGCTCTTTGAAACCTATCCATGAGAAATTATTCCTGTGGTTGTATTTGACTTTACTACCAATTCCCCCTCTCCACTTCCACTTTCCCCCAAGCCAAGGTTTTCTGAGGCCCACAGGGTGTAAGTATGGTACTTGCATGACTGGTAGAAGGGTAGAATATCCCTTGAAAACATTAAGCATTAAGAGTGAGAAAGAAGCATTTTTTTTTTTTTTTAGAGTCTTTCAGGATAAAGAAAGCCAAGTGGTATTCTAACCAGCCCTAAATGTTCTGCATTGGTGACCATGAACAGGGTGTATTTTAAAGCTCTCGGTGCTTCTAACGCTCTGGAGTTTTGCTTGTCAAGGAGCTAACATTCTTAATACATCTATGTTTGTCAGGTGTCACGCTTCCCTGAAAGGAAAGCTGAGATTTCTTACAATTTAGACAGTGTTTTTAGTGGAGAAACTGTTGGGGTGTCTTGGGCCAGTGAATGTTTAGAGTGACATGTTTCTCTGGCAAACAAAGTCTTGGGAAAAGGTCTGAACCAAGAATGTACCTGGTCATCCCTTTTTAGGCTGTGTTGGGCAGACTCCATCCAGAGTTGGGATAACCAACTAAATAACCTAAATTAACAGCATGTGTCCTTATATGTACATGTTTCTGAAATACAGCCCTCATATAATTAAACCAATCAAAACTCTGGTAAACACAGTAGCATAAACTCTCAATTCAAAATGTCGTTTAATTTATAGTAAGGCATGTCTCTTTCTGTTACATTTTTGTTGTTCTTTCATTATGGAGATGGTAATTGATAGTTATTGTTTCAGAAATTTCACTATAGAATGGAAAAAGAATTATTCTCTGCTGTTTCAGGATGGTAGGTTTCAAGCCTTTTAGGAAACCTAAACATAAACAAAGCTGCAACAACAGCTGATCTAACTCAACAAGCTTATTCAACAAGTGATTATGCATTACTTATTCTGTGATTGGATTGGTTAGAGATCTTAATGTTTTTTTTTTTTAATTATTATTTTGCCTAGGTATGAGTGCTTAAGATGTCTCTGAAAGATTTCTATTAAAGGAATCTATGTTGGCCATGCAAGGAAACTAATGGTTATGTTTCCTAGAGTATCTTAAAAATATCAAAATTATATCTGACTGGAAAATAACTTTGGAATAGGATTTAATGTAGTAAAACTGCATCCAGATATTCCCTTGAAACAATTTCACATCAGTCACAAACCAGTGTAACTGAAAACGTGCCTGAACTCTTATGTGGGAAAAAAAAAAATGTTTGAGGTTTCCTTCCCAGAAGAAAACTGTGGATAAAACCTCACTGTCAGCTCTTGTGCTTGGAGCTGAAAAGGGTCTGTAGCTTTACAGTTTTGTAGTGGTCTGTTGTTTTTTAATATTATTGTTTAGCAGTAAATTAATGTTGCTGACTTAGGGATGCAATTTGCATACCACCTATTTGCTTCTGGATAGTCATATATTGGCCATCGTCATTGCCATGGCAAGAAAAAGGAAAATGCTCTGTATATTCAGCAGGATTGCTTTCCCAAGCAGCTTATGTTGCATTTAATTAAAGAAACAATAATACATCTCTAGTAAGTCTGAGGTGATTGCAGTAAATGAAAGCTGGTGCAGAGAATTTTAGCTGTTCTCATTTTGTTGCATTCCACTGGTCTCTGACCTCTGCATTCTTTTATTCTCTAAATTTGCATGGGGACTCTAATGTTATTCTTCAAACAGTACCATGCAAATGCTGCATTTTATATTATCCTTCCTGTCTTTTTAGTGGGTTAAAAAGAAAAATTTTAAAATAATATCTTTATTCAGAACACAGATTAATCTCAAAAGGATAATGATGACCTAATATTATTAGATAGCTTTATAAATTAACTCCTAAGCAGTGACAAAGGGTTGCATGACATTGCAGTTGCTTCTTGACCCCTAAATCATGCTGACCTTTTCTATAGTAATTCTTTCTTCTAAGTTTTCCCCAATAAAGTTGACTTCAGTATCCAATACTGAATTTATTTATTATTTTCTTCTTGCTTAGCTTTTGGAGGTGTTTTCATTGATAGCCTCTTGCAATTCCACAGCACAAAGAATGGATCAGAGTTAAATGTCCTTTATATAAAGCTTTAGTATTTTCCACTGTCATGTTCCACTGACCTATACAGTCAGATACTAACCAAATAAGCCTGCCTTTTGCTTAAACCAATGAAAACTAAGCTATGAAAACCAGCAGATTTTTCTTTGCTCAAGACCAGAGATTTATGCCTCATCAGATGTTTGGCTTTATTTTTATTCAACAGTTGTAGGATGTTCCAGCCTCACACCTCTCTTTCTTACAGACTGAGTATATTCACTGATTAGAGATTGATGACATGTGGAGAAGACAAACAAATTGTGTAAGTTTATTTCATGTGCACTTCATTTAAATAATTCTGTTGCCTCATCTTTTGTGGCTGATCCAATTAGGGCTCAAAAAGCATTGAAGGCATGGTGCATCCCATTTCAATTAAAGGAATCTGCCTTTTCCCCTCTCCTTAACTGATCCTAAAGTCTTTTGTCCTCCCAGATGTGTCCTACTCCAGAACATCATTCACATGAACCAAAGCAAGTACCCAAACCTTCCTTTTTCTCCTCGGCTCTCCTCCTTGCATGCTGAGTGACCTTGGGCCCACACTTTCTTCAAGACTGGCTCCTTGTCCTGCATCTGGGGAGAATTTTGAAAGGTCTGGGGTAGGCTGCATATTTCACACACTGGCAGGATGCTCTTTGGGAGTTTGGTGACTGAGGTTAGATGGGAGGAATAGGTATATGGCAAGATTAGTCCCAGGTGGTCATAACTTGTCTTCTCTACTTGCTTGGCCTGTGAGACCAGTAACATTGAGCCTCAATCCCTCTGATCTCTGTATTGCCACCTTTCATTTGGCCTGAAGGGGAATTGCTTTAAGGGGATGTTGAGCAGTAATACACCCTGTGAGCCTTTGGAGACTGAGGTTTTACCCACGGCTACAATTACCTTCCAGCAGAGTCGTAGTTTACTGCAGATCTATTACTTTGGGAGGTTTTTTAAAAATTACATACCCATGTAGTCAAGTGTCTGAGTAATGATACCTCTATTGGTATAACGATTGGGGTAATCTTCTTAATATGCATGATGGCCTTCTTCAGTAGAAATCGACAAGTCAGATAGAAGTAGTTTCAAAGGAGCCATTAATGCCTTAATCTGCTAATGATCCATGTATAATGGAGTCCCTCCATAGTCACTAATAGAAAAATGGCCGTAGCTCCATTTTGATTTTATCCTGCAATCACACCTCTTCCTTATCTAAGACTGCACAGTAAGACTAAAAAATTATGTGAAACTTGAATTCATAGGTAAGATGTAACAAACTCACAAGGAGTTCATACATGTGTTAGAGCAAAACAAAAGCTTTAAAGACTGCAGCCTAATACAAACTGAAATGTGGAAAGCTTCTGGAGGTGAGATACAAACCCTACAACAAAGATAATATAAAATTAATGTAACATGACAGTGCACGCAAATAAAAGCACCATAATTTCTAAGAGAAATGGGGAAATAAAACTGTTAAATAGAGAAAGCTGAATTGATAGCACAAGCTTCTTATCTTGCATTTAAAATATTAAAATCTATAAAATACTAAACATTTAAGGTGTTACTAATTGTTATTTCTAAAGGAAGCACCAGCAGCTTTCTCTTTTTATACACAAGAGATCAGAGATTATTACACTGGAGACCGGTAATCTGTCCACTCTCTGAGATCCGATCTGAGGTCTCTTTTGTGCTCAGCCTTAATCTAAATTTAACTGAAAAGTGGAATTATTTAAATGGCATAGAATCAATGGCTTTCCTAACCAGGCTGGTAACTTTATGGCTAGAGCTTCTGCTTGCAAGGAAGAAATGTGGAATTAAATTATTTGTCAAAAGGAGGCAGAGAAGTGATATTTTAAGTCTACTTTCCACATGGCCATTGTCATGCTTACCTGTGGAAGAATCAAGGAGCTCTTCTTTAACAAATCTTTAATTCTTCCAGTGTCTGCCTGGGTCAAAATGAAAGATGTAGGAAAAGCTGGTAAAATGAATAGCAACAAATTGGCAAAATTGCATGGTCACTTTTTAATTCCCAGTGTGAACTTGCCAAGCTGCTCAGGATGGTGCATAAAACTTCTTGCTTAAAGTGACTCCAGCACCAGAGGGATGAGAGGAAGTAAAAATGTTTTTTGACAATACTTCAGAAAGTAGAGACTAATAAATCTGATGAATGGAACAAAAAAAAAAGAAAAGTGGAGATAGTTAGACTAGCAGAAATGTGTTGCAAGTGGGAAGAATAAATGTTACTTCTATAGAGAGAAATCACACACCAGGGCATTGATTAGGGTAGAATTTAGTGCAGGCTTTCAGGTAAAATTGATATAATTGATTAAAGTATGATATGGATTTGAAAAACTTCTAGAGAAGTTTTCTCAGCAAATACTTTTAATGGGATAACAGGGAAGGTGCTCCTCTAGATTAAGAGACAAAATATAGGAACCAATGGGAAAAGAACTTATGCTTTTTTTTTTGCATTAGTAAATTATCTGGGAGAAAAGATGAGTGGTAAGATGACAAATTCATGGAAGTTTCTCAAGTTAATCAGCATATTTAAATCTAAGTCTCAGTAGAGAAACTGGCAGAAGATCACAAGTCTTAGTGACTAGCCAGTTTTAAAAAAAAAAAAAAGGAGAGACTGAAATACTAAGAAATGTAGATTATGCAAATGGAGTATTATATAAGTATTTAGAATTGGACACTCATAACTGTGAAAGCTTGAGTGCCCTTAGGAACCAGAAAGGAAGCATGTAACAAAATATCCCTATTGCTCTTCATATATTCTATGTCCACTTGGTTCTAAAGTGATTTGGTAATTCAGAAGGGTAAGAGAAAGGGGACATTGACTTTTTTATTTTATTTTTTCTGAATGGGACTGCTTCCATGTGAGAAGAAATTAATACGTTTAGAAGACTGCTTAGGAAACAAATGTCAGGGTAATGGATACTGGCACATAAATGGAGCGAGGAGAGCAAATAGGGAAGATTGTCCAATCTTCCCCACGATGGACAAGATAGGGAATACCTAATGAAAGTGCCAGACATAATAGACTTCAGCACAATGCATAATTAAATAAGGGAGTTCACTTTTTCTAACTACTTATTAATAGCTTCAAAAGCCATTAGACAAGTTCAGGTAAGAAAAATATATTAAGCCTCTGCTTCCCCCTTAAGCCACAGATAACTGGTGATGGGAGGCTACACAAGGAGAAGAAATGCTGTTTATTTGCCTTTTTGAAATCTTACATGGAAGTCTGTCATCAAAGCACATCATGTGCTTAATGTTCTTAATATTTTATCATAGATGTGTTTGCTTTCTTTCTGTCTTGCATGTGAGCTTTTGTTTGCACGCTCTCTCTATTTATTGATTCATCCAGGTTCAGGAAAGGGGTCCCAGTTGAAGGTCTCAAGCAACACGCTTGAATAAATTGGAATTTCTTGGTTTCCCTCCGTGTTGTATATCTAGCTATGTTTGAAGATCTGCTCTTGGCTGGAGACCACAGCCCCAGAATATCATTCCGCATCTAGTCCTCCTTATATTTAGCCGTAGAGTTCAACGTTCTGATCTTACAAGTGTCTGCACAGACAGATGTCCACATTCATCAAGTCTCCAAAAGCCTATCGTGTCAACTAGCTGGTGAACATGGGCCTCAAATTGCATATTCTATGCTTCTGCTGATGTTGGCCTAAATTAGCACCTTGTGCTATATTGGTGGTGATACATAGGTGTTACCATGTACCCTGTAAACCCTTGGCACCCCTTGTCCTGAAGATACTTCTCAGCTTTGAGTTCTGCTTCCTCCGGCTGTATCTTGCCCATGATCACTAGGGTGAGAAAATAGATCAAATGACTGACTTTAGCTACTGTAAGAAGTTTAATTCTGGTCGTTTTGTGGAGCAATGAAGTAAATATGGGTACAACTATAGTGTGCTAGAAAGGACATGAATTTGAATATTTGGCTTTAAACTCTTTTTTTGAATAGAGCTGAGCAACTTACCTGTGGCCTGCAGGTGGCATTGCCTGTGGACCCAGTGGGGCATTGCCTCCCAGCCCCTTCCCTTCCCAGCTTTCTCTTTTTGTAGGACTTTATTTTTCCATGGGGAGGGAAAAAAAAAGTGTTTGTAACTATTAATTTATTTTTATCATAAGACTTCAATGGCTTGAGATATAAGATCTGCGGAAGGCCCTTATGTTTTCAAATGATAATTATAAGATGGCATATTATGATTTTATTTAATGTGATGCTTGACTTTTCAGGCTCTACTGCTACTGTAAAAATGTAATATGAAATATTTAATGAAATAATATGAAAAATAAACTTTGTTGCCACTCTCAAAATAATAAGTAGACAACCTTATAACTGTTATTCATAATGATCATTTATTGCATGAACCTTGATGTTAATTTTAATTCCTTGATTAGAAATACTGCTAAGAGAATGTGCATTTTGCTAGAGGTGCATCTATACTAGCTAGCTTGTGACTGACCTTGAGCAAACCCTTCACTGCCACATGATTTTTAGTTCCCTGGATATCCATTAGAAAAGTTAGATTACTCCCCATCCCCAACTTTAGCCTGCTCATAAAATGAGCAATGAATATTGGCTCATTTGCGGATAGTGAGCCCAGTGCATCACACTGATTTTATTTAATTATTTTTTTTTTCCCCCTGAAGTTCTTAAAATTTTTATGGGACTATATGAAGGAAAGAGATATTAGCTATCTAACACTTGGGCTTGGGGGTGGTGGTGGAAGAAAATAGCTACTATAAAGTATAAATACACGGGTCGTAGCTTCTCATAGTATAGTCCTTTACTTGTTATGTTTTGCTGTGACTACAGGAAGACACACTTAACTGCGTGCAATTTCCAGAGAAGAGCACTAATACTGACATACCATAATGCCCAAGTCATTTAATTATGGACAGCCTGTTCTGCAGCAATGCGAGGAGAAAATCAAAGTCAATTATTTTCAGGTTACTTATCCAATAGAAAGAAGTAACCATCCTAAATGCATACATAGTGTATTCAGAAGTGTTTAGCAGCTGCATAATGTGAAAAACCTCAATGCTTCTGTGATACAAGCTCATCTAAATATAGAATGTAAATCCATATAGGTATATAATGTGAAATTATTCCAAGTCTAGCAAAACAGACTGGTACACATAATCATCAGTAATGCCATTTAAAATGTGTAACATTAAAATGTACATTTGCAAACTTTAGGATTTTAGTCTTTGGAAATATCAGATGTGGTGATATCGAGATTATTTTGGCTGCTCAGAAGGGTAGAACTTTCAGCATTCTGTTAGGTGGCCCTGGGAGAGCCAAGATTAAAGACAGTTTTCATGGTTCTATCTCTGGCTGCATATAAAGTAATAGGTTTTTCCTATCACTCAGAAAAGGACTTTGAAAAATTTTATTTTTTGCCATTGCTTGATTTGACTGCTTTCCTTTCAATTCTGCACATTATGCTTAATTTTTACGTGTAGTTGCCTAAACTTGAATGTGATCATCTAACTTCATATTGGTAGACTTGGGCAGGCTGTAACTGGATTATTCCTTTTGGTAAAGCTCGATGAGCTCTTTAACAGCTTTTAAATAGTGGACTTGCTTTGCTTAGCCTTTAGTCGAGTCCGTAGAGGTGTCACAACAAGTTTCCTGCTTATCCAGGTTGCGTGGATTTCACGTTTTCTCTTTTTAATTTCTTTTGGGATTTTGAATCCCTTCAATTAGTGTTTGCTCAAGGTTTTGATAAAAGTTGTTTTTGGATGGCTTGGATGATATTTATTTCCTTCAAGCAGCTTTTGGTGAATTGGGTTCTTGAAGAAAGAGGAATTTACAAAGAATAGTCAGCTATTCGTTAACTAACTTGCATTGAGCCTAAGAAATAGCACACTTTGAATTGCTACACATAAATACACTATGTTTATTTAAAGAACACAGAGGGGCAACTGGTAGAGATTGAGGCAATTTTGCTAATTTTCGAAGGCTGGGGATAAAATTCTTTGTGCTTTATACAAAAAGACTTATGAAAGTTCTCTCTTTGCCTGTCACAATTCAGTGTAGGACAGGTCAGTCACCTGCTCCTAATTAGGATGGAGAAATTGAGGCAGGAACCAAATCTGTAGAAATAATATTAATTGTTTATGAAGTGCTTTGCTATAAGGTATAGAAAAGTACCTTAAAGTACCACTTTAATTGCTTATCTAACTTTAACATAATTGGAGTATAGGAAAAAGCATTAAATGTGCTAAAAGCATTCATGCTAAAACAGCTCTGTGCAAAAACTGTTTTATCAATCAGAAATATTTAACTGTGTCTTGAAGGTGACATGATAACATCAGACTACCCAGGCTGCTCATTTTATGTTAAATTGAATGATGCTGGGAAAGGTATTCCAAAATATAATCGGTATAAATCCCTCACTCTACCCCTTCTTTGAGAAATACAGCACGGGAGAGAAGCTGTCAGATTTTATTGATTTCTGGGAGCTTTCACGTGATTTAGTATTCAAACCACTCTGAACTCTCATTATCTGGTAAATGTTCTCTAACTGCTGCCTGTCATAATACTGAAAATAAGAAGCGAGTGCTTGAAGGAGAACCGGAGGGGTAGGAGAAAAATAGAGCTGCTCAGCATCACCTAAACTCGCTTTCAGTTCTTCTTTTTAATTTTAATTTAGGCCTTTATAAACTAGAGGCAAGCTTGGTAGACTGAGCTTAGTCTCAGCTCCTGCTAACTGAGCTGAATTAGGTAAAGATTGTATCAGCGTAAGGCTATAGTTTTAAAATGAACCACTGAAGCCTAACAAATCTAGGAACGTCTGTTGTTATTTTTTTAAATTGTGGGGTTTTTTTTAATTGCTAAAACATCTCTAAATTAAAATCCAAGTAAGAATTCTTAAGGATTAAAGTATATAAAGGCATATATAAACTTCTTTTAATCTTTCTTTTAAAGTCTCACTCATAACATTTTACTATGTGTTGTTCACAGTTCTGGAATTTAGCCTGTAAGCAGAGACAGAGCTGTTGTCCAGGGCAATTGTGCTGCTCGTCCTCACCCCTTTGTTATTGAACCTTTCCTTCTTACCTCTCTTGCTCTTCCTTCACTGTTTTAGCAAGGATGATAGAAGCAGAAGGACAGGTAGACAGGTGTAGGGGACAGAATTCCCTACAATGTTCTTGGAAACAAAAGAACTCAGAAGAAGAGTTAAGACTAGAGCTTTATATATTTGCAAGTCTTTGCAAAAAAAAAAATAAATTCTTGATCGTTTATGCATTATGTAATTTAACCAATATATCAGATTCTTGCATGGGCTAATAGATTGACACATATACCCATCAAAAGATGGGTTGATGTAGTACTTAGTGACATAATTTGGTGATGTTTAGTGATGTTAGGTTGATGGTTGGACTAGATGATCTTAAAGGTCCCTTCCAACCTAGACAATCCTATGATTCTATTAAAGTTAAATGCAGGCTGTGCTGCCATATTCTGTATTTCTTACCTGGGCTCTGTGCTGTCACAGCTGTTTGCAGAGCTGTGCTAGAATAAATACAGCAGAAACTATTTTGCAATTTGCTCTTCTCTATTCTTCTCTGCTTATGCATTCAGGGACTGACTTTTAGGTTTTTTTTTTAGATGTCACATTGCAGCATGAATGTGCTCAGCTGCGTATAAATGATGCATTTTAAGATCTTGCATCAGAAAATTGCCCCCATAGGTCATGCAGTTTCATGTGTCATCGCAGCATCATGACTTTGTTGCTGTGCCTAATGCCTCAATGTCAAATGCTGCAGTTGAGAAGAAGTAGTACAATTATTATTCAGGTGCCAGAATAATGTTGTCCTTCCCACTCTGCCAACTTCTGCATAAACAGCAGCTGTTGCTCTGTGCTGTGGATGACTGTCTGGGGTACAAAGGGTAAGGTTTGGTTTTTTTACCCAGGTTACATGATCAGGGCAGCTGAAGTGTTGAGGAGAGCACTGCTAGTGGAAGCTTTCTGCAGCCCAGTCACTGCAGTGGGGTGTAAGAGAGGTGCTGGCACAGAGACATCACGTCTCTTCTGGAGGCTACGTGCATCACTGGTGTGGTTCCCCAAGTCGAGAACCCACCCAGGCAGTGGGACCTCTTAAAACTCTGAATAGAGTTTCCCCTAAAGGGAAAAGAGCCCAAGCACGGAGCTGAATTTCTGAAGCACTTCTGTTTGCATCATACCTCTTTTTTTCTTAGAGGGTGGTGTATTGCCCATTGAATGTCTTCAGCTAAATAAATATCATTCAATTAAGTGGTGTTTTGTTTGTGGTTTGAAATACGTTGCCAGCTTGTGCTGAAGTTGAGCTCTTCCAAGGGCCTTGGCTGCTCTTCTACAGAACATTCAGAAGTGCTAATACAGTTCAGTGAATTTTTAAATGGCTGTGGTGGCAAGGCTGGCACAGTACACTTGAAATTGCTTCAGTCATAATCACTAATTAGGATCCTCTGAAACTGTGCCCTAATAAATAGAAAATAACATTGCTATGTTATTTTAATGCTTTCTATCAGCCAACGCTAAATGTTTCCTTAAAATAATTACTCGCATATCAAAAATGTATTTTTTGAAACTTACCTACCATCTTTGTTAAAACCTTTCCTTTACATTTCTAAGGAGAAATGTAGTGTCTTTAAAACATAGTCCAGGGTGATAAATTATGCCTCATTTATTTTGGAAATAATTAACACTTTAACAATATGTTGTCCAAGGCTTATAATAATAAATTGCAGAAACAATCATGAAACATGACTGTCATCTGTGACTCAGTTCCATTGTCTCACCAAACTGTGCATGTTTCTAAGATGGTATCTTCTTCAGTTTTGTTTATGAAGCTATTAAGCATTTCCTTGCAGATTCAAGAGGAAGTCTAAAAATCTGGCAACCCCCCAATCTAGTTGAATAATCGGACCATGAAATAACAAATAAGGCTCATTACTGCTCTCTCATAATAAAGGGGATCCAATGTTAATTTTTGAAATGTTGATTGTAGAGCTTAAAGTTATAAATATTTATATATAAATGCACTTTGTGTTCAGAGTATCACTGAAATTTTGTTTCAGTGACACCTGTATATTCTTACCTGAGTATTTCCCCCCCACACACCCCCACTTCTATCCCCAAAGCAATTTGTTAGTGATAGGGAAATGTAATTGTGTCCATATCCGTATGATATATGTGTGCTGTAAGATGCCAACATGGAGGCGAGTTACAGCAGTTTCTCCAGCTTTGTCCTGTAGGGGACATTGTATATAGTATTATAAATATGTTTAATGTCCATCTGTTGTTTGTGAATTTGAGTGTCTGCTCCTAATGGAATGGCTTGTAAATCTACGGTACCACGATTCTTAAATCTGTGCCAAACACCACTAAACTCCTTTATGGTGGTGCAGTTGTGTGACCCGTTTCATGGCTCCGTGCAGCAGAGGAAGAGCTGTCCTTTCTTTAAACTCTGCAGAAGCCTTTTTTACTGCCTCTCCGACCCCGGGGGATGGAGCAGGGAGAAACTCCCTTCGTTTGGATTTGGATGCTGCAGCTCACTTGGATTCGTGCCCACCCCCAAATACCTGGAAGCAAAGCACAAGTCTCTTCCCTTTATGAAGTGCCCTTCGCTGCGCACAAAAAAAAACTTGTAATGAGCCAACTTTTTCAGGATGCTGTGGTATCCTTGGGGTTAAGTCACCTGGGAAATCGTGTCTGGAAGCAGATCTCCTGTACGAGCTGTAGTAGCTGCAGGTAGAGGCACTGGGGGGGGGAGCAAATGGATAAAATCCACAGCTCCTCTGAGGTGAGGAAATCGGCTCTAGGGAAATCATTCCGGAAGATCCTGGGGTTTCATCTTCTGAACTGACCCCTGGGGTGGGATGTTAGTGTCCTACCCTCACGCCAGGTGGCTCTCAGTGAAATATAACAGCCTGTTGACTCATTTCCCCCAGGAAGTGGTAAAAGCCAGGTTATTTGTAAGCCTTAAAATTAGACTTGACAAAACCCTTGGCAAGGTACTGAGGAATTATGGCGCGTTTGCCGGGAGGTGAAAGCGTGCCAGCTTGTGCTTCCCAGCCCTCTCCCGTGGCAGAAGCATCCTGCAAACCCAGATTTACAGGGGTCCAAAGCAGCACTAAATCCTGTCATCCTGTTACATAGCAAGTTGTGGATCATGGAAAAGGATTCCCTTTGGGGGTCTGCTTTGCTCATCTGGGGAGAGGGCCGGTAGAAGCCAGTCTTGCACCCCGGTGGTTGGTGGGTTCAATGGAAGCTGTGGTGAACCCTGGCATCCGCACCGAGTCCTGGGAGGTGCTGAGCTGCTTGTGAAAACCCTCAAACTGCTCGGAAACACAATCCTGGAAAGGCAGAGAAGTTTGCAGGGTGAGCTGCTAGAGAGCTGGTGAAATGAAACAAGCAGGTAGTTATGGAGATTTCCGTTGAAACTGGTATATCTTTCTACAAAATGGCTGAGTTTGGCATTTTCTGATTGGAAAAAGCTTTCAGGGATTTAAAAAAAAAAAAAAAAAATTAAAAATCAGTCTTGCTGCCAATTTCTTAGAACTGTACTTTAATTGAATCCTTTGGGACCTGAGCAAGCATGGAAGATCAAGATGCATGCAAAAAGGTTGCACTTTAATGAATATCCTAGAAAATCCAGATTTCACCTTGAGTTCTATTTAGAAAGTCTTCCGTAGGAAATATTTTTTTTTTTAATTGGAGGATAAACAAATCTATTTTATGAGTATCCGCTGGAATATTAAACCTTTACAATTATATAGAAAAAATTATATATATGTTGCAAAAGAAGTGATCCACCAAATTCTGGATAGGACAGTGAGATGGTTTTCCAGAATCTGATTTGCAAGCATGCTGGGGTCTGTAGACCTACACAGATTGGGGAGGATTTGGGGTTTGTTTACTCTTTTGCTTGTTGCTCTTCTTTTCATGTAAAAGAGGAAATTATCGATAGGTGAACAGGTGGTTAAATGGAATTTGGGGTATGTCACTGCTGATTACCAGAAAACTTTTTAGCTTTCAGTATCTGCTTTCAGGAATCTTGTCTATTTGCATGTGAATTGAGCATAGAATAGTTCTATGCACAGGGAACTTCAGAGGTTTTCTTAATCAGTAACAACTTTCTCTAAAGTTCAAGAGGAAGGAATCTCATCAGTTACCTTAACAAAATATATTTCACTTTTGGAGTATATTTTTTGTTTGTTCTGAGTATTTTTGTTAGGGTTAATCGAAACAGGTGACCTTCTATGTTATTACAATAATATTGGGTGAAACTGACACAACCTCACTGCAAAAGCAGTGAATCTTCACTACTTTTAAAGTAAAAAATAGATCTCAGGAGCTGTCTAAAGCAAGGCTGATGTTTGAAAAGGCAAGTTGCTGTTTCTGTTTTGTTTCGCTTCCTATTACTTTAATAGCTAAAACCATCAACTCCCTTCCAAGAATACATTTAGCCGACTGATTTAATCTCGTTTTCTCATTGAGCATGCACGGGAATAAGAAAAGCAAATCAATAGGACTCTTGGATATCTTCAGGATCACTTCAGGTCCTGCTCCCCTGTGTCAGTCACTTTCTCCCTTTATAAGACAAGGAACAAAGGCGGCGAACCTGGGTATGTAAAGGTCAGTATTCCGTGCCTTTTTAAATGTATGAGGAAGTTATTGTTCTTGGGGTGTTATTGTCTCCGTGGTCTGGTTTGTTTGTGCAATGTGCTGCTAATGCATCCTTAGTTTAGTGGGAAAACACATGTCACTATTGCAGAACTGATGTCTTGGCAGACTGTTCTCTCGGGTGCGTGTGAGACTCGTGTCTGTGGCCGTTCGGTGTCCTCCTGGGCTGTAGTGTCAGGTGCTCAGAAACAGGTTTCGTGCTCCTCATGTTCTTGTCTTTTGAGATACAGCTTAGCTGGTTCAGATCAGCTGGAAGGTTTTGTTTTACTTTCCTGCCAGCTCCACGAGAAGCTGTTGTTTAAAGCTGACATTCCCAATGCTCTACCTATTTATCCGTGAATCTCTCATGTGTATCACAGCGTCTAGAAAATCCTCCAAGTTCCTTCAGTTTTTTTTGTCATAAGTGCATGTCTGGAGTGTAAAAGCTTCACTGTCTTCCACCTTTGGGATGTTTCTAAAACAAACGTGGTCCTTTTCTTTTGTATGCAGGCAGAGATGTGCTCCTGTCTCATTCTCTCCGGAGAGTTTCAGTCATTGACCATCACTTTGAAAGCTCTTCCCTAGAGTGGTTTGCGTGCTGGTGTCGTGTGAAGATAAAGGGATACTAGTAAAAGTATCCCTACGTCAAAAGTATTGCTATTAAAGTGATGATAAAATCTGTGTTTTCTAGCAGAGGTTGAGGTTTGCAAACCACTGACACTGTCACCACCAGCCACCCCCTGGACCAACAGACTTTTTACTTACTCAGACAGCTGCCATAGAGTCTGTGGTCCAGAAGAGATGTTTACGAACCTATCACTTGCAGGATAGATAGATCTGATGCTGATATATGCTGAATTTATCTGGAACTGCAGTAAAATCCATAAGGGATGCTTACATGTAATCACTTGTGGGATCTGGGTTTAATTTAAAGCATGTGGTAACTAAAACCACAAAAAACAGATGGAGTGACCAATGGGTTTGAAGTACTGAATAGAATGAATTGACATGTAAACCAGTGCTATGTTGTCTTCAGAAAACAGGAAAAAAGGTCTAGGGATGTAGTCTATTTAGAAAAGGCCCAAAAAAGAGTTCACATTCTTCTGTCATCCTTATTCCTAGAATACTATACAGTAAGTTAAGGACTAAAGATATAAGGTGTTTGTTACTGGAACACGTTCTGTATGCAGAATGTTATGTTGTCAAAAGCAGAGATTGCTGTGAGTGTAGATGTACCCATTTACAAAAAGAGTGACATTTGGTGATATTTGTTTCCAATTTAAAATTGGAACAGAAGTTAAGTTTACAGCTTGTTGTAATGAAAGTATAAATTCTTGTCACATTTTGAAATGGAGAAAGATCTTATTTCCATATTATATAGGAAGTGGTTTAAATAGGTTTTGACCTATTGGTCTATTCCCCTTCTTCATGTTACTGATATGTAAGATTTTGAACTGCTGGTCCTTTTGGGAGGACTGAAGAGTTATGGACTAATTAATACTCGCAACGTCCCTGTGAGACAAGACTGAATTTGTAGCTATGTTTTGGGCAGATAAATTTTAGCCAGACATATGCTTTGGCTCATTTGGTGAGGAAGTGGCTGTGGAGATACTGAGCTTTTCCTCCATCACCATGTTTGCTGTGTCATCCCTGGGTAAAAGGTGAGACTCGTTTGGCCAATCGTTTTGCAAAGCAACACGCAGCTCTTTGGTCCCTCACCCCCTGTGTTTTCTCTGGCTGAATCAATTCACTCTTTCAACCCAGACATGCAGGTGGCTCCTGTTGTGCCAAAACCTTGGTGTCCTCCAGCTTAGCAGATACGTCGCAAGCGCGGTGCATATCCATGCAGTTCTGTGCACGTATATGCAGTTTTTTGACAAAATTGAAAATAACTTTTGAGCAAGACATCTCTCCCAGGTTTTCTCCTAATCTTGGCAGAAACCATTACCTTTAGGTATGAACATGACTAAAATATGCAAACCTATTTAGCATTGCATACTTCAGTATCAAATGCCTTTTTCTGCAAGCAGCCATTTCTTTGTTTAATATTTTGCCAATACCTTTTTGATATTACAATATTTCCCCTTATGAAAATCTACTTATTTCTAAATTAGAATGCTAGCTGTGACATGTAAGCAAATATAGATTCTTTATAGCTCACTAAATTTACTCTTCAGGATTTACTATTCAGTATAGTTTCTTTAAGACTGTTTATTGCTTTTGCTTTAGTTTCTCCTGGCTCCTGAGGACCACTGATAATTCCTTATTTGTGTTCTAATATTGAGAAATGCCAGGAAAAAAAACTCCAGGAATAAATATCGTATTTATGAGTCAAGATTAAGCTTTGTTAAAGTTATTCAGATTTTACTTAATGCTGCTTCTCCCACATTTGCTCCTGAAAAGAAATGGCATGCCCAGGGTACCTTGAGTTTACATAATTAAGAGTTAAAGCTTTGTTTTAACATTCTTTATTTTTAATGCTTTTATGATATCTCTTCTTGCGGAAGAAAAACTGTACTTCACACTTATTTTACTGTGAGTGTTGTTTCAAGTCTTCTTGAAAACTAGACTTTAGATATAGTTTGCTTTCACTATCAGAGCAAATGATGTGATCTTTGTGAATATGGTCAGTTGGTCAGATTTAGGACTTGGTTTTCTTTTCCTCTTCACTTAAGAATACCTTTGAAATGTGATCACGAGGGCCCTCAATGGAAATAAAGGTCACAGAAAAGTGATCTCTTAATTATTGTTTGCATTAATAACAAAGCAGAAATGAGTAGGGAAAAAAGACCAGAGATGACAGGCTGTGTGGCACTTGGCTTTCCATGTGCCGCTCGGGCAATTAGCTGATGTCATTCCCTGTTATCACTTCATCAGCATCCAAAAGCCATCACATAATTCAGGCTGGAAAGGATCTTTGATGGTCATCTCCCCCTTCTCTGCTCCTTTCTTGGAGAGGGGTTATTGCCGAGCTCAACCTGCCCAAGGCTGATCTCTCTGGTGGCCTAAAACTGTTCGGAGGATTTTATACTCTCATGGCTTCTCCTTTGAAATGAGTTGGTAGAAAAGAGAACAGGAATGAAAGAAAAGAAAGTTTTATTTCTAGAGAGGCATCTACGTATAGTATATGTTGCACGCTTGTAGTGAACAATGACTATATAGTATAAGTGGAAAGTATAGTATT
Source organism: Scolopax mira (assembly GCA_004320125.1). Classification (NCBI taxonomy): domain Eukaryota; kingdom Metazoa; phylum Chordata; class Aves; order Charadriiformes; family Scolopacidae; genus Scolopax; species Scolopax mira. The sequence continues at coordinate 140,390 of BJBW01001177.1, forward strand.
TACTTGTCAAATTTTTTTTGACAGTACTAGAAAACATTCTGGCAGATACTGTAAGATGTAAAAAGACTTATCTGTTTTTCATCAGCTGCTGTAGTTGTCAATGTGCATTTAATGGAATTATTTTTCCGAGGGCAACGAAGGCTTCCCTTTAAGAGTAGAATCCAAGTGACAAATTGCAGACAATTTGGGGTACTAGATCACTAGGATTCCTTATCTAAATTGTTTGCGTGTCAGATTTCCTTCGTAGCCCTGAATAATTTGGATAAATGACCCTTCAATTGGTAATTGAATTTCCTTAACAACAGTTGGGTGATGGTACATAAAAGGTAATAAAAGCCTTTAGCAGTGCCCTTTTCTGGAGCTTGTCACAGTCTCCACCTCTGATAGTGGATGACACTTATTATTCAAGTCATATTTTCTTAAAATTGGTGGCTTTACTGAGTTGTGTCTAAAATTATGCTTTCTCCTTTGAGTGAATTGTACAGTGGTAAAAAAAAAAATCTGACTTTTTTTAATAGCAGAAAATTTTACAGGCAATTCAAAATACATCCTCAAAATTAAGGTTACTGCTAGTTCAGTTTTCTAATATACTGAGAGATCAATTAATTTAATTGTCAGTAATTTAATTTTACTGATGTAAGGGAAGTCAATTCTGGGTTGTTTGTGTGAGAACTTCTATAGCTATGTGTACATTGCCTGAAACTCATATGGGGCCAAATCACCTTTGGCAATACTGGGATTTTTGCTGATCTAAGATTTGAAATTTGGCTTTTAAAATGCAAGTATTGTGTAATCCAGAAACATGAAAATGGAAAGTAAATAGTAATTTATAGCTAATTAATTTCTATAATGAAACTAAAGAAACCTGATGCTCTATGCCTGCTAAAGTTGGAAGAGTTCAAAGTCTACCTTTTAAAATAGTCTGGTCATACCTGTGTCTTGCAGAAGAAAATTAAAAACATTTAAAGAAATCACCAAAAGAAGCCAAATCTTCCAGTATGTCACTTGATTTGTTTGTTTATTTAGCTTACTAAAAGTTTACTAGTAAGTAATTACTTGAGTAAAACTGCTTAAACTCCCACATACACAAATTTTTGAAGCATAAAACTTAAATTTACTGAAACATTCCCAAAAATACTTTTCACGATCCCTTCTTTCCAAGTTGAGACAAGAGCAATACTCTGAGTTGTAATTGTGTATTTCTCACCAGTCTTCCATATCTATATATATATTATTTTTTTAATCAGTTCTCCCTAAAATTCTTTCTTTTTAAAATACAGGAGTGTTTCTGTGGCTTTACTAAGTGTTTTCTGCCATGGCTTTATCTGGCTTTCTATAAAACGCCTTGTGATGCCGCAGAGAGCATAACACTTGTTAAAAATGATTCAGAGGTCAAATACCTGTAATTTTTGGTACAGGTAATGGCATGATAGCAATTTGGGAACACTGGCTGCTTGTTTGTCTGGAATAGCAAAGGTCTTATAGTTTTACAATACCATGCACATGACCTCACTTTATCAAATTCCCTACATCTTATGTGCTTATTTGCTTTCTCTTAATAAATCCAATCTGTTTGCTTTGACTCTCCAAGAATATAAATTCTTCAGACTGGATAATTCTTCCACTGTTTTTATGTTGGACAAATACACAGTGCAGTAGAACACTTCTAGAAACTGTAACTAATTAAGAAGAGTGATAGACGTTTGCCCAAAGCTGCCAGAAGTTGTTCAGGTCCTTGCCATCTGTCACCTGAAATGCACTGTTCAGTCTCCCCTGGTAATAAACAGGGTTAAATCCTCACTGTTGCTGGCATCCGTGGGACTTTCCATATCTGTTTTGACTATATTGGAAAATTGATTCAGATATGAGTAAGCCACTCCATCTGAATAAAAATACAATAAAATAAACATATTAGATGTATTAGTTTCCTTGTGCATCTCTGTCTTCAGTGCCCAAGTTCTGTATATTTTTTTCATTTCCGAGAGATTTATTAGGAGCTGTTAGACTTGCAAAGTACTTGGTGGATTTCTGATTGCTACAAAGAAAATAATTGTGCTAGATAAGAGAAAACAAAACCTTCCTATTGCATGGAGGTACCTAGAACACTTACAGATTTATGATTGCAAAAGTCAAAACACGCTGTTTATCAAAATAAAATCATAATACATTTCATAAAAAAACTAAGAACATCTCAGTAATTTCTTAAATTCAAGCCTTAGCAAGGCCAATATTATCTAAATAAAACTAGTGACCTTTCTTTGAGGGCAGTGTAATTTTGATATTGTTGATAAGTAAAAGATATGATTATTACGGAGACTTGTAATAATTGATTCTGTTTTAATTAGATGATGTCAAAGGCTAAGTTGACTGAAAATTGGATTGCCTTCTGAGCTGTAGTAAACTTCTGTGAGTAATCATTCACTCTAGGTTTCTGACAAAGGCTTTTATAATTCTTTTTTCTTCAATTTTAATTTGTTTAAATAAGGTAATTCTTTACTTGGAGAACAACTGATCGTACCTGCCTTTGAATGTCTGAAACTGTTAACAATTTCCCTAGAAATGTCATTGCTGGAAACGGTGTTCTTAGGGTTGGCATTAAAATATCAGTGCACCAACTGTTCTGAAAGCTGCTGAGTGTCACGATACACATATTGCCATCTTCCAAGTCAATTAAGCCAGCCAAATATGCTCTTTTTGTCCCCATTCGCTTCTGTGCTTCACCAGGAATAGTTAGATAAATGTGACTCCTTTTATAGTAATTCATGTATTTATCGTGTTACTTTCTGGGATACTCTTCATTAAAGCTTTCAAAATTAGTGTTGTATTTAACTCTTAAACCCTTATATAAATATCTGTAAGTGCGCAGAAGCACTTGCTTGATTTTTTTTTTCTTTTTTTTCCCCCCCTTCTTTTCCAAAAAAAAAAAAGCTGAACATCTGAAACTTCCATTTGTTTTCAACTGAGGTATGTGCAAATATGCACAGATGGTGTTTTTAGGAGCCTGATTTTTCTGCCCAAACTTCTAAGGAGTGCAGTCTTGCACAGAAATTAGCTCTGGGTTTTGTGCTATTACTTTTTTTTCCAAAAAAAATTAAAAAAAAATATAAGTGCAGTATGGTACTGCTAACAATGACGAGTTGGGGCTCTGCTTTTTAAATAAGGGTAATTTCCATAATCTTTCTTGAAAATATAACTTGTCCCATTAGTAATTAATTATTAATTAATGTTCACTTGCCTGGGACCAACAGGCCCAGCAAACACCTTGGAGCTCCAGTGCCAGTTTGTCAGTGATACAGGGGGTATCAATAAACTTCTGCAACAGGAATCGGAGGGGATGAAGTAAGACTTTTGAACAGTGTCATAAGATCTGGTTTACCAGGTTGGGAGTCTGCTGTACTCAGATGTTTACAGCACTGAACTTCAGCAGAACAAACCCATGCTTTTTGACTTTCAATTCTCTTTAACTCTTTTTAGTTGCCTTCAATTAAATTGATTTGTGAATTAATTTCCTCTCACTTAAATTGTAGTAATATCTCAGGTTTTTCATATGTTTTCTAGGTCCATTTTGGTATCAAACTTTGAAACACTGAACATGCAATTGCAAGAGAATGCAATTGTCAAGTTTTCAAAACACTTTAGGTGTTGCTTTTTGTCTTGCTAGGAGTTAACCTATAAATAAATAGTTGGAAATGCAAATCTTCGCTCTCTGTTTTCTGCATGGCTTCTCATGCCAGTGGTTTTCTTTGAAGCAGCACTCATAAATATTCTTTAATAGATGAAAATATCCTTGAAGAGCAAATGCATTCTTAAAGTGTTTTAAATGTCAAAGAAAGGATGGAGGTAAGGATTATCTCTAAATTTAATGTTTCCCCTAGAAAATTCTCCTGAGGGAAAGAAGTTTGCAAAGAGCACTGGTAGTGCGTAGGTACTCGTGCTGCTTCAAGAACTATTCTTTAAGATCTGCTGCATGTTATGGTTTGTGGAAGGTTATATCTGATTTAAGCTACTAAGTTTCTCCTTGTGCTAATGCCTTTCTGTATGGCTATGAAGGAACTGAAACTCCATTTTCCCATGAGCTTCCCTTTCCAGCCTTGTCCTGAGTCTGTGATCACAAACTTAGTTTTGCAGAACATGTTTTTAGATCATTCTCTGTCCCAGTGGAGTCTACAGACATACTCTTCTGCTTCTTCCATCCGTGCGCTTCAGGAAGCCACAGAGATGTTGTAGATATAGGAATACACAAGGAGAGTAATCTGTTAATTATGCCCTTGCTCTTAAATACGGGACGTTGCTTTAGCTACAGTGGGGAGAGATGGTGAAATGGTTAGATGGTGAGAACTGAAAAATGGTTCAACATCCTGGGGATATGTCAGAGAAGCTGAGGCAAGTCTGCAGTGCTGAAGAAAGACTGGAATACTGGATTAAACTGGTGATAAATGGAAATCTGGGAGAGTAGACAGGATGAATCAGGTTACCAGGTGTCTCTTACTCTGTTTCTTTTGGCTATATTACAGAGGTAGACAGGAAAACCAAACTTATGGGGAATGATGATTAACAATCCAATGTGTGGCTGAGAGCATTCGGAAACTGTAGATGGTATTTTTATAGCAGGATATTGTACTTTGTCAAATGTTTCTCAAGACCTTGTTCATACCGGTTTTCACTTAGGGTAACCAAAAAAGAATATTTTGATAGATTATACAGGTATTTCACATCCCATAGCAGCTCTGGGGAACAGTGAAATCAAGGACAGGTAGCAAGTCCCTGAGGCTTTACCAATGTTGCTCTTAAATGTTTTGCTTTAATTTGGAATTAGCTGGCGTAGTTAAATACTCAGAATGTCTCTTGAGACACAATTTCATTTTCTGGCTTTATATGTTTCCCCTAAAATATGGAAATATTTGCACTATGAAAGACACAAACATAAAAGAACAAGGATGAATATTGAAGGCATCTGTTGTTCTCAGTGGGAATAGGGGGATCTAATTGAGCTAATATAAATTGTGAACTATGACAAACTCATTTCAGATTTCTTTTAAATGAGATTCTGACTTAAAATGCTTGGAGGAAAAAAAGTCTTGGACCTGCAATGTTAAACTAATTGTTACATGAATATTTATCTCTTGTCTTCTATTTACATCAGCTGTTTCTTGTAACGTTGTGTTCAGAGACTTGGCTTAGGAGTCTCTGTCCAATAAGTCTTCACTTGTCATCCTGCTCATTGCCTCCTCCTTGGTTTCTTCCTTGTGTTCATCACAGGCTAGAATGTAATTCCAGAAAGCTTACACATCAGCATTCTTGCTTAGTTTTCGGGTTCTCATCAATTTTGGAAATAAATATAAGATTTGCTGGACTACTATGCTTAAATAAAATTGTATTTTTTTGCAGTTTAGAAAAATGTAACTAAAGTAGGAATACTTCCAATAGTGTGTTTTTTTTCCTCTCCACAAGCTAGACCGAACAAGATAAAACACAGTAAGAAGATGAAGCTGTTCCTTTTAAAGTAATGTTCACTGTCTTGTTTGATGGACTTCTTACTCTCCTTTGCAACTGATTATTGGATGCTACAACTAGCATAAGTGCAATGAGCACTTGTGTCTCTACAGCTTTCTCCCAAGCCTTGGAATTTCATTCTGTATTGGTCACAGTCTCGTAATCATTGCTGAGTTTTTTGTTGTCTGGTTTTTTTTTTCCCCCTCATTGTGCTTTGGCATCGGGAAAGGTAAAACTTAAGAAGTCACAGTAATTTATGCAGATCTATTTTATGCAATTTCAATAATTGATGTTTTCCCTGAACTCCAGTTCTTTTCTTTTGAAGCTGGAATAATCTCTTGCATAATGCATTTGGGAAGCAATTCTGGGGTCACTCGTGATATATTGTCAGTTACAATACTCTGCTGCAGTAGCTTGTGAGCTGACTGTCCCCTAATGGGAAACACTACCTTCTCTCACAGAGAGAAACCCTCTTAAAAAGAAAAGGTTGGGTGCAGAGAGAAAAGTTGATCATATAGCAAAATACAGCTGCATATCATGGATAAAGTGCTCGTGTTTGCTGCAGACCCAGGTGTTTCACTTCTGACCACAAGCATTTAGTCAAAACCTGAGTGGGGAGGAGAAGAGCAGAAGAGAATGGTGTCCTCTTGTCTCCCTTTCCCTATAGGTCTAGGGCTGAAGTTGGAGGTAATGATGAAGAGGACCAGGAGAAGGGGGGACCACGAGGATGATCAGAGGGCTGCTGCACCTCTCCTACAAAGGCAGGCAGAGAGTTGGTGGTGTTCAGCCTGGAGAATAAAAGGTTCTAGGGAGACCTTATAGCAGCCTTCCTATCTAAAGGGAGCTACAGGAGAGATGGGGAGGGACAGTTTGCAAGCACACGTAGCAATGGGACAAGGTTTTAAACTAGAGCAGGGTAGGTTTAGATTGGACATTAGGAAGAAGTTATTTACAATGAGGGTAGTGAGACAACAGAGCAGGCTGCCCAGAGAGGTGGTGGAGGCCCCATCCCTGGAGACTTCAGGGTCAGACTTGGTGAGGCTCTGAGCAATCTGATCTAGTTAAAGATGTCCTTGTTTACTGCAAGGATGTTGGACTACATGATCTTCAATGGTCCCTTCCAACCCAACATGATGTATGATTCTTTGAGAGGGGTCCTCCACGTAAATTCAGCAGAAAGGAGAGAGACTCAACCGTAGAGCAGTAACAGAGAATTGGTCTGGAACAAGTTACACCACGTGGCTTGGCTGAAGAGATCCAAGACATCTTAAGCACAATCAATAGTGGATATCCAAGAAAGTAATTTCGTTTCTAATTTAACTCTTCTGCGCTCAAACACCAGGACTTTTATCTCTACAACTCAAAGCTTTGATCTCTGCTTGTATTTACAAATTGATATGGGGCCAATAGTCCAATAATTGTTGTGATTTTTGAGGGAATATTCTCAATAATAGCTATGTTCTTGGTGTAATATAATTAAAGACTGAGCCTTTCTATCTAGTTCCAACATGAACAGAAGGTGATGATTATTTTTTGTGTGGTTCCCTGCAAGCATGAGATGGTGAGGAGCATTTCAGTTCTGTGCCAGTTGGCCACACAAGCAGTAGTTTGTGAGTCAAGATCAACAGCACACAAATGCAGTTTAAGACTTCCAGAAGCTCAGATTGAGGTGATGCTGTATTGAATGGCAAATAACAACACAATAATAACTAATAACATACAACCAGTAGCAGAATTGCATCGTGATGGCAATTTACCAGTGAAAAGTGGCATTTATAAAGCTCCGTGGTTGTTCCAGCCATGCTTTTCTGGTTTGCACTTCTGTTCTGTGTCACCCTGAAGAGCTCTGTCACTTTGCCCTGAAATTTAAAAACTTCTCACATCATGTGATGTTTCCTGGTTAGTAGGATGTCACTTCCAGTCTGATATTATTGCATGTAGACCTACAGAGCAGAACTCCTATTGTATCTTTTTAAGATGGCTATAATTTTATAGGTTGGGAAGTTGTTTAAACCCCAGAATGAAAGGAAAATCTAGCCATTCCATCCATAAAAGAAAGAAATATGCATTTCCACTTTACAAACTTGATGGGCCTTTCAAATTGCAAGAGTGACAATAAATTTGTCTTGCCAAGAAGTCTGACCCAAGGAATTTTTGGAGAATAAAAATTTCATAGGGCAACTGCTGTAACTTTTATCTCTGAGATTCATCTAAAAGTTGTACTATTTTTATTTTTTTTAATGTGAAGGACATCACCTGAAGTTTTATTGAGCTGTTCAAACACTGTTCTCGTCAATTTCTGATAGCTCAGACCATTTTTATATACTTCTAGGCAAATTATTTCAGGGTTTGTTTTTTTTTATCAGCCTCAGGTATATATATAATCCCAGCCATTTTAAAATCACATTCTATGCAGTGTGGATTATTCATGCAATCCTGGGGTTCACAGGATTGTTTGTTGTTAGATTTTGGATTCCTAGATTCTGTGTATGTTTACAAAAACTAGTAACCACAGAAAGGCTTTGACCTTCCCCAGCCTTAAATGCAGACTAGAGCAAGGTTGTTTTTTTTTTTTTTAAGGTGTAGAACTAGAACATATACCATATACCTACTAGGTGCAGAAAATAACATTTCTAGGAAAACACTGAGGTTTCAGTGTTCCTTTCCAAAGGGTCCTTAACTTTTTGTTGAAAAAATGTCTCAGCTTTAATTATTCGATTGCTTATACTCTTGTTTTCTGTAGCAGTTTGGTTACCATTTTTATAATCTATGTCACAAGGTCTGAGTTTTTACCACCAAAAGGTTTGTGCCACTTAAAATAGATAACAATTCTGGTACTGTTCAAACCCAAAGGAAGTGACAGGAGGAATTTTTGCACTTGGTTTAAGCTAACAAAAGAGGAACATTAAAAATTTGATCACCTTCTTTTTAAATAAAGTATTGCTGATAAAGGAAAAGGAACTGCTCTTGGCAAACCACTTTTTTTTGTTTGTTTGAATATCAGATGGTAATAACTATGCAATAGATTATCCAGAAAAGGATCAGATAAAGATGCTTCCTTTTTTTTAATTCTTTGGAGAAGTAAATGAAGCCTGGGCATGTTAACAGAAGTAAACTAGCTTTGTGTTGTAAGGAGTGGGAATTGTTCTTGAAGAGAAACCAGGACGGGAGGTTCAGGATGGGCATGACCCAATAATTCACACTTTAAGAATTAAGGAATGATGTAGAAACTTGTGTATTTCCCCCCTTCAGATACCTTAAGAACATAATAAGGAATGTCTCACCAGATTTAAAGTAAAAGTTGGATTACATCTTGCAGCCTTTGCTGCTGAGCAAGTTCAGAAATTGGCATTGCCCCTAAACGATGAAAGTGGTTAGACCATGAGGACATCTTTCTGTAAAAAGCCACTGATGGGAAAGCAAACTGCAAACAGATTCCAGTGGGAAGAGGCATGTGCTATGCATGAAGTCTTGCCATGGATAAGAGGGGGAACATATCTATATAGCAATATATCTATACCTGGTCCATATGTTTACAGAGCCACAAGTTTGTTTTTAACTCATTTAAAATACTGGTAGTGTAAATGGAATACAAAAAAGTTGTTATTGCAATAATATTAAGTTTGTGTTGATATGAGATCTCATACTGCAACAGATTCATGAGTAGAGACCTTGAGGAATAATTTTACTTGGATATTGTTCTTCCCTAGATAGTATCATAATCTTCCCTGAGACTGTAGGATGTTTTGAAATAAGGTGTCTACTGATTGGTACTATTTTAGTTTTATAAATCACTTTCAAGGCAGAGCACCATACAAACTGGTCTTGGGGGGGGTTTGGGGTGTTTTTTCCCCCCTTGGTTTGTGTGTTTAAAGATTGAATGTTCCTGAGGAAGCCAAAGCGATACATTATTTGGAAACTTTAATATTAAAAATGTGAGGAAATCCTGTGAGTATTTTCAGATAAATGTTCTACCTTCAGAGAAAATCAACTGGTTAAAACATCTATTACACATTTATCTCCATCTTCTATTTTTTCTTCTATTTCACTGGGTGGAAAATAAGAGGTAAGCTATTAAAATGTGACTAATGTGCATTATTTCTGAAGATTTCGTATGGGGGAGTCTGCCTAATGATAATATAAAAGCGTGGGAGAGTGGAATTGCCTAGTTTAATCAAGAGACAAGAATGAAAACTGCACGACGTGCCATAAATTCTTTACTGACCAAAAGTGGTAAGGGCATCTTTGCAATTACGATGCTCGTACCTGACAAGTTACCTGTGCATTGGAAGTTCTAGAGGTGGAGGTGGTTTTTTTTTTTTTTTCAGTCTAGTTCCTTGGACATAAGATAACTCCAATAGAACTTTTTTCCTTGACTGAAGAGCTTATCTCTTCCATTTTTAATACAGTTTCTGCAGTACAGGTAGCTAGCTGCCTTCTTCTGATGGGGAGAAGTTTGAAATCATAATTTATGTAATATAAAACATTATTTCTACTTGGCTACTGAAGTTCTATGTCCAGGCTTACAGGGCAGCTGATACAAACTAAGAAATTTCTGCAGGGTTTAAATAGAAGTAATATTCATACTCCCCCGTACTGTATAAGAACTTAAAACTGTACCATCATTCTTGTAGTATTTAGGAGTTGTTTTCTTCTAGTAGTATTTCTTCTCCTCACGATAAGAGAAATAAGTAGTAGTATTCCACTGAATCTTTCTGTTCCTGAGCATCAGCGCTGATTATATAATACATATATGTGTGTGTGTATTATCTGAAAATTATTGTTCTTTGCACTGATCTATAGAGACGGGAGAAATGCTTATAACTGCAAGGCCAGCAAACTTCCTGTTCTAGGCTTCAGAGTGGGAAATTTTATTTACAGCCAGCTAATGAAATTTTCATTTGCTTGCCTAGACCATATACAGGTTATTACCATTATCACTGACTACTTGTAACTTTGTAATGGCCGAGTTCATAATAAGAACTTCCGCAGGCTGTAGAGTTGGAAAATAATCAGGATTTATGCTTAAGGCCTTTGCTCGATCAGGTCTTCTAGACTCTGTTGTTACTAAGACTACAGTGACTTCATACTTAACTTCCACACTTTCCTTAGGTCTTAAGCACGTGGTCCCAAGTACTTGCCCTGCCATTGAGTGCTCCCAGCTGGGAAACCAAAAGTTGTGTCTTTGGCTAATGCCCGTAGGTCATATGTGAGATTGAATTCCCAAGTTGCTCCATTCCCCTGCTTATAAACTGCAAGATTTACTTTGATTCTGCCTCCATCTCTAAGGACCTGAGATGGAAAGTCTTAAAGTAGTGTTAGAAGGATAGATGAGGGAGTCTTGCCTGAAGCTGCAAGTGGCTGTGGCCATACTTCTTGGAGAAGTGGTGGTAGATATGATTGCAAACAAATGTTGATAGGAGGTAGGCAGACAAACGATGATACTGCAGAGATATCAAATAAGGCTATCAATATCTACCAGCTGTATGTAGTATGTGACTCCAAGACCATAATGCAGGCTCGGATGTTTCTCCTACGGGGACAGTAATACTAAATGTCTATGCAGCTTGCTGATTTAAAGCCTTGGACACAGTTTCCTGTCTGATGCTCACAGTGGGAAGCTTCTTCAGGCTTTATCCTTTGCATGCAACCTAGATGATTTTCCAGTTGACCAGAGATGATCATAAAATGATTTTTGGAATGTGTTTTTAATTTGCCTGTGACAAAAATAAGTGTGCAGAAGAGAGAAATTGTAATTAAGGTAAGAGGGGCAGAGTTTTGAACATATATAAACCTTTATTTGAGCAAGGTTCAGCTCAGGTTTGTTAGACCATAGATATTATCAGATTAATTCTAAACCTATTATTTTCCTACCCATCAGAGTTAAATCCTGCATACTTTGGGAGAGCTAATCACTTGTATTACATGGGAGGAAGATCCATAGGCCAGTATTACAAACACAACAGTTCTAGAAAATCTGGAGTAGACAATTAATTGCTTCTGTTCCCTTAAGGACTTTACTGAAGGAAGCCACAGGAATGATGATAGGTTGTTTTTCTTCTCGATATCTGCAGGACACTGCTAGAAGGGAAAAGACAGTTACCTCAGGCCTAGCAGGGTCGTAACTTAACTTGCTCTCAATGCTGGTACAGCTGTTTCAAAATTTTTTAGTTTAATCAGGGCATTAAGCCACATCTGCAACCTCCACAGCATCCACAGTGGTCTTGGGCTGGCAAAAAATGCCAGGGGAAAGGGAATCCCTGAAAACTGCAGGGAAGCCCTTGACTGAGAATATGAAAGTTTTGAACCATTTATGGGAAATCCTAGGGGCAAAAATGTTCTCACAGGTGAGTGAAGAAGTTATTGAAGTTATTAAGTCAATTTTTTAAAAGCATTTATATTTTATATAAATATATACCTATTTATGTGTCACTACATATATATATTCTCACGAATGTATTTATGTATTGGCTTTATTATGCTTTCAGGATTGTCATAGCTGATTTTCTGCAACGACTATTCTGTCCTCTTAAGAATGCTGCATACATAGTATGCATAAATAAAAGATGCTTTCACCCAATTTTTGATATATTTTTCTTATTTAACAGGTTAATGTAGCTCTTGGTGTCAAAATCAAGCTTTTCAGTGCTCTTATTGTATATGGACGCGATATGGATATGCTTTAGCTAAATCTTGAAAGATCTATGGAACCTATAGACTATTGAGGCTACACTTTCTAAAGCAGTAAAGTTGATTGCTTCCAATTATTTTTTCTGTTCAGCTTTCTCTTCCATTAAATACAGATGTAAATATGTGCAGAATCTAGTACAACTAAACTGAGTTACAATAACTCCAGGTGTTTTTTCCACAGAGGGGAGAGATTTGGAATTAATTCTGTCTTGGAGGCAGAATGTGAATTTCTTATAAATGGGGTGTGTGAAACTATTTTTCTGTGGCTTTGGATTCCTGTCTTAATCTGACATACTTGTTGATTTTTCTTTCATTTTATTTGAGAATGCTCAGCATTGGTTTATTTTAAGTTGGAAGATATGACCATACGTATAAAACAGGATCTGTATAATAAGCAGGAAAATATTATTTATTTATTTTTTTTAGTGCTCTGCAGAAACATTATTGATAACACTGCCCATGCTGGTTTTATAGTTAGCTTTGCATACAGATATTCAATTTATATTGGAGATTAAAAGGTAGTACTCCAGCTTCGTCAGTGAGAATCTTACAGTGTGTGGCACAGGACTTCACGTGCAACATGAAAACTGCATTATGCCATTTTCTGTTCCAGCAGGTAAGTCCCAGCCTTGTTTATCCCCCAGCAGAAGCTGACTGTGGAAGGTCAGGCTGGGAAGCTGGTGGCGTTTGACACTGCAACGTTCAGGAGTGATGAATATTTAATTCGGCAAGTGAGGGACCGTGTGGGAGGTTGAGGAGGCTGTAGCTCCTGGTTGACTGTCTGCGGTATCGACTTAGAGTGCTGTGTGAAAATGAATCCTTGGGTGTGAGCTTCAAGGGCACCAAGTAAAAAAAAAAAAGGCATTCTGACAGAGCAGCTGGCTACAGGAAAGTTAGGAAATAATAAAGGCAAATGTTTTGAGTGGTTTTGTGACTCTGGTCAAAGGTTTTACGTTCTGGTGGGCTGAGCCACCATGTTTTATTAAGCTCTATAAATGTAACGGAAAATTAAATGTGAACCTATAGAGTCTGGAACTAGAACAGGGACAAAAATAATTTATTTTATGCAGGTATTAGCTATTAGAAGGGAGCACATGTATAATTTGTTGATATTATGCAAACAGCATGAGGTAGCAGTCATTTCTCTGTCGGCCTATTTTAAGCACAGCAATAGAGCCGTTTGATTTTGAGGATATTATTCTTAGCAAGCTTTCAGGAGAAGTTAAAAACTATAGACAGAAACAGGGAGACTGTATTAATTTTCAGTGGCGTGGGCCAGGCTAAAGATTTCTTATCATTTTGTGTTCCAAATCAAGAAACGGTGCATGCAGTTTGGATAAATAATGGCTGGGCTAGTAGAAAGTTTTTTTTATTGTGTTATGAAGGGTTTATAAATAAATAAAGAAGTCTGTCTTCAAAACCCAGGGCTTTGGCAGTTCCCTCACTGTCTGTCCTGGGCTCTGTGGAAGTCACTGTTTCCACACAAGACAGAACAAAATCATGTCCACGTGGCATGTGAACACCCATTTTAATATGGAGTGAGGAAGCCAAGATAGTTTTTTGTTCCTTATTGCTGTGATGTTGAGGACTGACAGCAGCAATGAGCAATAATCATTTTAAAGCAAGTACATTTAGCTAGCATGTTATTTTCTAGTCAGTTGGGAAGGAAACGTATAGCTGCATCTCTGCTTCTCCAGCTCCTCTTCTGGCAAACTCCCTCTCTGGGCAAACGAGGTGCAGGACAATTTTAGTTGCTATTCACCAGCTGCAGATAGAAGTGGTGGCTGTTTCTTTACTATAAACAGTGAATAATTTGGAGTTAGTTCTGCAGTTCCCAGTGATTTAAACGATGAAGGAATCTAAACCTGCTGCATCCACTCTGAAATAACGGTGGCCAACTTTGGACCACTTGGTACACAATAGTGTCGAGAAGCAAAAGTCCAGGGAAGAGCTATTAAAAGAAATGCATTAGGGATTGTGATATAGAAGGACCCCTCCTTTCAGCTCTCCCTGGTTTGTCATAAAAGTGATGATGGTCATCTACTTGTGGCAGCTGTTTATTATGCCGATGGTAAACATCTTGCTGCTACCTTGTGTTCACCCATCTGTTTGCTTCTACCCATCTGTTATTTTTTGCCATGTGCTTAGGTTCTAAATACTCAGCTCTTTGAAATAAGGAGTTTAGAAATTCCTCTGATTTAAAAAAAAAAAAAACACAAAAAACCCAACCAAAAACCAAACCCAAAAAAACCCCAATAACATGTTTGGTTGTGGAATTCAGTGTTTGCATGAAGAACAAAAGCCTTTGCAAGTGTCTGGAGTCAACAGTGAGGAAATGCTGTGTATGCAGGTTTTCAGGGCTCCTGGTTGACTTCCTGCAGTCACCCTTTCTGATGAGGCTGAAACATCTAATTGAGCCAATTTTGTTATTTTTAGAAAGTTTTGATTTGCTCATAGGCAATAGCACAGGCCAGCTCAGAAGGAAATGTTGCTTTTTGTAGCTGAAAGAATGTTTAAATAACATGTGTAAATGAAAGTATAGAAGGCAAATTGTCTCCAAGAAGCCAATCAACTTGTGCTCTGCATATGTCACTTACCGGAGTAGCATGTTTATATCTGGCATGCACCGTTGTCCTTATTTCATGAGTTTCTTCTTCTCATCTAATATTTGTGATACTCTTTTTTTCCTCCTCAAACCAGACAGGCTGAGAGATTTGGGGCTGTTCTCTGGAGCCTGGAGAAGAGAAGGCTCTGAGGAGACTTTATAGCACCTTCTAGTCCATAGAGGGGGCTACAGGAGAGATGGGGAGGGACTCTTGATCAGGGTGTGGAGCCATAGGTCAAGGGGTAACGGTTGTAAACTGTAAAAGAGGAGATTTAGATGAGATATTAGGAAGAAATTCTTTCCTGTGAGGGTGGTGAGACACTGAAAGAGGTTGCCCAGAGAAGCTGTGGCTGCCCCATCCCTGGAGGGGTTCAAGGCCAGGCTGGATGGGGCTTTGAGCAACCTGCTCTGGTGGGAGGTGTCTCTGCCCAGGGCAGAGGGTTGGAACTCAGTTCTGTAATTCTACTGTGCTTTTTGTAAGTGGAATCTCTGCTGTTATTAGTTAATATAACATCAGCTGAATTTAATTTCTTCTTGAGTATTTTAAGAGGTTTTTTTTACTTTGTTATTAAATATAATCTCTGTTTGTTAACTCTTTCTCTCTCAAAAAGAAACTAATACTAGCTAATTCAGAATTACCTGTCATTTTATGGTGGGTCATCACAATGTTCTGTTCTGAGACAGGCAGTGTGTTTGGGGTTAAGATTGATTTATATTTTAAGGAAGATTAGACTAGATTATCCTAAAAACCTATTCAATCTAAGAATTTTTTTCCTTAATTTAAAATATGCTTTGATATTGCTGTTAATTGAGTTCTGCTTCAGTTTGGATTGTCTTATAGCGAAGTACTATTCCTACACAAAACCAAGAAATAGTGATTATATATCTGCTAATAACCACCAGCTCCTAACTACAGGAATTGCATAGTTCTGTCTTTTGTAGCGTGGGACTATATCAGTGTATTCCCCAGATCATTAATATGGTGAGGGTGCCCTGCAGTTGCCAACACTTGTGCCTGGGGCACAGACCAGTGATGCTCAAACCCAAATTCAGGGTCTAAAAACGCACATGGAATTGCATGTATGGATTGATTGAATTTCGTAAATTGATGGTTTTGCACTTTTTTTTCCTGGTGATAAAGACTTTTAAGGTTTTTCTTGAAGCTTTGTTTAGAAATCCTCAAAGGAAGAAAATATCTTGTTGTTATTATCAATTAATTTGTCCTAACAGCTCTTATAGTAGTACACTTTGTACATTCAGGGAAACTTTTCCTGTTCCACTGCTGTTGTGGACAATCTTTGAAGAAAAGCTGTGTTTCCTCCTTTAGTCACTTAATGCCTTCCAAGTTTCTGGAATAATTTTATGGTTTATATTATTCTGGGAGCCTGTCAGCTGGACTGGGTAAAAGAACTTGAAAAACCAGGAGGTCACAAACGAGATCTACTTTTTCCTTCCAAAAACCTTCCCTACTAACTGGAAAACACTTCTGCTTTGTGTGCGTGGGTTTTATTCCTTCTCTGTTGTACTTAAATAGTGGCTTTTAAACCCTGATTTCTAAGTTCCAAAGTCAGAATTTAACCAGATTCCCCTGAATAGGAATTTTCTTTCTTTTTCTAGGTTGGAGTTCACGGCTATAGATTATGAATTATTAGGGGTAGACATAGCTTATAGATATAACAGCTATTTATATACCTCACCACAAAGAGACTGTTTCTGACTGAGGACTTTGATGTGTCCCAGCAATTAAGACAAACAAAAACAAAAAACCATATTACTAATATATAGAAGTTGATATTCTCCATCTGTCCTTCATATTGTCTCACTATAATATACTTGTCAAGAAATCCATGGTGGTTTTCTTCCAGTCTTCTAATTTTCCTGTCCACTTTTCCTTGACCTGCTTGTTTGATTTGGGATCAGCAAACTTAGTCCAAAGGTCAGAGGCTTTCTGCTGAACAGAGGAATGTTGGGAGCTAGGATCTGGTTTTATCTGCATATTGCACTATTTTGTGGTTGTTTTTGTTTTTTTTTTTTTTTTTAAAACCTCTTAGTGAAACTGGTCAGAAACCTGTCATGAACTGCTGGTATGTAGGTAGCAATTACTGTTATTGCTGTATCAAAATGTAAAAGCTTTAGGAAAAAGCATCAACTGATGCAGCTTTGCTCTGGGGTCGGGAGGGAGAGCCATCACCAAAACATGGTGGTGGTGGTAGATGCTTATGTAAGGCTTTAGAATTTAGAAACCCAATATTTCAGTTCCACGTTTTGAAGTAACGCTGCCAGTGAAATTTGTATAAAGCAATTAAAAATGTCAAAGGATTAAGAAGGTCAAGGACTGTAGCAGAGATCTATTTGCATTGGCCTCTTCTCTTCTCCTCTAAAGAAGAGATACACGCTTCTGTTTTCAGTATCTCTTTACCTCTACCAGCTATTTAAGGAGCTTCCTTTTCAGAGACCAAAGGCATTTAGGAACTTCTAATGCGGACCGTGATCTTTAATGCCTCAAAATTTGTTGAATTTTTTTTTTTTAATTTGGCTGCGGTTTTGGTTTTGTTTTGGTGGGTTATTTGGTGGCGTTTTTCATCAAACTCTTCCTGGCAACGTGTTCTGTGTCTTTTCAGAAAAGCAGTTACTGCTTAAGATGAGTGGCTGTAGGAAGTGATGTAAACATGAAATATGGAAATTTGCCCTGAGTTTCTTCTCAGGCTAAACCCTTTGGTGGGCTAAACCGGGGGCTCCTGGGAGCTATTTCATTTGGGTTCTTTCCATGAGCTGTGTGAGCCTCACTGGGAGCCTACGACAGCAGGCTTGTGTTTTAGATAGCGGGCACAGAAACTGTGTCATCCAACTGCAACTTTGATAATGCTTTGATGTATTGTGTTGATAATGTATTTATCTTTGCTCGGTGCACAATATAAAGAATAGCTTGAAGAAGTGCATTTGTGTTTATTATAATTTCTTAAAGGCATTGACCAAAACGTTTTATGGTCAGTGCTGTCATTAAAATTAGATCAGACAGTGATTTTATTTTGCTAAGCTTTTCCTTAATGGGTTCTTTGTCTTCATTTAACTGTATTAGACGTTGTGTATTGCATCACCCTCTAATGCAATAGAGTTGTTCTCTGTGTTTATGTAGCACAGGGAAGTTCTCAAAGGGAAATTAAAACATGTTCTTTGGGTTCTTTGGTCATGGCTTTGGCAGATCACTTTTATTAACAGGAAACACTTGTCATGCAAGATGGAAAATAATGAATTTGTAAGGTAAAAGTAAGGGATGCATGTAGGTTCCTGAAGAGACTTTCTTGGAGAGCTCCCCATCTGTCCCAGGTCAGGCAGCTGGAGCACAATGGGCTCCTGGTACCTTACTCGTTGTGTAGAGTGGTCCCGTGGCCAGAGGTTCCTGTGACCTTCAGAAGCCTACATGCTTCCTTTGGCCAACAGGCAGAGTGGGCGTGATGGGGAGCCTACAGGAGAGATGGGGAGGGACCCTTTATCAGGGCTGGAGTGATAGGACAAGGGGTAATGGCTTTAAACTGTAAAAGGAGAGATTTAGATGAGATATCAGGAGGAAATTCTTTCCATTGAGGCACTGGAAGAGGTTGCCCAGAGAAGCTGTGGTTGCCCCATCCCTGGAGGGGTTCAAGGCCAGGCTGGATGGGGCTTGGAGCAACCTGCTCTGGTGGGAGGTGTCCCTGCCCGTGGGAGCTGGATGATCTTTAAGGTCCCTTCCAACCCAAACCATTCTCTGACTCTATGAACATACCGAGTAAACGTAGACCTTTAGAAACACATTAGGCGAGGTCTCTTTCGTCCCACACCTGCGTAGGTCTCCTGAGGGCTGCCCATCACAGCTGAAGAACATTTAAGCGCTGGTTGAATGTCACACCTGCAAAGTGCCCTGTGTCCCTGTCCCCTGCAGGTGGGAGCCACCAGGCACACAGCTGCTTTGCCACACCAGTCACAATCCTCCACCCACAGATGGGCTGCTGTGTGATACTGGTGGGGCTTGGTTTTCTCTTCCATGAAGTCCAATGTCGCCGTGATTTGGAACAAAGGGAAGCATTGAGTGTCTCCAAAAGCTCCAAATAACTTGTGCTTTCTCATCTTATGCCCCCTGCATCTTCTGCTCGCCTTCCCTCACCCTGCATCTAGAGGAGAGATGACAAGTTGCACCATCAGCAGCCAAGCAAGGTCTAAGCCACAAGGAAGGATCTGAGTCATCTCCCTGAGAGAGTATTTTAGCCATACATCATCGTTTGTTTTCAGGCAAACCAGTACAATTATGCAACATAAATTCTTTTAAAGCATTTGGGACTTCAGTTCAATTTAAAATCCTGTAGGTTTTATGGCCAAAATGAGTGATTGCTGAGCGTGTGCATAGAAATGAAGACTCAGGAAGAGGCGTGTGGGGAGGATTAAGGGGCATGTGGAGCAGAGCCTCGTGCACCCACTGGGTGAGCTCCAGCCAGGTTCTGAGAGAGGATGGGGGATCTGAGGAGCCCATGGGAAAAGGTGGGTTATGGTATTTCTGGCTCTGGAGCCCAGGGTTGCTCTCCTGGTGTGGTGAGTGTTTTCTGTGAGCCCAAGGGCTGGCTGAGATCTCCTGCCACTGCGTTTCCCCGGGCTCCAGAAGAGCCAGGTGACTTTGCCCAGCTTAACTCCTGATTTACGCCTGGCTTAAAAGGGGATGAAAATCTGATCTATTTAAAAACAAGGCTCGGTTACAAGAGGAATAGAGGGAGACATTAAAATGTCTCCAGCCTGAATGTTTTATCGCTCCAGGAAAGTGTTGAGGCAGAGGTGTAAGGCTGCCTGTTGGCCCTGGGGCAGGGAGGATGGCCAGGCTGGGGACACAGCCCTGACACCTTGAGCCACTTGACTCCTGACTGTCCCAGAGTTGCCCTGGGGCTGCGGGGGAATCACAGCCACGGCTGAGATGCTTTTACAACCAACTTCTACATCCTTCCCTCCCAAGGAAGGGGAACGCATGTGGATTTTGTCCCTTAGGCCTCACCAGCTGACAAAGGTCCCTGTCTTACCTTCCTTTTCCTTGGCTTTAATTAAGAGCTGGAAACTGGGAGGAAGCAGAGCCTCGGCGCTCACCGGCACTGCCCGCTGCAGTGGAAAACACACACGGGTATTAAAACATCACCAGGAGCAGGAGGAAAGAAATTAGTAATTCAGCGCTTGCAAAGAAAACCAAATTATCAACAATATTTTTTTTTTTATCATCGTCATCATCACCACTGCTATTTAAAGCCCTAGTGCTGGTTCTCATGCTGCTACGTGAGACTGGGCCACCACTGCACAAACAAGGTCTTGGACCTTGGGAACTGCAGACCCAGCGAGAGATGCAACAAGCAGAAAGCAAAAAAAGAGACCCCGAAGCTCAGCTTTATGTGCTTCCTTTAAAAAGTGCTCTCATGATTTTGGAAAATAAATCAGAGTTTACAATGCCAGCTACCTATTTATTCTTTTCTCCTTCTGTATAAAGGTGTGGAGTCTATAGTTTTATTTTTTCCTCTCTCTCTTTCTTTTTTTTTAATGGGAATACACAGACAGCTTTGTATCTCCACATTCATTTTTTTTACTTACACAGACGTAAACTCCACTAAAGCTGGGGGAATTATTGACAACTGATCCTGAGGCAACCCAAGGCCAGACTCCGACCTATTGATTTCCCTGAGATTGCTCAGGAGGTATGGAGTTCGTTGCAGAATGCAGCCTTTGTTTGTTTTGTTTATTACTCAATATATAACAATGTGGAATAAAGAACAATGGCGAACTGCAGAAATGCCTGAGGATTTCTCTTTTAATTGAAATCAGGGCTGGGAACATCCTTGTAAATCAGCCAGCCTTTGAGAAAACTCACTGCTTTTGCAAAGTTTACTTTCAAATGGGATTTAGCTTTAACTCTTTGTGTCTCACAGCAGCTCAGCTAAATAATTTCTAACCATTTCTCCGAAGTGGCTACGTGCTGCTCAGCAAGTCTGAAAACTTACAGGCACAACAGATGCTGGGCAGGATTCTTATTTATACTGAAGCTGTGAACAGTAGTTGAGAAAAATCAATTACACGTAATTATTAGAGACATGGCTGATATCGGTCCAAATCCACATTTTTAAAAAGCTGGATGCTCTTCAGGATCAAGGTTTTTGTTCAGTCCATTAACAACCTATGGGCTCTCCTTGTAAAATTATGACCTAGATCTCAATTTTACTTAAGTTTAATGTTGCTTTAGATTAAGTTTTAATTCAGAGCCCTATAATTGCAACACAGGGTGCAGGCCAGAGAGAGCATTTCACTCCATCAGCAATTTGGCTCCAGCTCCAGCCCCTCTCTGAGAGCACTTCAGCCTCCCGGTCCATGGGTACAACCACAGTAAGCAGAAGAAACATTTAAACTCTGATGTCCTAATTAAAGTCCACTCATTTCCCACATTGGGAAGCTCCTCCTGCATTATGAAACATTCAAACCACAGCGTTTTCTGCTCGGCTCAAGATTTCACAATGGGACTTTCCTTCTTCAGCTGTAATTTTCCAAACTCACATTTGCAGAGGGCTCTCGTTCCAGTGCGTTTATTGGATTGAGATGTCTCGTAATTATTTATAACAAAAGGGTTTGTCCTTCCAGCCTATTGTAAGTGGGCAGCACGCTGAAGGCTGTTAGCAGCAGCAGGCTGCAAGAGGATCAGGCTATTAAGATTAATGCAACAAATTTGAATTCTTCCATCCCCTCCCTCCAGTAGCCCATCTGTGTGTGTGTGTGGGGTGTGTGTGTGTGTGTGTATGTGGCTGGGAAGAAAAAAGAAAGGACTCCTGTGCTCCAGGATAATAGTGAGCACTGCTGAAGAGGAAAAAGGAAAACACTGTTTATCCCTAGCAGGAAGATAATTGATCTATAGTCTGCACACAACTGGTCTCAAAGCAGCCAGTAGCTACACAGAAGAGCAGAGCCCAAACCAGCCTGTCAAACAAAAGCTTTATAGGGACACCAGGGAGAACAAAAGTAGCACATTTCATTCCTCCATAATAAATCTTCCATCTTTATTGTGCAGAGATGTTTTTTTGCTCCTGAGCAGGCTGTGTTTTGGAGCGGGGCTCACCCCTGCCACCCCCACCGAATGGCTTTGATGGGGACCTGGAGCATCCAGCTGGAGCCGAGCTGCTTTACTGGGATTTGGGGGGTTATTCTGGCTGGGCACAGCCAGGCCCAACCATTCTCTGCATCCTCAGACAGTGGCAGCTCTCGGGCTCCAGTTCTCTCCCTCTCTATTTTATGTGCGTGAAAGGTAATAAAATAACCATTTCTAAATTTAACTAGCATTACATAATGCAGCTATTTATTATGTAAAGCCGCTGTTTACAATGCCCGGAATATTGATCACGATAAAAAATGCAACGCAGCTAGAGCTTGTATAAATTCAGGCTCCTGTTTTCCTTTCTTTTTGTTTAAAGGATCAATCAAAGGTCTAATTTGTTCTGGTGAATTCACCTCTGCAAAGCAAGCGGAGCGCCAGGCAGCGCGGTGCTGAGTGTCAGTCAGGCTCACACTGACACTCAGCTCAGAATCTGGCAGAGGATATATAAAGATGACAATTTGTTCATTATCCGAACCATTGGAAAAGGCAAATAAAGCACACTAACCTGCTTTATTTCAAATCAGGTCAATTTATTACCTTTTTTTTTTTTTTTTCTCAGCTCTAAAGCAGCATTGGCAACCACTTAAGAATTCCAGCGTTATGACTGTTTATCATCATTATCACCTACAGTAGATTATGAATAGGTATTTTCTTACAATAGCACATGTAGCCTGCAAAAATGAAAGATGTTTTCCTATCCTTTAGGCTTTTTGGGGGTAGAAAGAGGGATGGAAAAAGAGAATTAAATATTAACAGAGCGAACAGATCACTAAGCAAAAAAACAATTAAATAGCACAGCATCCATTCAACAATAACACCAAATCATGATGCAAGCGCCGAGCGTGGGGTGACAAACTAATCACGGATTAAAGGACTCATTTGTGTCTCATGAGTATTCATGGCCCAAACCTGATACGTGCAACCTGATCTTGGGGAAATATGTTTTGCAGGAAACATGAGGTTATACCAGTGTCTGAGAGTGTCTGAGCAAAACGATGATGGCTTTTCTTGAGTGTGCCTTAGGGAGAAAGGGAATGTTTACATTTTTATCTGCTACCTTTTTGTTTTGTTTTGTTTTGTTTTGTGTGGAGTTGTTTTCCTCCTCTCTACCAAATGAGACACAGGTTTTTTTCCCAACCTACCCCTGCCCATCCCTGCACTTGCCCGGACAAATATGGGTGATCATAAAAAACCACTCCCATCATTTGATGTCACCCAGAAAATCAAATGTTATAATGAAGCATGGAGCATGCCATGGTGGGCAATATTCCTCTACTGGCATCCAGGAGCCAGTCTTTCCAAAGACAAATCACCCCCATAAACAGAGGATGAGAGGGTGTAAATCCAGCCCCGTAGCAGGTGTGCTGTTGGCTGTTGCCTGTGGCTCATCACACAGGGAAGGGGCCACGGGGACAGCGAACACAAAAATGTCCTACCTCAGTGGGAGCATCTTTTCTGGACCCTTAGAGTTGCCTGGCTCAATTTTGGTGCAAAGATTGCTGTTAGTCATACAGTACCACAACACTTTTTCTCTTCCATTTACCTTCAGCTCAGGATGTAGGAAAATTAAAACCACTATTGGGTCAAACTATGGTCTCCGGGAGAAATTTCCCTTAGAGACCAGAGAAGGCCTCAAGAAACCAGTGAGTCCAACTAGTCCCATAATGAAAGAAGGTCAAATATACCAAACAGTTTTCTCTCTACTCACTCTATGAGGGTGAAGAAGGTCACAGCCCATTGTGGAAAGCCACACAGCTCCACAGCTCTTCCAGGATCAGTCCTGTCTCCTGCTCCTATCGCTCTTGAGCCTCATGGCACAAGAAGTCTTCTGCTGGCCTCCAGACACCATCAGGTAGCAGATAAAAGAGAATTAGAGCAGGTCAGGCTCTGGTGTCCAGGACCAATATGCCCTCTCTGCTCTGCTCTTCATTCTCCACTCTTACATTCCTCACTCAGTGTCCACCTGCCTTTCCCCAATCTCCTTTTGGTCCCAGGAAGGAAAATCGTCTCTAGTGGTGTCTACCAGCTCTTGCCATGTAGGTAGAGGGCCATGTGCTTTGTGCAAAAGACTCTTGGAAAATGATCCTTCACAATATTTTCCCCTAAAGAACTCCTCCAAAACAAGGAGGAGGCCACTCATGACTTCAGCACCACTAAGGAGGCCATTGCTGGGTATCCTGAGGCATCTGGCTTATGTAGCTCCAGCCCCAGTAGAGCAGTCTGGTTTCTTTTCCCCATTACACAGTTTGGAAAGTCCCCAATTCCTCTATCTACACCCTCATCTCTGCCACCAATCAACATCATCAGTGCAAGACAGTTTGTTAAGACTGAGATTGTTCTTCTCAATCAGCCTCTGAGCAGTTGTCTTTCTTTCAGCAGAGTGAAAAATCCAGCAGCTAAGGCAGTACATTTTTACAATCTTAATGGAGCTCGTACTTTAAAGTTTAAAGGAGCTTAAACAGTGGGAAAGCCCCTGTGGAAAATCCAGTGTTTTCATATGCAAGTCAGGTTTGGGGCTGTGTATTAGCTGTTGTTCTTTGCAGTAGCCGGTGCTTCGTTTCTGTTCAGAAGCAAATGTTAAAAAGCGAGCGAGCAATTTATAACGAAATAATCAATGCTGGTGGTGAATTCGCTGGTGCCCGTGCACTTAGCCCTGCCTAGGATCAGAAATTTCTCTTGGGGGCAGCATTTCTTACAGAGATGGATGGATTTATTTTCCATCTTCAAAATGTTTACGAGCACATCTAGATCTCCTGTTCCAGCCGTGCCGCTGCTTGAGGGCCAGGAGCTCCCCCCCCAGCTAATGCCAGCAGGGGAAAGTAGATGCACTGAGAGGTGGAAGAGCAACCCAAAGGTCCCTTTGCCTGAAAGCCCCCCATTTAGCAGCCTGGGATGGAGCATTCATCAGAAACTTGCTGTCCACCCAATCTACCCTCTGTGGGGCTTCAGAGCCCTTCTGTCCTCCCCGGGTGGGCTTCACGGGAGCACCAAAGCTCAGGCTGCCTGCAGTGGCACCAAGCACCAGGAGATCATTAACACTGGTGACTATCTGAAGGTGTGTCCCCACAGCAAGATGAAGCATATGGAGCTGAGTTCAGGCTGATGAGAACCTTAAGTCACCTAACATGTGCCCACACTGCTCTGTCTCTCACCCTCACCCTTAAAGGGGCTTGACTTAGTGGTGTGGGGAACAGACAAGTCTGCTGGTGAGCAAGTAGGCTGGGGACCACGCCAAGGTGACGGAGAAAATGCAGCCAAGTCATGCTCTGCATAGGGCAGATGCAGGAGGCTGCCCCATACACACGTGCCAGGAGATTACATAGCTGTAAATGTTTAATTACTTTCCCCACATCAGTCCCAGTAGGTGAATGAAGCCCTGAAAGGTGGATGGGAGAAGCAGATGCAGTGTTTGCTTTAATGCTGGGGACTCCGGGCTCTCAAACCCTGCTGGTTTCTCAGGAGGGTGCTTCCAAACTAGGTGAAAAATATAGCTGAGGATGGCTAATTAACTGCAGGGCTGTTAGCAGCCCATGAGGATTCAACCCTCCAGTGAACTAAACGGCAAAGAATATGGCTAAAGTTCAGCATCTTGGAAAGAAAGTGTTGATGAGCAAAGAACTGAAGAAACTAAGCAGTGTTTTGTGAGAGAGATGAGAGTTAAGAGCAGAAGGGTGTTCCTGCAGGGAATACTCCCAGAAACCTGGGTGATTACACAGCACAAAAACAAACCCGAGGAGCTTTACATCAACAGAACTTCACAAAACTTTCCAGGCGGGATGTCAGGAGTTCAGTATTTATCAACAAAGCCGTGGGGACACTCACACTTATAGCTTAGTCTAATCATGGGAGCTCCAAAATAGATGCTTCTGAAAACAGGCAGAGATAAACCCAGGCCATTTTGGGAAACTGTCCCCTTCTTTTTTTTTCCTTTCGTTAGCCCCAGACCATCTGGAAACTGAGCTGACTGATTTTCATCTTGCTTATGCGACCGTAAATCAGAAGCAAATTTAGCCAAGGGAAGAAGGTGATGTGGGTGTAGTGGGCTGGAATGCCTGAGAACCCTCTTTATTGTTATTATTAAGCTATAACTGCGTGTGGGACTATAAATCAGCCCACCCTGCTGATAATGGAGTGTAAGGAGCACCACACTTTCCTAACCAGCCCGAGACTGGTTGGGTTTTGTGGCAACCCACACTAGCAAATGCCTGAGCTCCTCCTCTGTTAGCAAGAGCCTCTTTGCTTCCCGTCACTGGTGTGACTGAGCCACTAAAATCCCTCTCTTCTCTTCCCCGAGGCCCAGATTTTTGTCCCTACCTGTGTTTTGCAGCCCTTCTCTGAGCAGACAGTCCATTCTGCAGGCTTTTGGGCTTGTTAAACACAGATGTTTTCCACAGGGGGGAAGAGAAGACCTTCCTGCAGAAATGAAGCATAACAAAGCATCGTCCTCCTGAATTTATGCAGGACGCAGCTGGTTGCCTTTACACACCATCCGAGGGTTTTGGAGAATGAGAATCTTACTGTTTGGTGCTCTGGAAGATGCTTCTGGCCTTATATTCCTCTCCCATCCATCCATCACAGGGCAATTGCCTGTCTGTTGTTTTCTTGCTGTGAATCTCCCCGTTCCTCTGTGCACGACCCTTCCTGCTCATGTGAACAGCATCAGGGGTCTAACCTGGGGTATCCCAGTGCCAAAACCACGAGGCTGAGGGGACCAGTTGAAGTCTCACCAGTGGTAAACAGGGAGTGGGCTTACAAACATCTCTGCGTGGGGCTTAAGGGGAGGGTGAGACAAGATGCCAGACAGAGAGGGGCTCCTCATCCTCAGCTTCCTGGGTCCACCCCAGGGCCACGAAACCATCTATGGCTTTTCTTACAGGGTGCTCCCAGGAGGACCTCAGAAGCAGGGATCAAACCTGGTATGTCTGGGTGTTAGAGAGAGGTCATCCTGCAGCCTCCATGTGTGTTGTAAGTGGATTGTCATGGCTTCATGGCCAACGATGAGGCCTCCTCTCGCGAGCTGTCTGCCTTTGTATCCTTCATATCACTGTTTTTTGAGTGCAATACTCTGTCGGGTCTCAGCGGAAGGGAGAACAGGTCCTTATCTTTAGTATCACAAAAAAAAAGAGCTACAGAAAACATCTTGAAGGGTGTCTAGCCCTCCCCCTCTCAGCCTACACGAGTAAACATCCTCGCTTAGGTGTGCCTTTTACCATATTAATAGCTACTTCCCTTTCCGTAATCACTGGGTTATTGCCACAGAAATTGCAGCAACGTTAATAGCCAGTGACCCACAAATTCGACACACCACAAAGGTCACGGAGTTATCTCACGCAACGAGCTTACTTTTGATGAATCGGTACCATTCCCTGGAACATTCTTGCAGTAATTTTAAGAGTCGTAACATCTTACCACGTGCCGCTTTAACTTTTTTGACACGAAGCTAAAAATAGCGAGCGCTGCCAAGCCTGGGAGAACAGCATCTCAAGTTCAGATCGGAGCTGAAAACCCCCAGCGTTTCAGGATGTTCGTGTGAGCGTTTTGATTTCAACACACCATAAAGACAAGGTTAACCCGAGAAGTTTGGATGTGAGTCCAGACAGGGACAGGTACAAAAAACCAAAACAAACCAAAAACACGTGCCTGCCTTCATCCTATTTCTATTTAAAGAATCGCAGTATCAAACGCCTGGCAACTGATTCGAAGGCAGAGGCCAACTCGAAATGATAAGTGATTATAAGCAGATGCTGCTTAGGCTCCTGCTGCTGTGCTCTTTGCTGTCTGACACCGTGTCACCACACAGGTGTAAGCCCCCCATCTTGGGGGGGTGTCTTGCTCACCCACTGCCCAACGCTCGCTCAGCAGACAAAAAGGAGGGCGACACTGGTCGCTTCGTTTTCGCCAAGCACTTTGAGACCGTTGGATGGAAGAGGCCATTGTTTTTATGATGGGTGGGGGTGGTTTGCTGGCTCTCTCCTCCTTCACTGCTCTACTGGGAAGGCAGAGACCTGGGGAGGGTTTGAGCTGAAAGAGGCGCTGAGCAGTTGTGTGCCAGGAGGCCTGATGAGCAAGGTGTGAGCTCTGCGTCCCGTGACACCACGGAAGGCCCAGCCAGGCTTTACAGCCTTTCCTCATTGCTTGGGCAAGCAAAGGGATCCCTGTGCTTTTTATACAGCCGATTGCTGAGAAAACGTGGAAGCTTGGAACATTTTTGCTTGTGTTTCCATAAATCCCTTCTAACACACATCCCCTGTTCTTTGATTCGGCCTGGATAATCTCGCACAGCGCGTTGTCCCAGCCACACGGGAGAGGGGGTGACTGCATTCGAAGCAGGGAGGAGGAGGAGGAGGAGGAGAAGGCTCTGCCCAGTTGAGGTTTCAGAGGATGAATGCCAGCTTGTGATCCCGTGGGCTGCTCCGGTTATCAGGCAGGGCACCACTCCGCTGGCAACTCCCCCATCTCGAGCTGGAGCGAGCAACGGGACGTGTTAAGTAATCCACAGTGTGGGAAGGGTGAACACCCTGCCATTTGCTGGTTATTTATACACCCAGACTGGCTTTCTCTGCCTGCCTATTTCCCTTCTTTTTTTTTTTTTAAAGGGGATTGTGAAAATTCAAAAGGTCTTTTTTTTTTTGGAAACTATCGTCTTTTTCTTCACCTAGAGGTGGCCAAGGGCATTTCTTCTGTAGTCCCCATCATTCCCACTGAAACCTCCAAGATACACTTCCATGCTGAAGCCGTGGTGAGGCAGGACTTCCACCACCAGTCCGTGAGGAGGCAGAAAGTTCTCAGTGGGCTGAGTCGAGAAGCTGGAGAACCTGATAAATTCACAATTTCTGATTACTTTCCCCCCGAGGACCTATATGATAGAAAAAATACCCTCCTGTGTGATTTTTCTGCCAGCAGTGGCCCCACTGGAGGGGGACCTGTGTCCTGCCAGAGGCTCCCATGGCTCCATGTCACCAGAGGGCATGACTGAGACTCGCAGAGCCCAAACTCAGGTTGAGTTAGACCAAGAATAAATAGGGGAATTTCAGGGATTTCATTGCAGACCCTATAACAAGCCTACAGGCATCACCCTACAAGTACCCCTTTTGCCTCAAGAACACCAGAAATCCTGTGGAGGTATCGGGGTTGGTATGTGCAGCGGAGATTGGAGATGCACCTCCTGATTCTCCTCATTGCCACGTGGCCGTTGTCCTTCTGCAGGGCCAGCAGCCTAGGAGTGATTAAAATTTAAATATAAATAAATAAATAAATGAACAAAATAAATGCCTAAATAAACACGGATCCTCGCAATGCAAATTAAGGCCACATTGCAGGAGAAATTGAATCCAAAGAATGCAAACAGCCAAACAAACAAACAAACAAGCAACAAAAGAAAACCAATTATTTTTTAGGGGGGAATCACAAATGAGTAAACAAAACAATGAATGCCTCTGGCCTCTGGCATCCGTGCACTGGAATGAACACAACTCCCTGGGAGCAAGGCCCGGACTTCCTTTTGGAGTCACTCCTGCCTCATCCTGATGCCCCTCTACCCTGTGGCTTCTTTATCTCAGAATAAAATTATTTAATTGTGACACTCGGGTACATCTGGTGGGCCTGATGCTGTTGGTGGATTTTTTTTTTTTATTTTATTAAAGCCATACGTTAGACAAACTCCCAGAAGGATGAGGATTTCTTTTTTCATTCTTCTCATAGCATCCACTTTAGGAGAAATTAATTTCTCCCCCCTGCCTTGATTGCCCGTGCCATCTTACAAGATTTCCCTGCGTCGTTTGAAAACCAGCGTAGACGGTTGGTCTATTGTGAGAAACCACAGGGAGGTTGTAAGCTGTCGCATCACAGTTACCAGCTTTAGCTTCACCAGGATGAAAATAGACAATAGCGAGAGGAAAGGGGTTTTGAAGGTCTCCAGCTCACTGTTTCCAATTAGGAAGCGACTTCTCCTCGTTCCACCACTGCAGCACATCTTTGTTAGTAGCACAAATTTTTCAAACCCTTGCTCAGGCTCTGATTCATAGAATCATAGAATGTTTTGGGTTGGAAGGGACCTTAAAGATCATCCAGTTCCAACCCCTACCATGGGCAGGGACACCTCCCACCAGACCAGGTTGCTCCAGGCCCCATCCAACCTGGTCTTGAACTCCTCCAGAGATGGGGCAGCCACAGCTTCTCTGGGCAACCTGTTCCAGCGTCTCACCACCCTCACAGTAAAGAATTTCTTCCTACTATCTCATCTGAATCTCCTCTCTTTCAGTTTAAAACCGTTCCCCGTAATCCTATGGTTCCCTTCCCTAATCAAGAGCCCCTCCCCAGCTTTCCTGGAGCCCCTTTAGGGTCAGGAAGGGGCTCTAAGGTCTCCCCGGAGCCTTCTCCAGGCTGAACCCCCCCAACTCTCTCAGCCTGTTCTCCCAGCAGAGGGACTCCAGCCCTCACAACATCCTCAAGGAAACCTCCCCATTCAACAAAGCACTTCAGTGTGTGCCCCAGCCCTGCTGAAGTCAAGGAGGTTCATCCATGAGGATCACAAGCTGCTCAGCCTTCCCCAAACTGGTGTCCCCCAGCCTGCGGGATGGGACGGGGAGGGTGGAGGGTGTCCCCCAGTCCCCGCTGTGCAGCCTCAGGGCTCCCTCACACCACCTCCACAGCCACAAGACCTGACTCCTTGTGTCGTATCTCCTCAGACTTTTCTTCAAGCTCAGCTTAAGCATCATCCGTCCAGCTGCTTTCGTTACCTCGTTAACCGAAAGGGCAGTACGGTCTGTGTCTATCCAACTGCGCTGTAATGAAACAGCCAGTGGCAAATTTACTATCTACCCCACTTCTTGGCTAATTTTATGGACTTTAACCAGGGATTATTCAAGCTTTCTGGCCAAGCACTACACGACGTCAGCGCGGGAGGCAGGATCTGTCCCTCATTTATTGTCCTTCCTCGTTTATTGCCTTTGTTTCTCTTTTCACAGATTAATTACAAACATCTCACTCTGTGGAGCGAACTCCCACTGCATGGCAGTTGTGTGATCTCAGCGCCATGAATTATAGATGCCTGACATATCACACCAAGCTATTATGATTTTTTTCTTTTTTTTTTTTTTTCTTTTCCACAAGCAAGCTATGAATTATGAAGAAGATCTATTAAATTTATAATATTCTCTACCTTTGGTATAAGAATGGGAAGACACAGCCTAACGATGCCTTCATTTTGCCCTCTCCTTCCCCTATGGGCTCGGGCAGAGCAGAAAACACAGGGCGCAATATGGACTCTGTTTTTAGGGAAAAACAATTGATGTTGTAGAGATGTCAGCCCAGTGTCCTTCTTGTTAGTCGCAGGAGTGGGTTTATTGGGCTTGCTGGGGGCTACCATGGGCCCAGGATCCCCTGGGCAAGGGGCTGTGGGTGACATGGCCACCAGCACCATCACCCCTGTCAGCTTCCCTCGGCTGATTTGATGGGACAATGGAGGGCAGGAAGGTGTTGTGATGGAGGAGCAGAGGGAGACTTTGACAATGGGTGGCAAATACTGGTGGCCGCAGAAGAAGAGTCTGTGGACATCAAGGGACAAGAGTGGCGGCCCTCAGCACACTCAGGGATTCCTCCTCAGCCATCTCCCCTCTCTCCCCTCAGTGACCTTCTCCCAACCCTTTCTCCTCAGGTGTCTCCTTTCAGCCATTTCCCCTCAGGTGTCCCAACTCAGCCTGCTTTCAAAGGTCTCCCCCTCAGCCATTTTTTCCTCTCCAGGCTTTTCCCCTCAGCCATTTCCCCCCCCTCCTGGGTCTCTCCCCTCAGCCATTTTCTGTCCCCCCAGGGGCTCTCTCCTTAGCCACTTTCCCCCCCAGGCTCTCCCCTCAGCCATTTTCCCTCACGAAGGGCCTTCCCTTTACCCTCACGGGTCTCGCCCCTCAGCCATTTCCTCCCTGCCAAAAAGGGCTTTCTCCTCAGCCATTTTCTCCCCTCAGGCCTCTTCCCTCAGCCATTTTCCCCCCGCCAAGGGTTCTCCCCTCAGCCATGTGTCCCCCAAGGTCTCTTCCCTCAGCCATTTTCTACCCTCCCCAGGGCTCTCTCGTCAGCCATACCCCTCTCATCTCCCCGTCTCTCCCCTCAGCCATTTCCTCCCCCCCCCAAGCATTTTCCCCTCAACCCCCAAGGCTCTCCCCTCAGTTGTGTCCCCCCAGGGGCCTGCTCTCAGACGTTTTTCATCCCAGGGCTCTCCCCTCCGCCATTCCCCCCCCCCCCCCCCCCCCCCCCCCCCCCCCCGCCCCCCCCCCCCCCCCCCCCCCCCCCGCCCCGGCGCCCCCCCGCCGCCCCCCCCCCCCC
>BJBW01001178.1:8199-18333 GCA_004320125.1 Scolopax mira
CTCCCCAGTTCAAGAGAGACAGGGAACTGCTGGAGAGAATCCAGCGTAGGGCAACAAAGATGATGGAGGGATTGGAGCATCTCCCTGATGAGGAAAGGCTGAGAGAGCTGGGACTCTTCAGCCTGGAGAAGAGAAGGCTGAGGGGAGACCTTATGAATGCTTCCAAGGGTCTAAAGGGTGGGTTGAAGGAGGATGGAGCTGGACTCTTTTCAGTGGTTCCCAGGGACAGGGACAGGACGAGGGCACAACCATGGGAAGTTCCACTCAATAGGAGGAAGAACTTCTTTAGTTTGAGGGTGGCAGAGCCCTGGCAGAGGCTGCCCAGGGAGGGTGTGGAGTTCCCTTCTTTGGAGATCTTCCAGCCCTGCCTAGATGCTCCTGAGTGATCTCCAGTGGTCTCTAGACCATCTAGTCTCTGGATGGTCTCTGACAATTCCATGATTCCATGATCCCCAGCAGCAGCCCCAGCTGAGAAGTGATGGCCACCAGCTCTGTTGAGGGATCAGACCCACCGGGTTTTTCACTCACTGCTTTGTCCCCCCTCCCTTCTCTTTTAGAAGAGCAACTAGAGATGGCTGCCCCATCCGTGGTGACGATCCAGCCGCAGTACGCCTTGGCCGTGCCCACTGTCTCCAGTAGCGTGTGGCAGACGGGGCTGATGGACTGCTGCTCCGACTGCGGTGTCTGTGAGTGCCTGGGGCCATCCCTCAGCCGTGGGCAGTGACACGCTGTGGTCGGTCTCCCCCTCCTCTCAGGGACATGGTTCTCTCCCCCCGCCACTGCCACCCGGGTCAGTGGTGTGACAGCTACAGTCATGTAGCCTGGTCCTCCCCATTGCTGCTGCCGGTGCAGGGTGGGCAGGAAGGACCTCACCCCCTGATGCCTTTCTCCTGTCAGGTTGCTGTGGGATGTTCTGCTTCCCCTGCCTTGCCTGCCAAGTGGCCGGGGACATGGGCGAGTGCTGCCTCTGCGGGACCAGCGTGGCCATGAGGACCCTCTACCGCACCAGATACAACATCCCGGTCAGTGGTCAACCCACCCCCTCACCACACTGCAGGGCTGAAAGGCAAGGTGCCCCCTCTCTCTGCACATCAGGGATGAGCAGATGACCAGTAGTGCTCTCCACTCGCCCCTTTTTTTTCCACTTTCATGACCAATGTGATGCCAGGAGCACAGGGCAGGGGTTGGGATGCCTTGGCTGCGCTGGTCCCTGGGCTGGTGTCCAACCATGTGTGCTCCTTCCCAGCACCCTTCACAAGGGGCACGTAGAATCACAGAATTGTCATGGTTGGAAAAGACCTCTGAGATCACCGAGTCCAACCACGCACACACAAACCCCCCCCACAATCTCGGGCACTAGAGCATGCTCTGAAGTGCCATGTCTACACAATTCTTAAATACCTCCAGGGATGGTGACTCAACCACAGAATCACAGGATGCTATGGGGTTGGACCCTCTGGAGATCATCTAGTCCAACCCAGGTGGAGTTTGAATGTCTCCAGAGAAGGAGACTCCACCACCTCCCTGGGCAGCCTCTGACAGGGCTCTGCCACCCTCACCCCAAAGAAGTTCCTCCTCACATTTAGGTGGAACTTCTTCTCGTCAACTTTGTGCCCATTTCCTCTTGTCCTGTCCCTGGGCACCACTGACAAAAGATCGGCCCATCCTCCTGACACCCTCCCTTTAAGTATTTCTAAGCATTGATCAGATCCCTCCTCAGCCTTCTCTTCTCTAAACTGAGAAGACCCAAAAGTCCCTTAGCCTTTCAACCACCTCCCTGGGCAGCCTGGTCCAGGCCCTGACCACCCTCTCAGGAAAGTTATTCTTCCTAAGATCTCATCTAAACCTCCACTGCTCCAGCTTCAGACCATTTCCCCTGCTCCTCTCATGATTCCCTTGNNCACCTCTCTACACCCTCCTTTCAGGGAGCTGTAGAGGGCAAGGAGGTCTCCCCTCAGCCTCCTCCAAACTAACCATGTCCTGCCTTCAGCTGCCGCCAACCACAGCAGCTCCCTGAGCCTCTGCTGCCATCCCCAGCCTTTGAAAGATGGAAAAGATTTGAGATAACTGTGGTCAGACTAAAGACTCTGAATGTGATTAGCATTTTTGTGGCAGAAAGGTGCCTTTGGGGAAGCTTCTCTCCCTAACCAACTTCTTCCTAACAGGGGTCCATTTGCTCTGACTCCTGTATCACCATGTGGTGTCTCGTGTGCTCCGTTTGCCAAATGAAGAGAGACATCAACCGGAGGAAGCAGCAGGGTATATTCTGGTAAGCTGGGCATCCTGGTGCTGGTTGATAAAGCCACCACCTCACACAGCATCCTTGGCATCTCTTCTGCCAACACCTGAAGTGAGACACGGGGTTGCTGCTGTGGGGAGGTGATCATGGTCAGGTCACAAGAATGACCTGTCCTGCAGCAAAATCATAGAATCATAGAGTGGTTTGGGTTGGAAGAGAGCTTAAAGATCATCAAGTTCCAACCCCCCTGCCCAGGGTTGCTCAAAGCCCCATCCAGCCTGGCCTTGAACCCCTCCAGGGATGGGGCAGCCACAGCTTCTCTGGGCAACCTGGACCAGTGCCTCACCACCATCACAGTAAAGAATTTCTTCCTAATACCTAACCTAAATCTCCCCTCTTTCCTTTTAAAACTGTTAATCCTCATCCTGTCACTGCACTCCCTGATCAAGAGTCCCTCCCCAGCTCTCCTGGAGCTCCCTTCAGATACTGGAAGGCTGCTATGAGGTCTTCCCAGAGCCTTCTCTTCTCCAGGCTGAACAACCCCAGCTCTCTCAGCCTGTCCTCACAGCAGAGGTGCTCCAGCCCTCTGAGCATCTTTGTGTCCCTCCTCTTGACCATTTCCAACAGGTCCATGTCCTGGGAACCTGTCCAGTGTTGCTGGGAACCTTGTGCAGGACAGGGTGCTAGGACTGGTGAGGGACAGTCCCACTCTTGACCCTCCTCTCCCATCCCATTGCAGATGCCACCATCCTCGCTGTGCCCCGTGGAGCTGCTGTGGATGGGACTTACCTCTGCCCTGGCTATTGGTAAATGCACCACAGAGTATTTGCTTTGATTCTGGTTTCTTGCTCCTTCCCTGGTTAACGTTGTGAATAAACAGCAGAGTTTTTCTTCGTGCCTGTGTGTGTGTGTCATTCTTGCACCTCCTGAGAGCACTCTCTCACACTGCCTTTCTCTCACTCTGTCCTCCTCAGCAGCCCCACATGCACCTGAGATTTCCCTGCACCCGCAGCAGCGAAAGATTTTCACTATTTTATTTTTTTAATTCACTTAGCTTTTTGGCCAAGTGCCGGGTCCTGCTCTTGTGTCACCCCAACGCCCTGCAGCGCTCCAGGCTGGGGGCAGAGTGGCTGGAGCTGCCCAGCAGAAAAGGCTTAAATTCCTGGAGTTTAATGGAGGAGAGGTGCTGCACCTTCAGTGCTACATGGCTTAAGGCAAGAGCAGGAGCCTGAAAACAAACTCTCCTTGTCTGAAAACCGGTCCCGAACGTGGGGTGTCCCAGGGAGACCCATCCTGGTCCTGCAGGATGCTGGGGTGGGGAAAGGCAAGGAGACTGCTGCCACAATTGCGCAAAGAGGCACCCGAGCTGGTACCTGGTCTTAGTCAGAGGGAGCAGAGTTCATTCACCAGGGAGCACCCAGAGCATATAAAGGATGGGAAGCAGGAAAAGGAGACACATCTCTGGGGACGAGGTAGGTACAGCTTGGCTTTGGCTTGGCTTGGGCAAGAGCAGCGGTACGGAGCTATGGTGGAAACTGCTGGTGGCTGAGGCAAGTGCTGCTGGGGAAGGGGTGGAAATGAAGGAAAAAAAAAAAAGCAAAAAGCAAACCAAGCACCCACTTGAGAGCTCAGCCAGAGCGTGACAGGCGCTGCCAAGAGGCATCTCGACAGGAGCGGGCAGCAGAGGTGAAGGACGGCAGCTTTCACACTGTTGTCCATCATCCCCCTGTAGAGGTGTGCTATCCCGTAACAACATGCTCCCTGGAGACCTTGGTTATGGGTGAGATGCGTCTGTGTGCACCTCAGGACCCCTTCTTGGTCCCTTCAGCCCTTCTGATGCCGCAGGTGGTGTTGTAGATGTGGGGGTGCTGGGCCACCTCAGGGAAGCGAGAGCGCAGGGGAGGCTTCTCCAGGCTGCTGCCTCCATCTGCACGGGGACATGGCGTGCTCCTACTCAGGGAGAGAAAGGGAAGGGAAAGTCTGTGGTCAGCCCTGCCTGTAAAGGTCATGGTGTGTGGGTGTGGGTGTGGTGGTGAGCACCACTCAGCTGTATTTTCACCGTAGGCTGCCATTAGTCTCATTATCTGGTGGTGGAGGAGCACCTCCTTTGGCACAGGAGGGAGACTGGTGGGGGGTCATGCCCCTAAACCTTCTCCTGCTGCTGCTCCCACCCATGCTTTTCCCTGTGGTCCCTGCCTGTTGATGGGCATCCCTTGTCCCTGCCTGGCCATCCCCACCACGCAGCCTGTCCGTGGTCTGTCCCCTCCCCTATCTCCTGCTTCTTCTTACGAGGCTCCCCACAAGGGCTGCCATTCCGTGGGGTGTTCTGTCAGCTGTAGAGGTGGCAGGAATCACCTGTCCGACCATGGAGGGACAGTTGGTTGGGGCACAGGCAGGAGGTGTCTCCAGCAAGGGCCGATGGCCACCGTGGTGCCCCCTGCACCCACCAGTGGGTTGCCTGCACTCGCTCCAAAGGTACCTGCCAGCAGGGACTTTCTTCCCTCCCCTAGCGTAATTCAACATGTCCTTCCATCTCCCAGTCTTACCAGGGGACGAGGGTTGGCTGACAGCAGAGACGTGTCCAGGCCAGTCTAAAGGATGGGGAGCTGCTAGCAGAGCCACCAACCCCTCTGCTGCCTGTTGTTGGCAATAGGCAACACAAACGCAGTGCCACAGCCTGTATCTGCCTGGGGTTGGCTGCAGGTAATGAGGTCAAGTGGAGGGAGGTCATCCTGCCCCTCTGCTCTGCCCTGGGGAGGCCCCATCTGGAGCACTGGGACCAGTTCGGGGCTCCCCAGTTCAAGAAGGACAGGGAACTGCTGGACAGGGGACAGCAAAGGGCTACAGAGATGATGAGGGGCCTGGAGCATCTCTCTAATGAGGAGAGGCTGAGGGAAGGACTTGTGTCTTTTTGGTCTGCAGAAGAGAAGGCTGAGGGGGGATCTGATCAAGGCTTAGAAATACTTCAAGGGAGGGTGTCAGGAGGATGGGGCTGGTCTTTTGTTAGTGGTGCCTGGGGACAGGACAAGAGGAAATGGGCACAAACCTGACTAGAAGAAGTTCCACCTAAGCGTGAGGAGGAACTTCTTTGGGGTGAGGGTGGTAGAGCCCTCAGAGGCTGCCCAGGGAGATGGTGGGATCTCCTTCTCTGGGGACATTCTAAACCCACCTGGACAGGTTCCTGTGGGACCTGCTCTGGGTGGCCCTGCTTTGGCAGGGGGTTGGACTAGATGATCTCCAGAGGTCCCTTCCAACCCCATGTTATTCCGTAATGCACTTGATGGCTTCATCTGAGTGCTGGACATAAGTCATATATTTATCCCACCATGTTCCTGGAGACTTGGGTTTAATATTAAATTCTGTCTCTATGTGTAATACTCCTGTGAAAACAATCCCATTCCCTCTGTAGTGTTTTGACAGCATTTACAGGGATTAACGCCATTATTCCTCTCTTCAAAAAGTAAGTGCTTCCTCTGTTTTTCTTTCTGCTCCTCCCCTGCATCCCGGAACTGGGGCGCTCCCTTGCCATTGTCACACTAAGGCAGGGAGGGGAGGGCTGCCCAAGCAGGTACCCCCAGTTCCCCCTGTTCTCACCCCTGCATGGGCAGGAAAAACGTGACAATGCTGGGCAGGGGCAGGCAGGACACCAACTGTGCGAGGATGCTCTGTTGAACAGCCAGAACGCCCGCCAGGGAAATGCCCGTGGTCCAAGGACAGGGTCAGACACGCTGTCAGGGAGACCATCCTGTTGGAGCTTTAAGGTTCAGAAGGAGGTTCAGAAAGGACCCCCTGGCTTTCTAAACTCCTTCTCAGAGAGGGGTCTGGGTGGATCCAGTCCTGGTCCCAGACTTGGTCAATGGTTTATCTCTAAAGGATTATATGTGCACAATCAATCCTTTATATCACTTAGCGAAGATTTCAAAGTTCAGCAGGCTATTAGTCACTTACCAAGAACCTGTTGGGGCAAGGAATCTCTCAACCTTGAAGAGCAGAACCTTAAGTGAGTGTCCCTCTCAAGCTGTTGTGGGAAGGGTTTATCCATATGATGTCCTTTTTCTCTGCAGGGCTCTATTATGAATGACTGGATTGCCACCATGTGCTGCCCCATGTGCGCGCTCTGCCAGCTGAAGAGAGACATCAACCAGAGGAAGGAGCAGGGCATGTTCTGGTAAGCTGGGCGTGCTGGGCTATAAAGTCATTGTTGCACAGAGCCAAGCAGGCTCCCAGAGCCTCCCTTCCTACCAAGGCCTTGGTTAAGACCCAGGGTTGCTGCAGTGCAATGGCCAGGGGAAAGGGTGACCTGTCCCACAGCAGAATGTTGCTGGGAACCTCTTGCAGGACGGGGGATCTGCTCAGGGCCCATAGAATCATCTAGGTTGGAAGGGACCTTCAAGATCATCTAGTCCAACCATTGACCTAACTTTGACAAAAAAACATCACTAAACCATGTCCTCCAGCACCACGTCAACCCATCTTTTGAATATCTCCAGGGATAGTGCCCTAACCACTTCCCTGGGCAGCCCATTCCAAGGCTTGATAACCCTTTCAGTCTAAACATTTTTCCTAATATTCAACCTGAACCTCAAGCTCCTCATCACCTGAGCTCAGCCAGCCAGGCAGTACTGGGATGGGGGACACAAGACAGACAGATGGACTTTTCTGCTCTCTCTCTCTCTCAGTGTGGCGAGGCATGGCCCTGTTCCCTGACCCTCCTCTCCCATCCCATTGCAGATGCCACCACCCTTCCTGCACCCTTTAGAGTTGCTGAGGGCAGGAGTCCCCGCTACCCCGAGTGTTGGGGAACGCACCACAGGGGGTTCACCTCGACTGTGATTGAATCCCTGTTCCTTGGGTAACACCAGCAATAAACAGCAGAGTTTCTCTTCCTTCCTGTGTGGTGGTATTTATTTCTCCGTGTCTTCCTGCACCACCAGAGGACAGCCTTGTACTTTCGTATGCTCAGTTTTTTTGCATAAGGGAGGCTTTCTCTTGCAGGCCCACACTGGGATGAGAGCAGACCACAAAGTTCAGTAGAAGATAAAAATAATAGAAAACAAAAGCCAAGCTCGGCTTCTCCATGGACACTGGAAACACGCAAAGCTGGTGACACCACCACACTGTGCTCGGAGAGACAAGAGAGCCATGAACCCATCCCTGTCTCTTGCTGGGTCACCTCTGCTTGCTGCTGGTCCCAAATCCCCATCACCCACAGCCTGCCAGTCACGGTGGGTTTGAGCCCCCCACTCACAGCATGGGCAGCTGCATGATTTGGGGTGGCCAGTTCCATGGCAACCTTGCTACTCCCCAAACCCATGGATGGGCTGAGAGCACCCCAGGACCATGGTCTTCAAAGCTACCCAACCACGAGTGCTGGAGTGACAGGTATCTCCAGCAGACGTCCCGACATCATCTCCCCTCCCACCATGATGGTTGTTCTGGGGTCCCCTAACAGTCATTCCTGCTTGGGGCCATCCTACCCCATGGCCCATTCTAGCCCATCCTGGCAAGGACTGCCCAGACCAAGATGGTAGCTTTGTCCATCCCTGACCACAGGGTCTCCTCTCCAGGCCTGCTTGTCCCTCGACGCACACGGGGCTTGGGCCATTGGGACCAGAGCTCTGACCCCCACGAGAACCTGGGTCTTCACAGGGTTCTTGTCCGTGCAAGCAATGCCGTGGCAGTGCAGTGAGGAATCAGGAGAAGCACCCTGCACTCACCTCATCCGTGGAGCATCAAGGGATGCAGGAGCTGCAGGCAATGCCTGATGAGTGCTCAGTGACAACCACCCTTCCCTGCCACCCAACCACCAAGAAGGTCTCGGCTCCCCTCTGAGCTCACCAGGGATGCCTGGGGCTCCCAGCTCAGCAGTTGTCCCTCTTGGCCAGTCATTACTGGGTCACCTCCCTGGCTCCTGCAGCTGGGCTGAGGGCCTGCTGGAGCAGGGCTGGTTGGGCCAGGAGGTCCTGCAAGGCCTTTGGCCACACTGTACAAACATGGACATGGGGCAGGCAATGCCCAAGCGTGGTCACTGCTGCATAGGCTTCTAGAAGCTCCTTCTTGTTAAAAGCTAATTAAAGCTCCCCGCCTTCATCTGATGAGGTCCACCCAATTACAGCTCTGCCTTAAAAATTTGTTAAAAACTAATTAAAGCAGACTAGGCTTTTGGCAAGGTTGTAAATCAATCATTTGTCATCACCTGAATATTAACTGGGTTTTATTGTACATTGTCAACTTATTATTTGATAACTATTTTGGTGGTTGTAAAAACCTCGATTGAAAAGCTGGAGGAAAGTACCTTTTGCCCATCTCAGACATTGGGTTCAGCCTGACCCCCATCTCCCTGCCCACCCCCTTCCCTGCCCACCTTGCCCCCGACATTCCCATCCACACACCTCTGCCTGCCCAAACTTCCCCCCCCACCCCAAGCCTCCCTTTTGGGTGTTGAAAACTGATCACTGAGCCTTCAAGACCCTAAAACGCACCACTGAGTTTTTTCCTGAACTTCATAAATGCAGTGCTTGCCCTCTGGTTTGGAGCTCCCAAAACACAGATCTTAAGACTTTTTTTCTGAGCTTCAGAAACACAGGGCTCTGACTCTTGCTCCCAAGACCTGAAACCAGCCCCCAGAAATTGTTTTCTGGGCCCGAAAACCACAATGTAATCTGTTTCAAGCAATGGAAACACAAAACTTAGTATTTAAGTCACAGCAAACGTGATTTTTTTTTTCCTGAGCCCCAAAACCATAGGACTAAGTCTCTGCTCTCATGCTGTGAAGGCACAGGACTCCATTCCAAGAGAACCGCCGTCTGAGTCGCGCAGGGAGCAGGCGGGGGGGGGGGGGGGGGGGGGGGGGCCCCCCGCCNNGGGGGGGGGCGGTGGGATCCCGCTGCCGCCGCACCGCCCACACCCGCAACCCCACCACGACCGGGCCTCGCACAGCGATCCCCCCGCCACAGGACACGGCTCCAGCCTCCCCACACTCGCTTCCCACCCGAGGGATCACGGATGAGTCTCCTCCTGCTGCTGTCGCCGCCGAGTCCGGAGCTGCTCCCACAAGAGAGACCTGGCAGCCAGACAATGCTGCCCCACAGCCCCCTACCCGCACGTCTCACCAACCGCCCTCCACCAACTGAAGCGTGCCCCAGCCTGCTCCGCCCACCTCCACCCCACCAATCACCACCCCGCCCAACTCCACATCCGCCAATCACCGCCCCGCCCGGCTTCGGCCCCGCCCACTCCCGCCCCGCCAATCCGGGCGGAGGGCTATGGCGGCGCAGGTCGGTGGCCCTCATCTGATACCAGCCCGTTCCACGGCGGCTGCGGCAGGAAGGGTGTCCCCTGTTTCGGCGAAGGCGGCGGGAAGGACGTGGCACCTGTCCTTTGGGATCACAACATCAAAGGATGGCGCCTCCCTGCCCGAGCGGTACCGCCGTTCGAGAATGTGCTCCGCCCATGGCAAAATGGCGGCGCCTTGGCCATTAAAGCGGCAGCTCTAATAAAATGGCGGCATCCATTAAAGGAGTGAGGCCCCCCAGGCCTAATGGGGTAAAGGAATAGGCGTGGTCAGTGCTGCCAGCCAATGAGATCAGAGCATATAGATAACGGAGTGACTCACAGTAGCCAATGGTAGCTGGGAGTGCTGGGAGAGGGCGGGATTTGAGGGAAACACTGGCGGGGGAGGGCCAGCACGCTCTGCTCCTGTCACACTGAGCCTCCAGCAGCCCCGAGAATAACTAAATAGATACAATATATACAAAACCGTGTAAAGTTCTCAGGATGAGATCACCAGCAGGCACTGGGGAAGTCCCAGACTGGACTCAGCGTGGGATGGGAACTGGGTTCCAGCTCTGGAGTCAGGAACACACGGGTCGGGATCAAAGGCAGATGGACAGACA
>BJBW01001179.1:0-13061 GCA_004320125.1 Scolopax mira
TCATCAGGTTCCTCTCTGCCCAACTCTCCAGCCTGTCTACATCTCACTGTATGGCAGCACAGCCTATGTGTGTGTATATATATATATATATATATTTTCTAAAATTAAGCCACGAGAGCAGGAATCAGAATTTCAAGTGAATTTTTCATTAGTTTACCAACTCAGAAGAGCCATAATTCGAGCTTCCAGTTTTTCAGACCACCTCAGGAGGGCAGGCAAAACTTGGGGACAATCATGGGGGATAGTGGCTTCGCTAAAGCAGCATCAGAAACCCAACAGCAGAGCTACCCAAAGCTCAGTCAACAGATGAAAGTGGGTCTCCACTGCATCCCAAACTTCTCCACTAGGGTCAAATCCCTCTTTCTCCTGAAGCCACGAAGGTATCACCAATAGCTATTCCTCCAGAAGTTTCAGAAGCAAGTCCCAAGTTTCCATAATTATTGGAATGTAATTCATAAAAATAAGGCAGAACAAACTCAAGGTATGGGATGTTTAAGAGATAAAATAACCTCAAAATCCCTGATTTGATACATAAAACAG
The DNA here is from genome assembly GCA_004320125.1 of Scolopax mira. Taxonomy (NCBI): domain Eukaryota; kingdom Metazoa; phylum Chordata; class Aves; order Charadriiformes; family Scolopacidae; genus Scolopax; species Scolopax mira. The sequence goes on from BJBW01001179.1 coordinate 541, forward strand.
GCACTGAGATTTATTTTTCATCGGAGAAGCCATGCCCTTGTCTCTGTTCTTCCCAGGATATTGAGATGAGCAAGACATGGGTGATTTCCAAATTTAAGACTCTGTGGCCACTCTGAAGAGGTGGCCTCTTCCTCCACCCACAGCCAACCAGTGGTGCTAAATACCAACCAGTCTTTGCCACCACTTCACCCTTCCTCCTCCCTGTGGCACCCCTCACCCTGCTGCTCCCCAATAAGCCGGCTCTCCCAGCAAGGACGGCAACGAGCCCTTATCAGAGCGTTATTAAAGCTACTGCAAGTGCAGCCTCTTCATTCCCAGGTACAATGGAGATACCATTTATTCACAGAAAGCGAGTGTTATGTTCAGAAATGCTTTAGTAAGAAAAGAGACTCAATGAGAGAGGAGAAGATCCCATCAGAGCGTCATCAAGATGAACTCAACGGTAGAAATGCAAATATTTGCTTTCCCCGACTCTTTCCTCTCCTCCCTCTATCGTATTTGCAAAACGAGGTCACTTCTACATGCAAAGTTAAACCATGTCCCCAGCATTAACTGGGCCACGCTGGAAAGCCACATGCCAAGCAAGCCTGTAGAGCAAAACCAGCCTGGTCCAATCCCCAAGGGACCTGCTGGTCACCTCCTGTTGATCTTTCCATCATTTCTCTACGGAGGTTGTACCAAAGTCCCCATATTTTCATGTTCCCTCCATTGCCAGCATTTCCACCCATGGGAACGTGGATCTGAGCTCCAGCCTAATGCATTTTGGAGAAGCCACCTCAGTCCAAGACCATGCCCAAGGCTTTGAAAGGTCTGCAAAGACAGCACCGACGGTCACGGCGATGCAGGAGGAGGGGACAACGTGGTCATCGCCGAGACCATTTTGGCAGCCAGAGTTGATGTCCCAGAGAGAAGCCCCCAAGGGACTGGTTTTCACAACAGCTCTTTTCATAGAAAAGCAGTTCAACCTGTTTAAAGGGTATTTTAAGCCCGTTCTCCGAGGTGTCCCCTCTGTCGACCTCCCAGCAAAGAGCTGCCAAAAGGCTGGGCTTCATCTGAAAAGAACCATCAACAAATTTATCTCCAGCATCACACGTTCAATCCGCAAAAACCAAATGCGAGGGACATCCCCAGCAGCTGTTAAAATCCCCCAAAATGGGAAGTTTTGTGAGCATATTGCAGCACAAGATCTACACGTGCTTCTCTGGTGGCTTCAGCTTTTCTTAATCTCTGCTTGGAAACTAAGAGTGGGGATAAAAAAAAAAAAAAGCCAAGTCTCCATTTTTGACTGGCCAGCTTCCATAAAACACCTTAAACATATTTAATACAAGCCAACTCAGCCATCTAACATGAAACTCTTGGATGGACTTCCAAGAGACACCTCCAAGCCTGAATCACCTGAATCTGCATCCACCTCCAGCACATCCAGCTACTGGGCTGGCTCTTTCAGGCTTTGGCCACTGCGTTTTGCTCTGTCCTGACTTGTTAAATTACACAGGTTTTGGGCGAGCAGGAGGAACGGAGCCAAGTCCTTCCAAAACAGCTTCTTTCCTCCCAGACAAATTAACCACGTTGAAGTACAGCCCGACTGCAGGACAGGTTTGTCCAGACCCCAAATATTTTAGCTCTTCCTAACTTTCCAGCTGCTTCCCAGGCACGTGAGAGTGAGCACACCAGCATCACCGGTGTTGACAGAAGGAGCAAGACCACCTTCCTGTCTGACCGGGTACCATCGCTCCTGAGTCACCCAAACATCCACTGTTAATGCTTCAGAAATTCCACTTGGGGAAACGACCATAATTTGGGGGTCTGAGCCCCCAGAAATACCCCAGTGACCGATTCACCAAACACCCAGAGGTATGTGTGATTTATCTAGACAAGCACCAGGGCTGTGATTCTTCCAGCTATCACTGCAATAGCACATAAAAGCGGCGTTTACCAAGAGAGATGCACCCAAAAAACCATCAGTTTGGTAGCTTCCAAGTTTAAAGGGAGAAGAACCCAGCTGGAGCACTGGGACCAGTTCTGGGTTCCCCAGTTCAAGGAGGACAGGGAACTGCTGGAGAGGGGACAGCAAGGGGCTACGAAGAAGTTGAGGGACCTGGAGCATCTCTCTGCTGAGGAAAGGCTGAGGGACTTCTTGGGTCTTTTGAGGCTGGAGAAAACTGAGGGGGGATCTGATCAAGGCCTATAAATCCTTCAAGGGTGGGTGTCAGGAGAATGGGGCCAGGCTTTTTTCAGTGGTGTCCAGGGACAGGACAAGAGGAAACAGGCACAAACTTGACCATAAGAAGTTCCATCTCAACATGAGGAGAAACTTCTTCAATTTGAGGGTGGCAGAGCCCTGGCAGAGGCTGCCTAGGGAGGTGGTGGAGTCTCCTTCTCTGGAGACATTCCAACCCCACCTGGACACCTTCCTGTAGGACCTGCTCTGGGTGGCCCTGCTTTGGCAGGGGGTTGGATTAGATGATCTCCAGAGGTCCCTTCCAACCTCATATCATTCTGGGATTCTGTGGGAAGCAAAATTCTAACCTAGGGAAGGCGTTAACCTGCTCAGCAAAGATGCTTAAAGCTTATAACACACCTCTTAAAAGAACAAAATTCAGGAAACTACTTAGAAAACAAGAGCATTAGGGTTTTCTCCCTCTATAAGACACAGCAGTGAAGTCCATGGCTGCAGAGCAAAAATAGAGCATTAAAAATCACCTACCGCTGAATGATCATTCAAAACTTCATTTTCAATAATAATAGTAAAAAACTGAAAATTTGGATCCTTTTCCAGAAGCCAGCAGTGGTTCCAGCACATCTTCAGGGTGGACTTTTTCTCCCCCCAAACACAACCCAAGTGGCAAAGTGCATTTTGGCCTTTTCTGTGGGGGGGGAAGCCCTGAGCTGGCTCCATCTCCTCAGACCTTCACTCCATCATGGTAAATTGCAAGATACAGCCAGAGTTTAGGTCCAAGATGAAATTAAGACAGAAGCATCGTTAACGCTACTCTGGAAGGACTGCAAAGCCATATTTAATAAGGGGTTATAAGAAGTTTTAAGGAGACTAAGTGGTTTTTTGCTCAGCTCTTGCAGCTGCCAAGATAAAACCTCGCACAAAGGAACAGCCACAACAAGTTGCTTGACAGAACTTGCAACGCTGAAAATTAGGTAGTTATTTCGTGAAGAACGCTCTCTTTTGCTGTCTTTGAAGAAAAAGTTTATGTTGGATTTGGCTTGAACCTCAACAGGTGGTCACCTTATGGAGCTGGGAAGCTCAAAGCAAACTCCCACACCAGGCTCCCCATCATCAGGGGGAATGGTCACCAACAGCTGGACTGGAGTTATATCACACTGGACCACATCTCCCCATCACAAAAGCCATCAGCCACCACTTGTGCTTGGGGCAGCATCCCCAAAGGTGATGGGCATCTACAGCCCGGGGACAGTCATCTCTGGATAACACAGGTTTATTAAAACCCAGTTAGTGCCAGCATTTTAATTTAAAAAAGAAAAAAAAAAAAAAAAGAAAATGACAGCAAACCCATCCTGAGCCTGGGAAAGAGTTCAGCACAATCAAATAAAATTAAAAAGAAAAAAAACCACCCCAAAAACATATAAATAATAATTATTTCTTACCCTGTGAGTGTTTCTCCCTCCCCCACCTTACAGCTCAACCTCTATTGTCTGAAAAGCGTTTATCTGAAAGTGGGTCATGTCTCCTGGCATTACTAAATCTTCCCAAATTTCCCCCGATTAGTCAAAGGCGATATCCTGGCTGACATCTGAGTGATTGAGATAGTCTGTAATGCCATTTTTCCCCTGAATGAGCCACATCCAAAAGGTTTGTAAGCCCAGAGATGGCACGCTGGATAAAAGAGTCGCCAACAGATTGTCCCCAAAATATTACTGAGGGAAATTAAATTGGTTTGTTGGAAGGTTTTTCCTTTAGAAACATTCAGCCTTTAGAATTGAACGCAGAGAGACAAGAAACTGCCTCCAGAGTTGCTAAAATGATGAAGCCTCAGCAGCTTCTGAACTGCGTGGCCTGATAGTTTCTCCTTCCTAAAGTCCCAGGGATCTTCTATCAGCCAAAACATCCAGTTTGCTCCTCACGCAAGGCCACCAAAAACCATCCCAAGATCCTGGGAGGATGCTCAGCCAGGATGAACACAGACCCCAAGACCAGAGCTGAGCTTCCTCCTCATAGGAAAAGAGCTGGAGCTTCAAAGTACTTCTCAGGTCAACGATTAGATGAGATCTGGGTAAAGTTTAGCAAGTATCAGGAAAGTTTGTGTTCTGCTGATTTACTTCACGTGACCTTCCGGCGCCGAAACTTTGTACCAGGGCAAAGTCTGCTGAGAGACAGCACCTTTTTCCAGTTTAAAAATTAAATATAAATCAAAACAGCCATTCCTGCCACCGGTTGCACCCCAAAGCAACCAGCTCTTTATTTAACCTCGAGTATTAATATTTTTCTGGAATTCAGCTTTGTCCGCTTAAGGTGCCCCCCAAGTTCTTCTTTTTCTTCTGCAGAAAGGAAGTAAAACAAGAGATTTCAAACTTTTTATTTCTAGAGAAGAGAGACATGAACTTCCTGGCTCTCCGGCCAAGAGCTTTGTAACACCCAGGGCCACAAAACACGTGCCACAGGAGAGTCCAAAAGCAGAGTCCTTCATGCAGGTTCCTCGGTCCCCCAAAAGCCATCCAGCCACAAACAACATGTCCTCAGACACCCCTAAGGAGAAAAAGTAAACTACAACTCTGCAACACCAGATTTTGGGGCAGAAAACCTCAATACTGGGAGTAGGGAAGTCCCTGCAGACACCCCTGAGGGCAGCTCTCCACCAGCCCCTGAGTGAGATGTCCACACCCCGTGGCTTCCAGAAGAGCTTTTTAGTGGTCTTCAAGCTCTTACTTCAGCCAAAAACACGCTTTGTTGGTACCATTAACTACCAGATGGTGGTTGATGGTCCGTCCCAGTAGAGAAGTGACTTCCAACAAGGCCAGGAGGGGACCAGAATGCCAGGTGACAGCACCGTGACACTGGATGAGGAGCACTTGGTCTTTTATTTCCTTTGTTATCTTATTTTTTACCACTGAAGATGGTGGTGAAAGCAGCCATCAGCCAGGGAAGAAACGGGCACTCTACAACCATGGTACAGGCTGGTAGGAGCCACACCAGTATTCATACATCCACCTCTCCTTGAGGTCTTCATGGGTCTGGAGCAGGAGCTTCCCCTGCTGCACCTCCACCTTGTCTCTAAAACAGGACTTATGGTCCTACCAGGAGATGTGGGACTGAGCCAAGACCACAGTAGTCCAGTGCTGCCATGTGAAAGCCATCTCCAGCTCTTCATCTCTACCCCACCAGGAGGTGAAGTCCTTGACGAGACCCATACCATCCCCACGGACAGCAGATGGGTACCGCTCCCCTGTCCAAGCTGGACATCCCACTCGCTGCCCAAAACCCAGCAATACCTCACAGCAACCACGTTATCAGAGCTCAAAGTAATTAAGAGGCATAAATCCCATGAGGGAGTTACTCAGCTTAATTAGATTGAAAATTATGGCTTCCATCATCTCAGTGTCACGGCATCCACACCGAGGGGCGTAGCACCAGGCACGGGGATCAGATTTTCTTAATTTTTTTTTACCATTTTTTTTTTTAAAAACAACTTTCAACACACATTTGCTAAGACACGTGTCAACAACTTCAACTTGGAAGTTTGCCCAAGCCACCCAAAATCATCCCAGCGTGGGTTTCAGAAGAAACCAGACATTCCCACCACCGTCCTCCATGATTTGTAAAAGCCATCTTTAAAAATATTAAGGGTCTTGGAAGAGCGGTGACTCGCCAGGACACGTCCCCGAGATGTAACCTGTCATTTTGATAAGTAGCAGCTGTGATTCATCTACAACACATCCTGCTTCCAAGAGCACGTCCTACCAGCACACCTCGGTGGGACTATCGTAAGGAAGCTTGGGCAATGACTCATGAGAAGGGTGAAGGTATGGATTAACCGCCTCGGTGGAGCCACCACGTGAAACGTATCTCATCATGGAGCCCACCAGCCTCGCATGGTTGCCTGGGGTTCAGCAGGATGGGAAGCGGTCAAGAGCTATAAGGATTGGTCAACCTCAAGCCTGGAGAAGACACGGTTTCAAGAAGAGCTAAGATGGAACCACACAAGAAACAGAGAGTCATGGGCAGAAGGATGGATGGGAGCCAACAGGAATATCCGAAAGGCAGGATGGACAGGTGGACACAGCACGCATCTCCTGTTGAGAAGCCAAGCCACCTGAAGAATACCAACACCAAGCACCTAGACAAAACAAAACCACCCCACTGGTACCAGTGCCCACACGGGAAGAGGAAACACGGACTGAAGAAGGTAGCAATGGCCTTTCATTAAGGAGAACATGGCCAGGGTGTCCTGGCCTGCACCATAAATAGAGTTGGAGAGGGCAACAAGACATGTCACACAGTTGGTCATCTGCTGTAATTGCCAGAGCAAGGTCTAAATGTCCTAACACCACCATCAGCTTCATACAGACAAGCACAGGAGACAAAGCCAGTACTAAAAAAACTGCTCACGGAGGAAAGAAATAAATCATTTTTTTTTAAATCAAATGGGATTTGGTTCCAAGTGGTGAAGGATGGTGGCACAGCAGGTCGGGAGCACCCGCTGATGGAGGAGCTGCACTACCATCCCACCACCCTGCCACCAAGCCGGGGGTTTGAGGCCACACCCTGCAAATAAAATTATCATTTTAATTAAGCCTTTCTTAAATTATATGATTATTAAAAATTTATAATTATTAAAAAATAATTCAATTTTTTTTTTTAACAGTACAGGTTTATAGACCTGTTGCTTATAGTTCTTGTAGACCTATAGTCCAGTTTAACCCATTCTCTGGTTTCAGGTGGCTGGAGAAGACTTTGGACAGGGACAAAAGGTGTGCACACCTGGAGAAAAGATCACATTTCCAGGCTGCAGGCTCTTCCCTGTAGGGATTCTCCTCTCCAAACCCCAGGAAAGGCAAAGAGCAGAAATATCAAATCCTTAACATCCTTGTTAAGGATGTTACTAATGAGTTTGACATGATGCCCAGGTCACAGTAAAGAACTTTCAAATGAGGAAGGTCAAGTGAAACCCATTATCCACCAACCCATGGTCTTCCCCAGCCCTGGCCACCATCTCTTGATGGGTCTCCGCTCACTTCTGGAGGACCAGGCAACAAAAACCAGTTATTTTCCTGACCTGGATGCTAGTTCACACTGATATTTCTTTAACCACCATGAAATGCCTCTTGTTTGCAGAACGGGTCAAAGAACAAACCACAAAGAACCACAAAAAATAAAACCCCAACTCAGGGCTTCACCTACGTTACCTGCTATTTATTACACCGCCAACCAACTCAGAAGGTCCAAAGTCCACCTTCACACTCAAGTTAGGTTATTCCTGGGGTTTCCTTCCCGGCCAACTATCACAGTAAGTGTACACTACTCCTTTTTTGGCCAGAGCTACAAACCAATCAGCATATTAATTAAAAGTCCATCCCATTCCACCCCACAAGACCAGCATGAGCCACGTTCTGCCTCGGGCTCTGGACCTGCTGCTGTCCCCAGGTTTTCATCCTGCACCCTGGAGTTAACCCAGCAAACACTGCAATGTGGGATGTGCACATTGGGATTTCCCCTCCACACAATTTCACAGTTTAAAAATATTTTTAAAAAAGGCAAGTTGACTAATTAAGCCCCGTCAAGAGTCATTCCTGGACTAAACTCCATCTCCTGGGATGGAAATGCCCACAAAGCCACCAGCACCCATCTCACCTCCCTCACACCTACTCAAGAGTTATCAGGGTGTTTAAACCCTCAAGTTTGACGTTCCTTTCCTCTCCTCCATCCCACCCCAGAGAAGCTGAGGAGGTACCCGAGCAGCAGAGGAGGTGGCCATGCCCTTGGCACAGGCCCCGGCTGCAGAGAGCTGGCTGGAGCCATCATATTTTACATTTTAATGATTTTTCTCTCCACGGCTGCAGCTTGTAATAAAGCAGGATCAGGAGGAAAGCAGGGATGCTGATGGATCCATCTTTAACTAAAAATCCCAGCACGGCCCCCCCGAGATGTTCCCTTTTGTGGCATAACACAGACATGTTCTCATAATCTAAAATAAAGAGAAAAAAAAAAAAAAAACACCACCAAAACCTTTAAGTATAACCTACTTTTCGTAACAGCAGGAGTTCAAGAGCTCTGCATCCCCAAGTGTTCTGCAGCAGAGCTCCCGTGAATGTCCTGGGCTTGAACCCCAAACTCTCCCTGTTCCCCACATTTATTCCCAAGTTTTTTTTTTTGCACCACACACACACACAAAAACAACAACAAAAAAAATATATTCTCTGCTCCTTCTCGGCTACTCCTCAGCCCCAAATCGGAAGGCAGGCACCCTCTATGAATCCTCCCCAAGCCTTGGAGGAGAAATCATTTTCAGGAAGGTTTTATGCCAGAAGGTTTATGCCATTTCAATATTGGCTTTTGAGAAGTTTCTCCCCAGGGTCCAAAACCACCAATTCATTCCAGCTACTTTATTCACTTACTCAACACGACAACTTGAAGCAAAAACCAGAGAGAATTTTCTACATCCAACACTAGCCATTAGAAGAGGATTATTTTTTAATGCATTAAGTTCTATCATCTATTAAAAAATAAAAATACTTGGCAAAAACTTTGCACAGTGGGAAGGGGAGGAGAAAGAAAGAATCTGGTTTCTTCCTCATATGCAAAGAGCATCTAGAGGTTAGTTGAAGCTCCATCAGTTCTCCATCTGGAACAGGTTCTTCCAAGTGGGAATCCTCAATGCTGCTACACACACTGGTGCCAGAGGCTCCAGGATCCGGGCTGCATCCTTTTCCATATAGTTCCTCCTCTGCTAGTATGCAAATCACACTAAATTCATGGGTTTTTTTAAAAATTTACAGCCAGATAATCCCAAAATCCCCAGGTACTGCATCGTGAGAAAAAAGAGTATTATAATGGTCTCCTCATAACTATTTACCCAACTGGAGTCCTACATGCTTGAAGGTTGATGCAGTTTTGGAACTACTCACAGGCTCATAATTAGGCACAGCTGTTAATTAGCTTGTTTGATGGGGGCTAGTAAACACCACTAATTCCTGCTCTTAAAGGGCCACAAGTGAGACCTTACGTGGAGAGGGCCTCCACCAGCAACTCCCAGCTGCTGGTGTTTCCAGGATGGGTTCCTCACCAGTTTAAGAGCTCCTCAGGGCAGCACAGAGTCTAACACAATGAAGTCATTGGTGTGGCTTAAGAAGCATGAATGACACGTCCTACAAGGTACCAGGAGATCTTCTGCAAGCATTAAATGGAAGTTAAGGACTCTATACACAACACACAGCAGCTCCCTTTAGAGCCCAGCAGGAAGGAGAGGTGGGAAGACCCGAGAAGTCCCACTTGACCTCTTCAAATTGGCTCCTCAGCAGTTTCTCTCATCCTGGTTCAACCAAGAAGAGGAAGGACTCCAAAGGAGGTACCGTTGTGGTTGTGATAATGCAACACGGCGCATCGGATCAATAGGCTTTTAGCAAGACAGCTGTATTGATTCCAGCAAACTGGATCGTCCGCCTTCCCTCAAAAAGCTTCATCCCCATCCCGTCAACCAGATGATCCAGGAGGCCCCACCTCTGCGCTTGGAAAGTCATCTCCTGAACCCCAACACCCCACTGAAGCTCTCCTGCTCTTCCCCCCTCCTTTTCTCTGTTCAGCCCCACACCCAGTTATTCTCAAGAGCATCTTCTGGCAGCCAGGCACAGAGGGAGCATCAACACCCAACTGCTTGGGGCAGGGCAGAAGAGGTTGTCTTCTCCTCACTATGCTCTTGGAGGCCTCTACCATCCACGAGGTATAGGGCCCAGGGCCAAATGCCCACATCCACATAAAGGTCATGTTCAGGGAAGCACCTGAATGCTTTCCAAGAGCTTCATCTTGGGGACCCCCATCGACAGCTCAGCATCTCAAGGCTTTTGGTTTTGTTTTTCTAAAGCCATCTTTGCTCTTTTTCTTATATATTTAAAGTCACAGGAAGCATTTTCCTACTGCTTCAAAGCCCACTGAAGCCTCACTCAAAAGACAACCCAGCACAACAGTCCTAAATTCTACCACAACACCATCAAACCGCCCCACAGGTGACCCATATGGGTTTGAGGCCCCATCAGTGGCTCCACCACACCAGCCATGTCCCTTCAATGTCCCCACAAGACAGAGAGATACCAGCAGAAGTGCCAGCAATGCAATGCCAGCTCTCATCAAGAATCTTTGTTGTTATTAAAAATAAATTAAAAATTAATGACACGCACAGATTGCTACCAAATCCCCCATCACTTCTCGAGTGCCTTATCCAAAAGTCCTTACACAGCAACGAGATCATAAGCAACACCCCAGCAGGCACCTTACATCCATTCAGCAGAGGAACAGGAATAGAACCCTCATCAAGTTAGCATAAAAACACACGGCAGGTTAATTACCTGTTCATCAAGTGAAGAATCAATTAACCTGGTCGTTATCACCAGCCCATAGATACAGGCAACACAGCACTTGTAACCAGCCTCCCTCCTCGGGGGGGGGGGGGGGGGGGAGCCCCCCCCCCCCCAACCCCCCCCCCCCCCGGGGGGGGGGGGGGGGGGGGGATGCTTCCCGTCTCATCCACGCACTCACCCGATGAGATGCTTTTCCTTGTGCTCCCCTTTAGATTTTCCAAAGGGAAAAAAAGCTTTTCCAAACCTGAGACTTGGCTTTTGAAGAGGTGCAGAGAAGGACAGAGCTCAGCTCGCCTCTCTCCAGAGGGGCTTCTTAAATTCCCAAAAGGTTTAACGGAGGAACCGCCACATTCACACATCATCCCCCGGCCATTTGGTTATCAAAAGGCAAAAAAAAAAAAAAAAAAAAAAGTGACAACCCCCAACTTAACACAAAAAGCTGTTTGCAAAATGAGTTACAGAGGCAGAAATCTCCAGCAAAATGAAACCCAGGAGACTGGCACCGAGATAAGAAGCGGCTCCCTGAGAGCGCTGCTGCCAGCCCGGCAGCCCCACGGTCACAGGAAGACTTGAAAACCCTAAAATTCTCATTATTACAGTAGACGACGCTGGCACTTCCCGGTCTTTCAGAAAAACTCATTCTGAAGCCAAGCACTTTTCTCCATGAGCCTTCTGCTTGGCGTTATTGATGGCTTTTACTAAGCACATTCCCCGGAAGATGCGGAGCGCAGGGAGAGGGCTCTCTGCTTATCAGTTACCTGCCAGCCAAAATCAGCAAAGATCTCTCCAGACACAAACCTGGAGAAAGAAGGGGGGTCGGGAGGGATAGACACAAACCCTCAAACCACAGGGGGTGCATCTCCATCCCATTTTGGCCAAGGAGCAGGAATACCCTACCCAAGAGCCCCCCAGCCGTGAAATCATTTCATAATAAAATAAATAAAAGCAGAGGTAGCTTGTCTAGATGGCAGGTTCTGCTTAAAAATCTGAGCTTCCCCCTTGTGAGAAGGGCTGCTTTTTGGGGAGCAAAGCTGTGTTTCTCTCTGGGAAGGGACAGGGAGGGTGACTGGCTGCCATCCCGCTGGCAGGGCAGTGCCAGCACCCTGCCAGGCCATCAGCCATGTTACCTTCCCTCGCTGCCATGAGGAAGAGGGTGCGACGGGTCGGACCCCTGCCGAGGGATTACATTTGGGAGTTGCTGAACAACAACAAGAGGGTTTAAAAAAAAAAAAAAAAACACAAAACAAAAAAAAACTCTGGAAACCGGGCACCTTAGAAGCATGTCGGTGAGTTACGGCAGTTTTAAGGACTAATTTTTTTTTCCTTTCTCCCTCCACCCTGGTGTTTGAGGAAGATGAGAAGTTATTCTACACAGATTTGGGGAAGCTGAGGGTGTTTTTGCTGGTGTTTTCACCTGCTCTGGGGACGGATCCCATGAAGGACGAGGCCAAGGCTACCATAACCCCGACCCACGGAGGAAGTTCATTCTTCCCCACAGAAAACCAGTCACCTCACAAAACCCCCGGGGTCCCTTCCCCACAGAAAACCAGTTACTTCATGAAACATCTGTCCCTTCCCCACAGAAACCAGCCCCTTCATTAACCCCCCCGGGGTCCCTTCCCCACAGAAAACCAGTCACTTCATGAAACCCACATCCCTTCCCCACAGAAACCAGCCCCCTCACGAAACCCCCGCTGTCCCTTCCCCACAGAAAACCAGTCACCTCATGAAACCTCTGTCCCTTCCCCACAGAAACCTGCCCCCTCATGAAACCCCCCCCGTCCCTTCCCCACAGAAACCAGCCCTCTCATGAACTCCCCCCCATCCTTTCCCCACAGAAACCAGTCACCTCATGAACCCCCCCGTCCCTTCCCCACAGAAACCAGTCCCCTCACGAAGCCCCGTCCCAGCTCCCAGGGCGAGGTGGGGAGAAGGGGAGGGGGGAGGGGGGGGGGGGGGGGGGCCCCCCCCGCCCCCCG